>OY856187.1:90872080-91221621 GCA_963693315.1 Diogma glabrata
AATCAAAATCCCATTCATACGACTGAACTAATTAGCCATTTCAATGGCAAAACGCCAGTCTTGGATAGAAACTTCAAAATCTAATTCAACACTTTTGGATACAACAAACGGTTGAGTAAAGTAGCTAGTAGGCATATTCTTGTTTAGTCAACGGAAAATTAATAAATAAATTGATTAATCTCACACGGTTCAACGGTTTATAAATTTATAAAATGAAAAAGTGACCATACATCTGTCGACTTTACATCCTGCTTATCGATTTATGAAAACATGAAACTTCCTTTAAAAAGAAGTTATACAAAATATAAACAAAACCTATTTACTGTCCATTTTACGGGACTAATTGGTCAAACAAAAAATAAATGTATTACTCATGATTTGTTTAAATTCTTTGAACAATTAACAAAAGATCTCAATTATATTTTAGGAACAACTAAACCCAACAAAACGTTTTTAAATTTTTTATTCATTCTAACCAAAATAAACTGCTATGTTGGGAATAATAATATTCTTCCCTGATTTGTACCGAAAAAAAAGATGTAAATAAAAATAACAAAGTACGAAATGAAAAAGTGGAAAAAAATTAAAACTTTTCCCCAATGAAAAATCAGCCTTGAGTTGGATAACGGTTTACGGGAATTTGTTTGTTTTATATAAATTGAAGAACAAGTAAATATTTAACGAGAACGATTAAAATTTAGGAAATATTTTGTTAAATAAATTATTAAAGATGTTGACTTTGATAACTGAAATAGTTTTGTCTTTCCTTTTATTTGTCAGATATTTGAAGTAAATTGATTCAGAATAATGAAAATTTTGATGTTGTTTGGGCTTTTAACGGTTTTGAAAATTATTTTCAATGCGGTTTTCGAATTACAGTGGTTACCGACTTTGATCACATACCCGCGTAATATACATACGCGTAATATAATAAACTGAATCTTGGTTCAGTCTTGGCATTTACAACTGGCCCAGACTGAAACCAAAGTTAACTAGCCAAGCCACGGAGATTTTTCGAGAAGGTTGTCTTTTTCATTGTTACGAGGCTGTTATCCTCGAAAAAAAGAAAAAAATTCATCTGTCCGGAAAACTTTCTATTGCATGAATCAACGCGTTCAATACAGCTTATCGTATTTGTTCACACCTTTCTCAACCCGTTTTCATTGATTGCTGTCTCATTTTTGAAATGTGTTGATTCATGATTTTTTTTTTAGATATGTACAGTTTTTAGTTTAGTTTGGTTTATGATCTCGAGAGTCGAGACTCAAAGGATGGAGTTAATTTTTTTTTTGGTCGTTTAAAGTTTATTTCAATAAAATTTAATTCAAATAAAATTTAATGTGCCTGTGGCACATTGTGTAAAGAAATGCTAATTAAGATGGCTTGTTAATTTTATAATACATAAAGAGAGAGATCTGGGGTGAGTGCAACATTTTAATATTTATTTAATTTTTTTTAAATGTAACAATTATGATTTAGTACGGGTCTGTGTTTGATGACCTCGGTTTCTTTGGGTTTTAGCGTCTTCAAAGACCCTGCTCTTTGTTTCACTTATTTAAATCCGTTCATGCAGACTCATTTGCGTGCTTTGCTTCTCGAACACGCATGGCTGAAACTCGCTGGAACAAACCTCGCTTGGCACACAGTCATCGTATTGCTTCTGTTAGTGACATCACTAAAAGGATGGGTGTTCATTATAAAATAGGAGATGAAAAACCATTTTTACTTATACATAAATCAAAATTATTTGCATACACAAAATCGATTTTTCAAGAAATTAATTTTTATTTTTGATTAAATTTTTTGTGCATATGCCGGCACATCACTCCCTCATCAGCGTCAGCACTAATAAGTTTCAAAATATGTACAAGAAACAATAAGAAAATGGTTTAGTAAAAATTGCCATTTCATTGAAAACAAAATAAAATGACTGATTCTTATTTAATTAACTAAATATGCTTAGAACTTTCTTTGAATTCTATAAATACCGTAAACTGTCGTGAGTTTCCTAAAACGTCTAGATTCAAATAGGTACCTTGATCAGTTAGCTGCCGAGCAGTTTCAAAACGAGTGATATAATTATTATAGAAATTGGGTATGCCTCAGGCTGCCTCGTGAGCCGATCGATGACTGTAAAATTGTAAGCAGCCATTTGACGGAAATAAAGACCCAACAATATTTAAATGTACATGATCGAACCGACCTGTTGTAGTTTTAAAACTTTAACTAAACTAAGGGTGATTAAGTATAGCTTTTTAGTGCAGTCAATATAATTAATTAACCTTGAAGTGGACAAAAAAGCACACCTAAAGGAAGAAAAAATCTGTGGTAAGAGTTAACCTTACTGTATATTGAATCGTTAAAGCTTTTTTATTATGGAAGGACTTTCGAGCTCTATGATTGCTTTTACTGTGTTTTTAAGGAAGAATTCCTTCTTTAGAAATTGTGTGGATTAGGAAATCTAAATTATATGTGCCAATATTCTCTCTTTAAGGTTATTCAATACTTAGCGAGTGCTTTAAACAATTGTAACGACATATTCCTCCCACCGTTCGACACGTCAATCGCTTTGTACAAATAGTCAAACCTTCAAGATTTTCGTTGTTATAGTGAGTGCAGATTGATTTCTTTTTTTCAACTGCGTATAAGAGTTGTTTCAACCCACGTAAAGAATTTGTGACATCAAAAACCAAACTTTGTATCACCACTACAATTTTATACTAAATAATAAATAATAAACATTAAAGAATTTTTATTGAAACGCACGGAATATTTGTTAATCGGTAGATCTGATCTGACCAAAAATAATTATAATTTGTTATCAAAGTTTTGATTTCACTAATTTTTCTATAACTTAAATTAAATTTCTTATGTTCAAATTCTTAAGGATTCTTCTTCTTAAATACCGTTCCAACTTTGAAAATTTTATCGACAGTCAAAACACATGCGGTTGGAGTGATAAGAAAAAAGTTCAATAGCCATTGATGGTAACACAAATTTTTCTTCAACAAGAGTCAATTAAATTTTTTTTCAACATAAAAGTTTTCAATTGAACTTAAAAGTTTTATTAAATTTAGTTTCATGATTTTGCAATCATATTTGAAATAAATTTTTGACATCAAAAATGGAAAGAGATGGGTTTCTACAATCTTAGATGGATTGAAATTCTCTAAACTAAAATAGATAAAACTTTAAAAATTTATTTGTTATATTGAAAGTTTATTAGTTTCGAAGGAAATAATTTTTTATCGAATGTTTTGCGAAACTTACACTTATCACTATACTTATCACTATATACACTTAATCAATAATAATCAAATTATTGATCAATAAGAAAAAAGCTGCGAAATTATAACATGTAACATTGATAAAGTGTTAACTTTTTATAAGCTTTTAGCAACCATATAGCACGATATTAAGCTTTACATCGAATTTCTATTGAGATCGAACCAGAATTACAGCAAAGCTTTTCTTGGGTGGGTGGGTGGGTGAGTTTTCTGCATAGGATCTTGATGAAACTTTGGCAAATGATACAGGTTTACTTGAAAATGGAAGGTCTGGATTCATTTCAAATTTGGACAAAATGGCGGGGGTGTTCTGATTTTCTTAATTGGCTAAACCGCTTTTTCACTTTTATTATAAAGAAAACACTTTGACTTTTTTTAATTGATTTTCTGTTATATTTTATTTATATTTTGTAATCAATATTTTATTAGTAACCAATTATTATTACATTATTCAACTTGATCATTATAATATAATTATTATGGAATTATTTCACTAATTAAATTATATGTTAATAATTATATTCCCTGATGTTCAGGGTTGCGGTGCTTCTCCTAGACTAACTGTTTTTTCTTTCTATTAACAGTTTCCACACTTTTAATTAATTGCATAGTTTGCGGAAAATGTCAATAGAATTTGAGTTTCCTTTCAAATGGTTTATTCATTGGTTTTTTTAAACTGTAACGTAATATTTGTTTTCCTTTAAATAGTTTTAAATAATAATTAATCAACAAATATTACAATACAGTTTAATTACTTACAGTGACTCAATGGTTATGGATAAGAGTGGCTCCATAACAGGGGGTCTCCCGAACACCTCTAAGTTTAAATCTTGAATAACTTCTGATCCCGGGCTATGATCTTATTGAAACTTAGTATGTAAGGTTTTAGTACTGTTTCAAAAATTTCTGCATACCAACTTCCGGTTTGTCACTTCCGGTTAAAAAGTTTTTTTTCAGGTGTTTATCCCTACTGTAGCCTACAATTACCGATCGATTTTCATGAAACGTTGCGAAAAGCTTTTAAAAAACATGAGAAAGATTTTTTTAGCTTTTGGAGCACATTGGATAAAGGGTTGGGGGGTCCACCATACAACAGGTGGTTTTTTCCACAAAGTTTTTATGTTTGTTGGGAGCATAAAACATTCATTAGTGAATGAATTTTGATGACACTTTGGAAAAAGACGCAAACATGAATGACAAAGAACTGATTAGTTTTTGAGCGTGAGTGAACAAAGTGGTGGGGGTCCCTGGAGCACCTGTTTTTTTGAAAGCTCTATAACATCTGTACCTGATAAGCGAATTGGATGAAACTTGGTACATGAGTATGTAGTACAATTTACAATAGTTCTGCATCCCAACTTCCGGTTTTTCACTTCCGGTAAAAAAAATTTTTTTGTACTTTTTTGAAGTTTTTTCAGTGTCTTTATGCACACTACAGCCCACAATAATGAAGTGATTATGATGAAACTTATGGAATAGGGTTCCAATTAGTGTGAAAAGATAATTATCATGTTTTGGGACACATTGATCAAAGTGGTGGGGGGTCTACCATACAACTGCTGACTTTTCACACTTTGTTTTTTAAGTTTGTTGGAAGCATACAGACTTCATTCATTAATTTATTTTAATGACACTTTGGAAAAAGATGGAGACTTAAGTAACAAAGAACTGATTAGTTTATGGATAATATTGGGATAAGTAGTGGGGGTCCTCCAGAACACCTGTTTAATGTGTCACACTTTTTTCAATGTTTGTTGGGAGCACACAGCATTCGTTCGTGAACGAATTTTGATGACACTTTGGAAAAAAGTGCAAACATGTATGGCAAAGAACTGATTAGTTTTTGAGCGATAGTGAACAAAGTGGTGGGAGGTGTCCCAAACACCTGTTTTTTTTAAAGCTCAATAACATCTGTACCTGATAATCGAATTGGATGAAACTTGGTACGTGAGCATTTAGTACAGTTCACAACAGTTCTACATCCCAACTTCCGGTTTTTCACTTCCGGTAAATTTTTTTTTTTTTGTAAATTTTTGAAGTTTTTTCAGTGTCTTTATGCACAATACAGCCTACAATAATGAAGTGATTATGATGAAACTTATGGAAAAGGGTTCAATTAGTGTGAGAAGATAATTATCATTTTTTGGGACACATTGATCAAAGTGACGAGGGGTCTACCATACAACTGCTGACTTTTCACATTTTGATTTTAAAGTTTGTTGGGAGCGTACAGACTTCATTCATTAATCAATTCTAACGACACTTTGGAAAAAGATGGAGACTTAAATGACAAGGAACTGATTAGTTTTTGGACAATATTGGGATAAGTGGTACGGGGTCTCCCGAACAGCTGTTTACTGTGTCATCATTTTTTCAATGTTTGTTGGGAGCACACAGCATTCGTTCGTGAACCAATTTTGATGACACTTTGGAAAAAAATGCAAACATGTATGGCAAAAAACTGATTAGTTTTTGAGCGATAGTGAACAAAGTGGTGGGGGGTGTCTCATACACCTGTTTTTTTTAAAGCTCTATAGCATCTGAACCTGATAATCAAATTGGATGAAACTTTGTACATAAGCATTTAGTATGATTTACAAAAATTCTGCATCCCAACTTCCAGTTTTTTACTTCCGGTAAAAAAAAAATTTTTTTAATTGTTGGCAGTTTTTTTCAGTATCTTTATGCACACTACAGCCTACAATAATGAAGTGATTATGATGAAACTTATGGAAAGGTTTCAATTAGTGTAAGAAAATAATTATCATCTTTTGGGACACATTGATCAAAGTGGGGGGGGGTCTACCATACAACTGCTGACTTTTCACACTTTGTTTTTAAAGTTTGTTGGGAACATACAGATATCATTCATTAATCAATGTACTTTGAAAATGTATGTACTTTGAAAAAAGATAAAGACTTTATTGACAAAGAATTGACTAGTTTTTGGACAATATTTGGATAAGTGGTGGGGTCCTCCCGAACACCTGTTTATTGTTTCAATGTTTGTTGGATGCATACAACATTCGTTCGTTAAGTAATTTTGATTACACTTTGCAAAAAGATGCAAATATGTATGGCAAGGAACTGATTAGTTTTTTTAGCGATAGTGAACAAAGTGGTAGGGGGTCCTCCAAGCAGCTGTTATTTTGGAAGCTCAATAACTTCTGTACCTGATAATCGAGTTGGATGAAATTTGGTTCATACGCATTTAGTACGGTTTCTAACTGTTCTGCATCCTAAGTTCCGCTTTGTCACTTCTGATAAAAATTTTTTTTACTTTTTCTCGTACAACAGAATTTATGTTTGTTTGGATGGCCTGCTTTAATATTTTTATTATTAGAACTACGAAGTCCATAATATTGGTTAGCCTTTAATTAAAGTATTTTATGGATATTAGCTCATTATATATCCAGAACACTATGTTTCCAGAGCTGTGGTGAAGTCAGCCTATGCATCAGCGTCGCAATATTTTTTTTTTAATTTTAAAAATATTTAAAAAATTAAACATACAAATTTTTTTCAAAAATCAAAAATACAAATTCTTTTCAGAACTCAAAAAATGTTACAAAATCAAAAATAGATACTTTTTAAAAATCAAAAATTCAAAATTTAAAAAACTTTTTCCAAAATTCTAAAAATATCGCAAAAATTATAACAAAATCAAAAATTTCCATGTCCAATTTCATGTTCGATAACATTTCATTCATATCAAACAATTAATAAATTTCATTTTTTTCCAAAAAATTGAGTAAAAAAATGGAAATCATTCTTTTGACACACTTGACAACATTTTTTTGACAAACTTATAATACAATAATCTAGTTTTTAATCGCACATACAAATCCCGACCATCAAAATTTCTCCAAATTCAATGTTCCTATTCGTAATCACTTAAAATGAACGTTTTTAAGCAAAAAATATGCAAATTTCCTTGTTTTGACACACTTGACGATTTTTTCGACACACTTCCGGCACAGTTATCGAACACATCGTCCTTTCGGCTCTTATAATTGAGTATACCTGTTTTGAGAAACAAAAAATTTTTGAAACCACTCTAGCGGTTTCTAAACTTCGTCGGCTGTGACGGCCGACCTGCCGGCAGACAGATTTGCATTTTTTTTGCTTTTTTAGAATAAGTAGGTCCTTACAGGACCTTATAAAACGACGAGAAATGCCACAAAAAATAGGGATAAGAATTTCACTTTTGGCTCGAGAATGTTGTCTTTCAGACCGAAGCAATATGCATATAAATCAAAATTAACAAAACCTTGGAGCCATTTCAATGGTGTTTTTTTAAATTACTTTTTTACAAAACATTCCTGTCCGATTCCTTTTGTATCACCTAATGTTGCACCAAAAAGTTTAACTTTACTTTATTTTGCACAATAACAAAAACGAATATATTTTTATTTTATTGTTTTTATGTTAATCCGTTAAAACCGAAGATTCTGTATAAAATAATCCCATTAACTTAACACTAGTGAGCCACTAGCAGGAAGCAAACTATGAGACTGCGTGCCAAGCGAGGTTGTATTCTGAAAAATTTCAGTCTCGTGAGTTGAAATATTAATATCCCACCTTGTCTAGCACAAATGTACAGATATGCAGGCGAAAGACTTTGATGACCACAAAGGCCGAAGATGCCAAGATCATCATATCCCCACCAATTAGTTCAAACTACAATCACTATACTCTCTTTTGATTTCGAATAGGACTACACTCCAGCAACGAAGACAAACAAGAAAAATCTTGTTTTTTATTATGTTCACTACATAAAAAAATTTTCTAATGATTTTTATTTAAATTTATTTCACAAAAAAAAGTTTAAAACAAATAATTTTTACTTTCATTTAATTTTTTTGTTTTCTCTTATTTTTAATTTATTTTATTCTCTTCCATTTAATTATATCAGCTTTATTTGTATGTTTTTTCGATAATAATAGTATGTATTATTGTATTGTTTTCTAACCTATAGCCTAATGAACTTAACCTATTGTCTAATGAACATTTTATTCAATTGGTATGATTCCAATTGGTCAAATTGTTTTGATTTCATTAAAATTATTTTCAAATTATAATCACAATTGCTTTGAAAAGTTTTGTTCAAAAATCAAATTTTAATTTAAATTCTCTTATTTCGTTTAGTTGAACTTGGTTGATTGTATGAGAAGGGCGTTTTTTATCATCAAGGTTTTTTTATTAAGAAATTTGATTTATCAATTAAAACAATAAAGATTTATTGTTTTAATTGAAGAAAATATTTTTATTTTTTATAATACACAATTCTTTTTTATAATAAAATCTTTGTCAGAGAATAAAGTATTGTAATCGATTCGTGAATAATGAATTTTATTCTCTCGCAAATTAAAATTCTCGCTCGTGCCTCGCTCAAATTTTAAACTTTTGCTTGAGAATAAACTACTTCATTATTCACTCATTGATTAAACTACTATTATTTTAATTTATTTTATCAACCGACTATCTTATTTTATTCCGATCGACTGTCACAAATACATAAATTGTTTTTTCATTCGTTTAATTTTACTAAACATGAATTTAACATTGCAAAATGGGTTTGTTTAACCTACTAAACTTAAATTTCACTAAACATAAACAATTGTACTAAGGACATTTTACTATTAATTGAACTAATTTATTTAAGGATTTGACTAAAAAAGTGTTTGAAAATAACTTAAAAAATAATAAATAAAATAATACATGAAATCAAAAAACACATTTGTTCTTAATTGAAAATTATTAAATTACATTACATTATTATTTTCTTAATTTCAAACCATAATTCCTTTCCTGATATTCACAGGACAAATTACATACAGCCATGATAATTACAAATCAGTTATTATGTATTAAAATTAACGGCAAAAATAATAATAATATAACTGTAACAAAACAACTTAACGATAACGCAAAACAAACTCGATTTGCAAGAAATAACGATTATAACGATCACAACTGCCAATTTTTTTTTTCGGGAAAAAAATATATGGAAAATTTTCTAACCCAATGTTTATAAAAATATATCATTCAGGACCGCATTAAGAGAAAACAAATTACAAGAATAAAAAAGACGATAAGTCGTGTGTCTCGGATAAGTTGTTTGAATACGATAAATGAGATAAATCGCAATAAGAATGAGATAAATCGCATTAAACGCGGTGGTTTATAAATAAGAGAGTGTTTCAACAAATGAACTTTTATGGGGTGAACAGATTCGTTATATTGTTATCACTATATATAGTATATACTATGAATTTCTTCTCCTTCATTTATTCGGATCGGCTGCCTTAAATAAAAATGTTGGACGAACAACAAACAAAAACCTTTTTTTTTCATTTATTTTCTTTAAAGTTTATCTAATTATTCACTTAGAATTTTTCAATTAAATTGAACTAATAATTTGACTAAAATCTGGCAATTCATCTAATTTATCCAATTGCACTACAAAAAGAAAACTATATCACTTAACTAAATTATTCTAATTTTAATAATGAATGAGACTAAAAAAGCAATTTTTCTTATTTTTTAATTTAAACTTAATTAAATCTATAAATTTGGAAATTTTTTTATAAATTTCACTAATAAAATTCTATAAACTTCACTATAAATTTGAATTAAAATTGAATTCAAATTGACTAGCATATTTAGCAAATTATTTAATTAAATCAAAAAAATAAAAGAAATTGATTTTACTTGTTGGAGGAATTTTCAAACAAAACAAATTCCTTCACATGAAGTGTTTTAAGATCTTCATGAACTATCCAGCTTCAAACACTTTTACAAGCATATCTTATATATATAAAAATCACGTGTCACGATGTTTGTCCGCGATGAACTCCGCAACAATGTAACCAATCTTAGTGAAATTAATTTTGTACAATGTGTGTATGATGGTCCAGCTTGAGAGATAGGATAGTTATTATCTTGATTAAATCCCTAGATATTTTTTAATTGCGAATTAAATGTTAAATATGAATGGTTTATATGCCAACTTTCAGATGGCAGCGTAAATCAATTTATTCAATTGATAGTAAACTTGAACTTCGTGTAAGGCCATTATTAGACTATCAAATATGTTTTAGTAAAGAAAGTTTTGTTTTATTTGATAATAAACGAAAAGCATATTATGCTAAGTCAAATACGTTACCAAAGGTTATTGATAATTTTTTGCACGATCAGGCGATTTTGCATGTTCGCTGATTCGTAAATAAACATAGTAAGTTTCGTTTACAAATCATTGGTCGGTAAGTAATTACTTACCGATCATGCAGCCGGTAAGTATTTACTTACCAGTAAAGGAGACCTCAGGGTGTGAATAAAAACGATTATTATTTAAATAATTGTGTACGTCTATTCACTAGCTTCAAATTTAAATAACATTGATTTAAAAATATTGCAGTTAAAAGATTTAAAAAAAGCAATTAATTTTGAAAATATATTCGATGGAATTTAGTTTTGCAACAAAAAAACCTATAGTATTATGATGAAACGCAAAGCTTACTATTTTGAAATGACATTTTAAGAAACTTTCTTTAAAACATTCAAACTTGAATTTAGTGAATGAATTTTATTATTTATATAGTTTTAATTGAATTTTTATTAATCGTGCAAAAAATGTAATAAGCATTTTGAGCATTAACAGTATTACCGATTTCGGATATATTAGAGATCTCGACTTCGTCTCGATCTCAAAACATATATCCTCAATCGGTAAAACACTCTTACTGCCCTTAATACTTAAATAACTATTGTGGAGGTTATATATTAATTATAGAAGTGTGAAAAAGTATCGGAATTCGGAACCTGTAAAAAATTTGTTGTATTGGTTTTTATAAAGTTGGAATAAATATAAGAGTAAAAATTAAAGAAAACAATAATTTAAATTTATTTATTTATTATTTTTAATTTTTCATTGATCTTCTATGTTAATTTACAAAAATCAATATCAAATTGACTAATACTCTTATTTGTATTGCTAATTAAAATATAACGATTAGAGGTAAAAAAAATTGTCATCAAAACTGGATGAAAAACTAGGTAGCGAAGTCTATTTTTTTACAACGTTTGCACTCTCCAATTTCATGTCATATTTTTTTTATTGACCAATATATTTGATAGTGTGATATACGCCTCATAAATTTGGGTTATCCAATAGATGGTGTTGTATTTGTATTTAGAACGTTTATTTTAACGTCGAAGTTTTTGCAAATACACTACGATTTGCTTTTTCAAATTGTCGTGTATTATTTTTTGATTAGTGATTGGTGATAAATATTTTATTTGGTTTTTTGTTTAAATATCGGTTTATGAGCGTAGTTTACTTTGATCAATGTTTTTATAGTTATAATTAAAGAATTCAATAACGAATTAAATATATACTCCCGCACGAAGATTTGTAAAATTTTAAATTTTTGATCTATGGGAGTGACAACCCAGCGTACTTAGATTCCTGCTATTTGTATATCAGTTAGCTTGAGTTATCGTAAACCACTGGCAATAGTAGTGAGATATCACTAGCCAAAGTGATATCTTAGGGATGTTGGCGGATGAACTTTTTTCAATCAACGATAGCACCCTTAGTCTTAGTTATAGAATATTCTTTGATGATGACACGCTATTTCTTTTAAAATAAAATGTGTTAGGTAGTACGAATTACAGTGTGAGTAACAACAACTCATGACAACCTTTGAAGAATAAAGTCCACAACAACATGCTTTCTAAGGTGTTGATGGACGCAAATTTTTTATTTTTTTATATTTTTTTAAAAAAATGAACTTTTTCGTTTACTTGGAGAAATGAGCTTCCATATAACTATTAAATGTGCCGGGTTTAATCCTTCAGCAAAACCATGTTTACATGATCTTGGTATATGCTTCTAGCACTAGCAATTTGCGTCCATCATCTTAAAAAACATGATGGTGTGGAACATAGGTCTTAAAGGATTTTATGTGTTGTTGTGAGACATATTGTAATTCCAACTACACAACAAATTTTATTAAAAAAATATTTCAAATATTTTGAAATAGCACAAATGTTTTTAAAAATTTTTGGTGAAAAAGATGATGAACAAAGTCATTGAAGCTACAATCAATTTTGAATGGAAAATTAAAAGAGCGAGATGTACTGTTGCTACGCATTTCAATGATCCCAACAGATATGACATTTGAATTCAAACGTTTAGTTTCCAGTGCGACTCGCTTTTGCAATGACTGTCAACAAAGAACAAGGAAAATTGCTCCAAGGATGTGGTAGATTTGGAGAATCCGTACTTCTCGCATCTGGACAACTAACGTGGTCAGCTAACGTCGGAATACCTTCTGATTTGTTCGTGTACGCATCTAGACGGAAAAACGCAAAATATAATGTGTGCCCACAAGCACGAGCAAAGAAATAGAATTAAAACGACATTTTGAAATTTTTTCCTTATTAAAATAAATAATTGTTGCAATAAAAATGATACAATGTAAATTGGATGTTTGGTACGTTTAGTGTGACTAAAACAATTGAAAAAACAACAACAATTGTATTAAATTTTTCGTTGTTTCAAATGCTTCAGTCAAATCGAACACGGCTGTTATCAGAACGAGTTTTCTTGAATTTCCTTTTTTATGAGATACCGACAATATGCGACAGGTATAATGTTAAATCAACAAAAGTTTTACACTATTTGGTGTAAAATAAATAAAGTTTTGAGAGATTTTTAGACTGATTAAGCTTATAAAGTAATTATTTTAATTCACATGAATTTTGCAATTTTAAAGCATTTTTTATTTTCGCTCAGAAAAACTTCTTTAAACAGTTTTTGTGTGTTTCGTGTCGGGAACAAATACAATTTACAATAGTATAATCACAGATGAAGAATTCAATTTAAATAAATATGAGATAATGAAGTTTCAATTTAGAAATTATCTGAACATGAAAATTAAAATATGTTTTATTGTTGTTTCATCCACTGTGGCTGGGTCTGTATGATGGCTTTGAAGTTTAAACTATGATGTCCCTGATGAGTGTGAGTTCAATCCCGACAATAATTACTTATTATCGGGAATAATACTTTCAATAATTACTTTGAGCAATAATTGCTCACAAAATCGCCCAAAAATTAATATTCCATTAATGTTGTCTATATATGGAACATATATGCCAATATATTGACCGTGTGTAAGATATTAGTTTCGCATTGATTTGCAACAATCAATAATGACTTTAAAATGACTTAGGATGTTGACTAAATAGTAATATTTCTCACCCTATGAATTCACATCCTATGAATTCTAATACAAAAACATCCAAATAATTTTGATTTTTTTGGCATCACTTCTTCTATTCCTTTTTTGCATCACTTCTTCTATACCTTCATCGAATATATTGTCACTATTCTTACTGCCCTTGCAACGTTTTTAGTAACCTACTACAGGTAAAGAAAGCGTATATTAAACCGCATGAGCACTGTAAAAATTTGTGAATCCATTTTTGTTCCGTATGTTCTAATGTTCTATATAGAGACACACCTGAAAACTTATTTGATCGCGTATTTTTTTATATATCCTTTGTTGTATATATAATACTATTTTTTTTATATTTTACTGATCAACTAGAGTGCTGATCCTTTTACATTCATATTTTTTAAAAAAATAGATCATTTCTCATTACAACTCTTTGAAATTATAGCTACTACGTCAACAAAATGTATACGCACATACTTTATTTATAGGCGTAGCAAAGCACGCCGCGTCCCGCTAGTATTATATATATAAAATTCCTTAACGAGAGAGAACCAACAGAAAAGATGAAATGCAAGAATCAGTGAACTAATTGTTCTATTATGGATAGAACGATAGCGTTGAATCGGCAAAATTAATGTTTCAACGCAGACACTAGAAAAATTTTCAGAGACAACCGCTTCGTAGCACAGCACAACCGATGTTTTTGGCTGCTATACCTAATTATCTGAACTTACAGATCGATCTTAATTTGCTTGTATTTAACATTTATCTGTTATTTTATTGACCCTTAAAAGCATTAAAATGAACTTATTCTGCTTAAATATAACATAAAACTCAATGGCAAATTTGAATTTTTTTTGGAATAGCTAGAATTTTTATTGTGTCACTACTCACTTTGTTGTCACTACTCTTTATGTTTACAGTTTGCAGAAAATCAAATTGAAACAGGTCGTCTAACCCAATACAATTAATTGTGTACAGAACGCGATAAAGTGTTAATCAAATAAATGATATGATAATGTTTGAATAAAAGTATTTGATAAAGAAGGTTTAAGATTACATTATTATTCGTTATAACTATATTCCCTAAGACCTAGGTGATGTATCCGTAATAAAATAAAGTAAAAACACCACAAAATTCATACTAAAATGAAGCATAATAATAACTATGAAAACAGAAACATAGAAAAAAAACAATTTGTGTTTGCGGAAAAAGGAAGAACAATTTGGGTTAATTGTTTACTTTGATATTTGAAATTTCCTTTCCATCTCAATTAAATCCTTACAAATTTTCTTTTCTTTTCCTCCTTACATTTAGTGGTATCTGCAAGTTTTCCTACTGAATTTACATGAAAAACGTTATTATAATTTTCAAAATTGATTGTTTACATAAATTTTGAAATTTTTTTGATACGAATGATTTGGTAGTTCTGTATGTAAATGTATTCTTAATTGTGAATTTTCTCATGCTTTGGTAAATCATGTTTACAAATGAGAAGAATTATTAGAAGAAACAGAATGTTTTATTTGTCAATCAATTAATGGTAAGGACAGACTTTCTTATTGGTTGAAAATCCATTCTCTAATGACGATGTAAAATACTATTTAAAATAATATCAGCAAATGTTGTTTTATTGAGGTTTAATTAAAAATAAATGCACGCCTTGCCGAAAAACTCTATGCAAAACATCCAAGCAAAATAGTTATACAAATAATGTAAGGAAATACTAATCCAACAACAACAAATAAAAACGATTTTCTTTCTTTCAAAGTTTAAAATGAAGCTCACGTTTTAATATTTTCTTGATAAAACTACATCTCAGTTGAATTGTCATAATCAAAAAACCAAAGAAAAACAAACTATCTCAATGACTTTGGTAAACCATAATAGTTCTGTACAGCATAAGAAAAATACAACAACAACGACGTTTCAAATCCCAATTTACGTTCTCTAATCCTTTATTATTATTTTTCTGTTTCTTACCAGTTTTGTTTGAAAAGCAGAAAAAGATGTTCTGCTATTCTTTACTATTCTTGAAAAACAATTTTGTGTTTTGTTTAAACAAAGTTATTTAATCTACTTTCTAAACATGGATTCTTAAACTTTAGTTCCTTAAAAAAAATTCAAAGTGGATTTTCTTTGCTTACAAACGAAATTGAATAAATTGTTCAAATTTAGAATTTTTTCTTTTCAACAAACATAATTATCTGTATGAAAATATTTAGGAACGCTTACTATGTAAGCTTACCTAAAACCTTATTTGAATGTTTAAGAAAGAATAAGTTTTTTCGTAAAATCGATAAACAGTTTTTTCTATCTAAGATTAATTATGCACTATACAAGCCTAAAATTATTATTAATCACCGCAGAAATCGCTGTAACTATAGAATTAAAGAGGGGAAACCCTGTACATTGTATATTTCTTATAAGGCTACCAGTGGTGGTGGTCATGGGTGTCGGAAGATTTTTTTTCCAGAGGGAGAGGAGGGAATGGTCAAGGTCAGAATTTTTTTTTGACACACATTTTAATAATGAGCTTTCGCTTCACGACAAGGCAAATGTATTTCGAAAAGGATTTTTTTAATTTTGGTTGATTTATAGAAGTTTTTAATTTTTTTTATATTCTAAAGTTTCTTTTACAATTTTTTTACTTTAATTTTTGTGTTAACTTTGTTAATTTAATCCATGTTTTTTATTTTCAATCCAATACGTATGTATTTATTAATTTAATTTTTTTTATAAATTTTTGTTTTTTCAGTTTTTTCAGTTTCTATTTTCTATTTTCCTGTTAAATTTTTTTAAATCAATTCAATTTTTATTATTTTAAATATGTATCTAATTAAGATGATAATAAAAAATTAAATAATTTAAATTCTAATATTTCAATTATTTTTATTTTATTTTACTACGATACAAAACAGGAGACAATCCCAATACATGTATGCTTAATTTATGTAATTTTATTTATTCTATTTTATAAATATTTGATGCTTTTATACACATCCGAATAAAAATTGCGATTCAAAACTATGTTTAATTTATCGAATTTTAAGAACTAGCGCTCACATTATTCAAGTAAAATAATTGGTATCTGTCTTGTGACTCAGCGCTCACCACCAAGCGCTCACCACTTTGGTTGTTTACCAAATCATAGAATATATTTAGTTCAAATATTTTTACAAACAAGCTCACATCTGAACGCTAAGTCAGAAGATTGGTATGATTTATTTCGTTTGCATAAATCAGCTTACTGCAGAAAAATTGGCACCAGACGAACAAACGAAATGATTCGCAATGAACAAAATCATACGAAACATTGCACCGATATTAATTTATATTTTCGTTATTTATTGTTTCAAGCGAGCATTTAAAATATGTTTTAGTTCGATTCTCACAAAGCAATCATGGTAAGTAGAGATAATCTCATTACTCGTACAAATTAGGTAATTTACAACAACCATATATTTGAAGTTCTGTTGAAAAACAACGATGTTTGATTTTTCAAGGGATTTCAGTTCAAGCTTAAAATTGATCATATTCATTTGAGCACCCGATATCAGTCACATTTGCGTTCGAGAAAACACAAGAATAAAAGTGAAAAATTGATTTCATCAATATCAATTTTTTATGAAATTAGCAACAACATTTCTTGAAGCTGGAATTCATTTATGGAAGCCCTAAACAAAGCGTGTGTAGGGGCCCACTATACCATACGGGCACAGTACGGGTCCGATATACCGTATAACCAAGTCTGGTTTTTGTTATCGGATCAAGCACCGTATATGTTGCAATTTGCAAGCCGACAAAAGATTGAAGGAAATGCTTCCGAATTTAAAACACATAGCGTACTTGATACATGAATTGAACATGAATGGAAGCTGGAAAGAGTGTTGGAAAAAAAATCCCGATGTAAATTTCTTTAAAAAGATGCCAGTTAATCAGAAATGAAGTGTAACTAATGGTATCAGTGCCAGCAGTATCAGTAGAAGTATAGAGCTCTCATTCTCCAAGCATAAATATTTGGGTATCTCTTGTATTTTAATCTAAAATTAACTGTTTGCGAGTAGTGTGAGAATTTTTCATTGAGCTAAATATAACGTCAATAATAACACCGGTTCCAAAAATTAGTAAAACAATAAAATGCGAAGAATATAGACCAATTAATATGCTACCAGTTCATTAAAAAGTTTAAGAAATTATTGTTAAAAACCCGCTCCAAGATTATGTGGAAAAAAATCAAATGATCTCAAAATATCAATCAGGTTTTTGAAAGAACCATTCGTGTGAATCTGTCTTAACAATTTTTTAAATGAATGGAAAGCTTTTTTGGATATAAATGAATGTGTGCTTGTAGTGTTTTTAGATTTAGACGTGCTTTTGAAACGATCGATAGAAAAATTTTAATTGATAAACTAGAACAGTATAGTGTGAAAGGAACGGAGAAAAATGGTTTGAAAGTTATTTAAATAACCGTTGTCAAAGTACGAGACTGAATAAAGCTGTTTCAAATAAAATAAAAAACGGACAACGGTGTGCCACAAGGCTAAGTGTTGGGAGCATTGCTGTTTATATTGTATATTAATGACATTGGATTATGTGTATCGAATCTGGAAATAATGATGTTTTCTGATGACACACTGGTGTACATGCATGTAAAAGATATAAATGAAAGAATACGAATAATGAATGCAGATTTATCTAAAATTTCTGGATGGTTAGCGGTCAATATTATAAAATTAAACCTTAGTAAAACGAAAAGTATAATTGTGTCAAAAAATAATAATTATGATCGGTTGGTTAATGAGCAAATAATTATCGAAGGAATCGGGATCGAATTTGTAGACAGTGTGAAGTATTTAGGAATAATAGTGCAAATGAACTTGTGTATGAGTAAAAATGTGGATTATGTATGTAAAAAAATTGGGGAAAAAATTGGATTTATATCAAGAGTATCCAAAAAGTTAACGATAGACGCAAAGATTAACCTGCATTATTCAATAATAGCGCGACATTTCGAATATTGTTCTACTTTGTTAATTATGTGTAATAAAGCAGAAATACAAAGACTGCAAAAATTACAAAATAAAATAATGCGTGTAATCTTAAGGGTACCAAAATGGACGAGTGTTAAGTGGATGTTGGAGACATTAGGGTGGATGAGTGTGGCTCAACGTATTGTTTTGAAAGTATTTTTGTGGATATGGAAGATAAAAAATAAAAAACTACCAGAGTATATGTCCAATAATGTTATTTATAATTATGAAGCGCATCGGTACCGGCTGAGAAATATTAATGATTTTAGGCTACCGAAACATCGAACTGCATTTGGCCAAAATACAACTGAATACAAAGGACTTTTATTTATTTTTTATTTTTATTTATTTTATTTTATTACAAAGGACTAAAAGGACTAAAAAAAATTATTTAACCAGTTACCTCACGATGTAAAAAACGAAATAATTGAAGTTAGATTTAATAGACAAACCATAAAGTTTATCAAAGAAAATGTCCAACTAAAACTATCCGATATTTTAAAGACGATGTAGTATATGTAATTTTCGTCAACTAATGTAAATTATAAAATGTATTTTAAGTTTAAATGTAAATGAAAAAATGTTAATTTTATAGCATATTGCTAAAAAACATATATAAATCAATCAAAAATATTTTCAGAAAAAAACCTCCATATTCAACGTCACAATGATATAGTAATAAATTTTAGGGTTGGATAGCAAAACCAGGAGGGTGAGTGCCCCTTGCTACATCCCTGCTGACGTCTAAGGTAGAGGTGGTCTTAATTCAATTAAAGTAGTAACGAGACAAAACATCGAAAAGATTTGAAATACAAGAGCGCAGAGTCTTCGGAGATGAAATCATTTCAAAAATCCATCAAAACCAAATTCGAAAAAGAAAGGGCTAGTCGGAATTTTTGACTTAATCAATGAAACATTCAGTAATGATCAAAGTAATCTCATCAAACAACAGCTGTTTGAAGCAATCTTTAAACAAACATCTGATGGGATGTGATGAAAGAAAAAAACTTCACTTTCAATGCTCAAACGACTTTTAATGGAAGTTTTTTAACTCTGTTTAGATATGTATTACCAAACTAACACGAAACATCAATACGTTGTCGGAAAATTATAACAGATCATATATAACCATAATTTAACACTCAGCAAACTCAAAATCACAAATTCATATTTCCTTCAAAATTCCAAAAATATTGTAAAAATTAAATGAAAATAAAAAAATTCAAACTTTTTTCAAAATTCTAAATATTTATATAAAATTCAAAAATTTTTTTAAAAAATTCTAAAAATATTCCCAAAATTGAAATAAAATCAAATATTTAAACTTTTTCTAAATTCTAATAATATTCCAAAAATTCTTAAAAATTCAAAAATTCAAACCTTTTCCAAAATTCTAAAAATATTGCAAAAATTATAACAATATCAAAAATTGAAGCTTTTTCCAAAACTATAAAAATTATTATAAAATCAAAAATCTAAAATTTTTCAAAATTCTAAAAATATTTCAAAAATTCTTACAAAATCAAAAATTGAATCTTATTTCAAAATTCTAAAAGTATATATAAAATTCAAAAATTCTATTTTTCTTCTAAATTCTAATAATATTCCAAAAATTCTTAAAAATTCAAATATTCAAACCTTATCCAAAACTAAAAATATTGCAAAAATTATAACAATATCAAAAATTGAAACTTTTTCCAAAATTATAAAAATTATAATAAAATAAAAAATTTTAAATTTTTCAAAATTCTAAAAATATTATATTTACGTAAACAAACAGCTAATCTTTTCTTCCAAAAATCTATCTAAAAAAATAAATGAAATTATTTTTTTGACACACTTGACAATATTTTTGAAAAACTTATAATACAATAAAATTCTCAATAATAATAATTTCATTTTCATTATATATTTCATTTCATACATATAACTAATTTTATTTTTTTCTAAAAAAATAAATGAAAATCATTCTTTTGACACTCTTGACATTATTTTTTTGTCTAACTTATAATTCTCAATAATAATAATAAAATTTCATGTCATACAAACTATTAATTTTATTTTTCCAAAAAATTGGGTAAAAAAATAAATAAAAATCTTTCTTCTGACACACTTGACAACATTTTTTTGACAAACTTATAATGCCATAATTCTCAATAATAATAATAAAATTTCATGTCAAACAAATGATTAATTTTATTTTTATCTAAAAAATTGGGTAAACAAATAAATAAAAATCTTTCTTTTGACACACTTGACAACATTTTTTTAAAAAACTTATAATGCAATAATCTAGTTTTTGATCTCACATACCAATCCCGACCATCCAGATTTCTCCACATTCTTTGTTCCTACTTATTATCACTAAAAATGAAAGTGTTTTAAGCAAAAAATATCCATTTTTCCTTGTTCTGACACACTTGACGATTTTTTGACACACTTCTGGTACAGTTATCGAACACATCGACCTTTTGGCTCTTCCTATTCAGTAAACCTATTTCTAGAAAAAAAAATTTTTGAAATCCTTCCAGCGGTTTTTCTAGATTTGGTCGGTTGTGACGGCCGGCCGTCCGGCAGACAGACATACATTTTTTTTTTTTTTGCTTTTTTAGAATCAGTAGGTCCTACAACGTCGAGAAATACCAAAAAAAAGGGTAAGAATTTCACTTTTAGCTCATGAATGTAATACTTAGGTCTTTCAGACCGAAGTAAAATATTATTTATTCTCTTCCATTTAATTATATCGGCTTTATTTGTATGTTTTTTCGATAATAATAGTATGTATTATTGTATTGTTTTCTAACCTATAACCTAATGAACTTAACCTATTGCCTAATGAAAATTTTATTCAATTGGTATGATTCCAATTGGTCAAATTGTTTTGATTTCATTAAAATTATTTTCAAATTATAATCACAATTGCTTTGAAAAGTTTTGTTCAAAAATCAAATTTTAATTTAAATTCTCTTATTTCGTTTAGTTGAACTTGGTTGATTGTATGAGAAGGGCGTTTTTTATCATCAGGGTTTTTTTATTAAGAAATTTGATTTATCAATTAAAACAATAAAGATTTATTGTTTTAATTGAAGAAAATGTTTTTATTTTTTATAATACACAATTCTTTTTTATAATAAAATCTTTGTAGAGAATAAAGTATTGTAATCGATTCGTGAATAATGAATTTTATTCTCTCGCAAATTAAAATTCTCGCTCGTGCCTCGCTCAAATTTTAAACTATTGCTTGAGAATAAACTACTTCATTATTCACTCATTGATTAAACTACTATTATAAGAATATTTTCAATTTAGCGGATATTTAATTGATTGCAAATAAATTGTTTATCTTCAAGTTTAAACAAGTTCGTTTTTGAACACATTGAAAATATATTTATTTATGAAATAACAAAAGATTGCATAAATAAATTTCATTTTGCTTACTTTGTTGTTTTCGCAAAAATAATATATTTTTGTTTTGTTTAAAAAGTGAGGAAATATAATTTTAATGAGGAATATATGGAGGGACTGAAATCTCACAGCTCTGAGACATCAAGACTTCGGTCTGGGTTAAGGATTTTGATATAGTTTTCGGCAAAAAACTTTTATGAGGACACGGTTTTTAGTTTTGGGCAGCGATGTATATCAAAACTCTTTGTTAAAGTACAAGTATTTTTTATCTCTGTTTAAAAATTTATTACAAAACTAACACGAAACATCAATACGTTGCCGGAAAATTATAATCAAAATTCCAAAAATATTGTTAAATTAAATAAAATCAAACTTTTTCAAAATTCCAAAAATACTCCAAAAATTAGAATAAAATCTAATATTTAAATTTTTTCTAAATTCCAATAATATTTCAACAATTCTTACAAATCCAAACTTTTTCCAAAATTCTAAAAATATTGCAAAAACTATAACAAATTCAATTAATTTCCATGTCCGATTTCATTTTAAATTACATTTACGTCATAAAAACAGCTACATTTTTTTCCAAAAAATTGGCTAAAAAAATAAATGAAATCATTTTTTGACACACTTGACATTATTTTTTGACAAACTTATAATGCCATAATTCTCTATAATAATAATAAAATATCATGTCATACAAACTATTAATTTTATTTTTTTCTAAAAAAATTGGGTAAAAAATAAATAAAAACCTTTCATTTGACACACTTGACAATATTTTTTGACAAACGTATAATGCCATATTTCTCAATAATAATAATAAAATTTCATTTCAAACAAACAATTAATTTAATTTTTTTTTCCGAAAAATTAGGTAAAAAAATAAATAAAAATCTTTCTTTTGACACACTTGACAACATTTTTTTGACAAACTTATAATGTAAAAATCTAGATTTTGATCTCACTTACCAATCCCGACCATCAAGATGTCTCCAAATTTAATTTTCCTACTCGTAATCACATAAAATGAACGTTTTTTAAGCCAAAAATATGAAAATTTGCTATTTTTGACACACATAATGATTTTTTTTGACGCACTTCCGGTACAGTTATCGAACACAGCGTCCTTTTGGACCTTGTGAATACCTATTTTTAGAAAAAAAAATTTTGAAATCCCTCCAGCCGTTTTCCCTGCAGCGTAGGTAATGACGGCGGCCGGCCGGCCTACAGACAGACACACATTTTTTTTTTTTGCTTTTTTAGAATCAGTAGGTCCTTAAACGTCGAGAAATGCCAAAAAAAGTGGGGGTAAGAATTTCACTTTGAGCTCTTGAATGTAATACTTAGGTCTTTCAGACCGAAGTAATAAACTGACCTCAAGTTTTGAATGTTGACGTTTTATTGATAATAATATTATCCTATATTACTGGGATGTGGTTGAAGATTTAGAGAAACAAGGAAATAAGGTTAGGTATATATTAAGGTAATCTAATTATATTTAGTTAGTTACATTTTGAGATGGAATGGAAGTTACGTTCTGAGATATAATGGAAGATACATTTTAAGAGAAAATCGTAGTTACATTTTGAAGATATTTTGAAGTTTAATTTCATACAAGTGAGATGACGTATAATTAAAAGCAAGAACTAATAAATAAAAGAAGATAAATTTGAGAAGAAAATACGTCTTTCATTGATAAATATTGATGAGATGTTTTTACCATAGAATAACTAAAAGGCCATCTGTCTAGTTGAAGAATAACCTTCTTTGGTTATCCGTTTCTATGTTGAAAACATCTCATGGTTGCAGAAACAGGAAAGATTAAATAGAGGAATAATTGCAACCACTTTGACTTTAAAGTCAATGATTCCTAGAAGCAAATTATTTCTTACACCACCAAAGGTTAGCAGTCATATTCCATCCTTAAAACGCCTGAGGGGAAAATTCATTGGGAAATACAGAGGAGGGCATTGAGTTCCACAATTTGGCCACTTTATTAAAATAGTCGTTCTGGAGGGACACAGTTCTACTACGAGGTATTTGTACAACAAATGGATGGGATAACTCGGCAGCACACGATGCAAGGATATTTTGAATTTCCTTAGAGGAGAATTCGCTTAAGTTATATTTATAGTAGATTCACAATTCAGCCACATTTCTTCTGTGCTGAATCAAGCTGATCCGTTAGTTCGGTATTACCCATCAACCGTATTGGTTTTCTCTGTACAGAGTCTAGATATTTTACTGTTGACTGACAAGCACCTCCCCAGACATGACAGCAATATTCCATACATGGACGAATAAAGTACTTGAAGATTAGCAAAATTTGATCGGGAATGAAATACTTTTTACATCGACTCAAGAATAATAATCTTTGCTCGCTCATCTTGTCAATGTCGCATCTAAGATGTACAACCAATCCATCGAAAATTGGAATACATATAACATGTGGAATCAAATTTGACCTACATTAAATAACATGTAAATGAAATACTTCTGAACTTCACTACAAGCTTTTTAGAGATTAAGATTTGTGGTATCTCCAATCCAATCAAGGCAAATACAAACAAGCAATGTTTTCCATTAAATAAAAGCTAATTAGTTATACCAGTCTATTTCCAAACGAAAACACCAAACGTTTATAGGAGTATAAATAACAGAACAAGGTAAAAATGATAGAGTTCCATATTTAAAAGTTTATAATGCTAGAACAGGGAACAACAATCCAACTAGTCACGAATCCAATCAGTAATAATTCCAAACTTTTCAAAAAAAAACATTCAACTGTCATCAGGGATTTACATTCAAATTGAAATAAAATACAAGAGTTCTAGAAACTCAATAAACCACTGAAATCAAATCAAATTAGACCAAACGTAACCAAAGAGAAAACGACAAAATAGAATTTCATTGTTCATTTCACAAAAAAGCCATTTTTAATATTCTTATCATCAAAATACTTCAAACTTCATTAAATTTGTCATCTCATATGAGAATAATACCAACAAAAAAAATGTGTACACTTATTCAGCCTATATTGACTCAACCCATCATATTCTATCTAAATCCTCAGATTTCAATAACAATCTTCACCATATTGTAATCACGTTTAATTTCCCTGGATATTGTGACAAATTGTAATTTTTTTTGTGCTTTTCTTTATTTTCTGATTATTAAACATTTTCATCAATCCCTTTTTATTAAAGGCGTCAAATTAATTCCCAAAAGTATTTCAAAGAAAAGGGAAACAAGATTTTTTTTTCTTGTTGTTTTTTTTTGTTTTGAAGGAAATATAATTTTATTTATGAATTTCATTCAGCTACCCTTTACGACATTCGTCCTTTTTTCACATTCTCAGTTTTCTTGTTCATTGGTCGGTGATGGTGATGCTGATGAAAATTTATTTATTGGAAAAATATTTATGATTCGAAAATATTTTGATTTAGATTAATTCGAAATCAGTTTGTATTTTGATTTTTGTTTATGAATCGTAAAAAACCGATAGACATTTTTTATGGAACTAGATTACGATTCATCTTTCACTTAATAAAATCAAAAGAATAACTGAATGGTTTTATGGTGTGATTTTGAATAAATGGAGAAGGATGATAGAATAAACAGTAATCAAACTTTGAACTATTAATAATGTATCTCTTTTGCAGGTCATGACCGTCTTGATGAAATATGTTCATAAAACAGTTATAAAACAAAGAAAAATTTGAACAATGAAAAATGCCAATTTTTGTTTCCTGATGTATTGGTATTTTACTTTATGTAGTATAGATATACATATGCACAAAAAACAATAGAAAAGAGAATTAACATAAAACTACCATTCAAAAGAACAATCAAAGGATATGCTTTGTTTGAAATAGTTTTTCGAAGTTTTAGCAAAATAACAATAAAGAAATGAAACAAAATCTTATTTCAATTGTTTCTATGAATTTTTGCTCTGATGTGAAGGATCTGTTTATTTGAAAATGTTTATTTGAATTTCTTACTTGGTTTTATTTTATAATACAGTAGAAGTTACATTAAACTGCAGGAAACTAGAACAAGCTTTACAGTAAAAACAGATAGTTTAATTAAATTTATTTTCAGTCTTATCGCGAGGATGTTTTTAGGGTTCCGTACTTTAAAAAGTCGGACAAGTGCGAATATAACTCGCTCGTCGAGGGTACTGTGTATATATTATTCTACGAGAATAGTTCTTCTCCAAAACACTATTTTAGAAATAAGCCAAAAACGGTGATATCGAAAATTACAAAAAAAATGACATGACATGATCAAAGATATTCTTTTTTCGAAATTTCTACTCTCAACCCCCTCCTATGAACATTTGAAATTATAACACCCAAAAAAAAATCTGTGTTTTATATTTGTAATGTTCGTAGATACGAAGGGGGGCGGGATGTTTTGAAAAAAAAATTCCATTTTCGAAAATAAGTCAAAAACTGTGCTTTCGAAAAAAACTGTTTTTCACTACAAAAACAAATCACCTTTCATATGACACCCCACTTGACACGATCAAAAATTAATTTTTTCCGAAATTTCTACTCTCAACTCCCACCAATGAACATTTGAAATTATAACAACCAAAACAAAGAACGGTTTTTTATACGAAATTCCTACAACCGTGAGTTTTTTTTTAAATTTTATAATGTGCGAAGTTAAGAGGACAGAAAAAAACACTCGTTTTTGGCAATAACTCAAAAACTAAGGAGTCAAAAATTCATTTAAATTTGTTTTTCAAATGTTTACATCTTTTTCGATTTTTCTAAACCAAACTCGATTCCTTAAAAAAACTTTTGTTCAACTGTCTCCTTATCTATGTCCATAAAATATAGATAAAAACAATTATTTGAACTTTTTTTTGTTATCGGCCGGCGTGGGAAAACATATTTAATAACTGTAGAAAATTTCAATTTGATAGTACTTTGTGAGTAAATCGATGATGTAGAAATTCGAAGGAAAACCGAACACCAATAGGGTACCGTTTTTACTTTTTCAAAGTATATTCTGTATTTTACAGACAAACATAGATAAGGAAAAAGCAAACAAACGTTTTTTTTTAAGCAATCGAGTTTGAATTAGAAAAATCTAGAAAAATGGAAATAATCGAAAAAAAATTCAATAAACTATCGACTGCACAGTTTTTGAGTTATTACCAAAAACGTTCAATTTGGTTCCCACCTCTTAAATTCGAACACTACAAAAGAAAAAAATTGAAAATTCACGGTTATAGGAAATGTTGTAAAGAGTGAATGAAAACTATAGTGGAAAAGTTTGATTAAAAATCCCTTGTTTAACCGGCCGATCACATTAATTTGTTATTAAAATCAATATTCGCACTTTTTCAGTCAAAAAACTGTGAAAAAGTGCGGATATTGATTTTAATAGAAAACTACAGTGGTCGTCTCAGTATTTAAAATGTAATTGGGAGTAGGTTGTGGGAATTTTGAGAAAAAAAAATTTTTGACCTTAACGAGTGGGGTGTCGTATGAAAGGTTTCTAGTCCAAAACAATTTGTTTTGAATTTTCGATTGCAAATGTTCAAAAATGTGAAAATTTTTTCTTGTTTCCCCCTCTCCTTACATTACATTACACAAGACGAAAATTGAAAAAATTCACGATTATAGGAATTTAAATGTTGCAAAGAGTGAAAATATAGAGATCGACTCATTATTTAAAATGTTATTTGAAGGGGGTTGAGAGTAGATATCATTAAAAAAATTATTTTTGACCTTGAAGAGTGAAATGTTATATGAAAGGTGACTTTTTCTAGTCAAAATAGTATATTATTTAATTAGGAGTTGAAGTTCTACTTTTTGTGTTGAGACTATAGTTTGACAATCATAGACGAAGCACAAAAAGTCACTTTAGCTTCGAATTAAATACACCATTTATTCGGCAAACCTTTAAATTTTTTACAAATATGAAATTAATACATCAACATTTTTATAAATATGATAAAAACAACAATAAAACAACATTTAAATTTGAATAAATAAAATTTTTTATCAGAGCAGCCTTTTAATTCAAAATTTCATAATCCAATCAAAATATTTGTTATTTTTTGTTGTCATAGTTATACAATTTGTTTGAAAAAAATTACAAATATCATATAAATTTGGAAAGAAATGGCAGCTTTTTCTGCCGCCGTAAAAATATGAAATTACTTTACTGCCGCCGTAAATTGATGTCACGTGATTAAAATACTAGTTAAATATTCGACATGTATGTAGTCAAGGTATATTTTAAAAAGAAATAGAAATATGAAATTTGCGCCACAAAATTCAATCAATTTGCTTGATCGGATTCAATTATTTTCTGACCTTTCAATCATGATATTTTTATATTTTGAGTAAAAATTAAAACAAACATTATTTCGAGATTTTTGATGGATCAGTCATTGTATTAACAATCGTTAAACAATTATATTGTTATAATTTATAAAAACAAGAGATTATTTATAAAATAAGAGATCTCTCAATTCCAATTCTTCTTGAAATCAGAACTGGTTATTTTTCATTTGTTAAAAAAGTTCAATGTTACATCATCTTCGTGGTGCGATTGGAAAGTGGAGGAAATTAAGAAAAGATGTGCGAATTTCTAGATTAATGTCTTGACCATTACAGGACATGACGAATAAACGTGACCTGAGTACATTCGTCATGAAACATATATTGATAAGTTGAAAGTTGGACTCGAACTCAAACCTAGAGATAAAAAGTCTCATTCTCTATCGGCTGAGGTAGCCCGGCTAAGAAAAAGGTATATTGAACAAAAATATGGTTTTATTTCTATAAAAAATAACTTCTACAACTCTAAGACGATTGAAAACTATTAAATGATTCGATTCCTATAAGGACGTGTGAACTCAGTAACTAAAATTGAGACAAAAGTTCATAGTAAGTGACATTGAGTGATAAAATTCCTATATGGAAGTGTGAAATCAGCAACTCAAAATGAAACAAAAGTTTATACTAAGAGTCAATAAATGATTCGATTCCTATAAGAAATTGTGAAATCAGCAATTCAAAGTGCCAAGTGAAATAGTAGTTTAGAATTGATAGTCATCAAAAACAGGAATGCCATGAACTTACGCATTCTTCCATAAACCCACAGAACAACCAATACAACTCAAAACCTCAAACGAAAAACATACAACGGTAAAACAATCTAAATTTGATAAATAAAGGTGGATTTGGGCGAATGCTTTAGTGAAATAGATGGGTGATCAGAGGACAGAGGTGCTCTAGCTATGGCTAAAAAATCAAGGACTAAGATTTTCCTACGCATGATTCTACTCTGACTACATTTACAGCACATGCTGAGTTCAAGTGTCTCCCTATCTTCTTTTGTTTAAAATTTATAGAACAGTGTGAAGCAGAAGTTTTTGTTGTACAGTAAAACCGAGAAAATATTAAAACTTTAATTATTACAGGACAATGTTGAGTTCAGTCAAAAACCTTTAAAGCCTTGAAATATGATGTAACTATTATCATTAACTTCTTTAATTCATTAAACATTCATTGACCATAAGTGCCTATATATGTTTTAAGCCAATCTACAACATAAATTGCAGCATTAACAGATTTAGATAAAAGTTATTTCAAGCTTAACCACAGTTAAGAGGTTCAATAACATTAAATCAAAATCTGAAAATCTTGTAAGTCAATAAAACTTTTAGTTTTAGATTCACCATAAGCTGTTAACAATTTAATCAAATTTCAATCCGATAAGAGCATTAAATTTGTCTTTATTAAATCGTAAAATTATTAAGTAAAACAAATTAAATTGTAATAAACTCATCAATCAAAATATAATTTCATATTTTAACTGCATGAACAATAAACAAACAAACATGTCACTTATAAAATAATTAAACCAACAATAAAAGTCTTAAAAAGCTTTCGTGTTGGAAACATAAAATTTAATTTTGTCACGACATTTTCATATATCAAAATTATAAAACGTTTAATTGAAATACGTATATAGAATAAAAACACAACCACCACCATTAACAATTACAGTTACAACAACAACATTATTTGAGGTGTTAATTAACATAAAACTTTTATACATTTTAATGTTATATTAATTTGAATTCTTAATAATTGTTCCGACTCATTTCACATGAATTCCTGTAATTATTAAATTTATGTTAATTGCTAGGAAAGAAAATTTTTTATGTTATACGATTTATGATTTTGTCACCGTTTGTGAGTTTTCCGAATTTCTTTGATTCCATTCGAGGTAGATATTTCAATTATTTCAATAATTATTTTGTTATTGATTGTTAGTTAATTTTGACAACTTAAAATTATCATTATATGTGATACTTGGATTGACGTTTTTATATCTACTTGTAATATCTTGGACATTTACGCCAGTGATTTTTCTTTTATGAACTAAACTCTTTCCATATGCTAGTTTTTCCATCTTCAGGTTTTAAAATTTTAGTCATCATGAAGCACATTTTGCATCGAAACCAAAGTTAAGAAACAAAATTGTCAAGCCTAGAACAAAACTAATCCTGCTGGCGAGAAGATAATAACCGTTTCGCAAGGTCAATAATGGTGACCTAAAGAGGACATTATGGCGGTCGATTGCACTAAAAGAATCATTTCGGTCATTATAACCTCTTTTGTGCCAACCAAAACTATGAAATCACGTTGACACTTAATTTGACTGCTTTGTTTTCATATTTTATTTTCGAAGGTAAGATAGCTGAAGTTAAGGTTATTGTAACTGACAGGGCCGATTTGTGGCGTGTTTGAAGTGTGCACTACACACAAGCGCCATAAGCGTCAAAATTAAAAGAGAAAATAAAATTCTACTAAACACAGTAAGAAATTTAAAGATTAACAAATAGTACATTATTTAATTAGGAACTAAACCGATACTTTTTATGTTGAGTCTATAGTTTGATGGCCGACCGCAGGGAGGCCGACAATTATAGACGAAACACAAAAAGTCACTTTAGCTCCGAATTAAATACCCTATTTTTTCGCAAACGTTTAAATCTTTTATAAATATGAAATTAATACATCAAACTTTTTATAAATATGAATTTGTATCGTCATAATTACTTCCAAAAAAGAGAAAAAAACATTTAAATTTGTATGAATAAAATTTTTTTATCAAAGCAGCCTTTTCAAAATTTCATAAAATGAGAATCAACTTATTTTTTGTTGTCATGGTTATACAATATGTTTGAAAAAATAACAAACTAACAAATAACAAATGCTACTTTACAGCCTCCGTAATATAAAATAAAAATGGCGTTACTTTTGCTGTCGCTAGACGTTACTTTTGCTGTCAGGCTAAAAAGTAAGACTTTAGCTAACTCCCTAGCGGCAGCAAAGTTGAACTTGCCGCTAGGGAGTTAGCGGTTTTCCGAAAAGCCGTTTGCCGAAAAAAGTATTTACAAAAGAAATGTTTAATTATTTCAACCCAATTATTTTCTTTATATCTTAAATGATTAATTTTAAACTATGTATTTTTTTATTTTGATCCCTTTTTCTAAATGTGCATCCTTTTCTTTGAATCATTTCAATTGTGTTTGGCGTTTTCCATTGCATTTACGATATAATTTATATCATGAAAAGGCACCTCCAAAACAGTTATTGCTACACTAAAGATCATTTACGTAAGTTTTAAGTTAAGTTTTAAATGTTTTAACAATTAAAATAGCAAAGCGAAGTGAACATCCCGGAATGAGTTGTACAAACGGTCCAGCAACAGACCATTACTGTGTGCCCTTCTTAAAACAATGGGTGAATTATGTAAGCCATGACTGGGCTATTAATATATTAACTCTGGTTAATAACTACGAGCAGATATGTGCGACTACACTTCGGCGCATTCAACAGATAAACATGCTGGTCCAGTAGTATAATAATAACAATAATAATTTATTATTATTATTTCTATTCATTTTCAGTTGCAATTTCCCGGTGATAATTCAAAATAATTGTTTATAAAAATTTCAAGAGCAAGTTGATTGGTAATAGCTCGAGGCCGTAGGCTGAGGGCAGTTTTCATAGCGACGTGCTCGAGAAATTTTCCTAAAAATTATGAAAATTTATCACCGGTCAAGCGAAATCCGAAATTCTACGTCAACGCCGTGCTAACTGAGTAACGCATTGAGTAAAATTAGGTTTTTGTAGTTGAGATGGGTAAAAACTGCTTATACTCAATGATTCTGCACCATGGCGAGTCATTGGCACCACAAAACCAATGCAACTCAAGCGTCTGTTCACCATGTTATGGGCAGCTTGGAGTGGGCGTCTGTCTTAGATCAAGCAGCTTGCTATATAAACATGTAAAACGGTTTATTTTTTGAGCCTGACATCAGGACGGACCCATTAACGACAAATGGAGTGTGGTGAAGGGCTAACCCCCCATTTCTGTAAAAAAAAATTATTTCTATACACTGGCCACGAATTATCTGTACACTGGCGGATTATCTGTGCATCGAAGCGTCAAACAAAATTAATATTATCGAAAATTGAAAATAATAAAACAACAAAAAAAATATTATAAATTGCAGCTACAATAACTTCACTTCGTCAAAAAATATTATTTTAAAGACTTTTTAAGACTAAATATTTCAAAAACAAATTCAATAAATCGCAGACGGCCAGTTTTTGAGTAATTACGAAAAATGTGTAATTTTTTTCCTGTAACCACTCCTCCTCTTAACATCGAACTACAAAAGGAAAAATTTGAAAAAATTCCCCGTTATTTAAAAGATTGAATTTTAAAGATTGAATATACTACTACTACTACTACTACTAAATACTTTCCTTTTTGAATTGTTATTTGCTGGGGGTTGAGGGTAGAAATTTTGAAAACATATTATTTTTTACCGTTACTCGTCACATACGGTGGCATATGAAAGGTAAACAATTGAACAGTAAAAATAATTTTTTTTTGTGTATTATATATTATATACTCGAAACCCTCGGCGGGCGAGTTATACTCTCACTTGTACGACTTTTTGCACGAAAAAACTTTTTTCTACTACCCAACTTAAAAAATCTACTTTCGATGTTTGTTCATTGCATCGAAAATTTCTTTTTCGTCACCAGTGATAGAAAAACCTATACAAACTACTTTCGTACCTAGTGACGAAAGCAATTTTTTAAAAACCATCTATTTTCTAATTTCTTAACTAGAATAAATCATCCTAGTACACCCGTTAAGAGAATCAATTAATTGAATGAAATAATTTTGTTAGTGTTAATTTGTCTTTCTTGGGAAGACGGCGTTAATTAATTTTAGAATTATTTACGGACAATTTACATTAAAAATGTAAAAATAATATAATAGTTAACTATATAAGATTCACATATTCTTTTTAAATAGTATGGGAACAAACAGTTGGTGTTAAGATATTTAAAAAAAAATTTATTTAAGAAAAACGAAAAAAAATATTTATTTGCATAAAATATTTTACGTTGTTTTAAAATATATCAGGGATTTACGTAACGTCATCCCCATCCAAAAACTAAATCAAAACTGTTGTTTTTATTTCAGACTTGACTTTGTATATTAGACAACCGTCTTTAGTTATAAGCCTACTATGTAGACGCGAAATGCAAAAAACAATAAACCTTTAAAGATGTGTTATTTAATGATTTTAGGGACTTTATAGACCAAATAGAATAAAATTATAGAATTTTGTAGTGTAAATAGAATAAAAATATGTATATGTATACAGTTGACGATTTTTTTGTACGAAAGGACAATCAGGCTTGTAACTAAGACGGTTTTATTTATAACATAAAAATTGGATAATTTATTCATATTGAGTCATCTATATTTTAATAGCAGAAATATAAATTTAAAGGTTTGTTTGGATGTTTATATTTTAAAATTTGAATTGTATGTAATTTTAAATGAAAATGCTTAATAATTAATAATAATTTTTAAAAAAAGTAGTAGAAAAAGTACAGTTTTCTACTCGCCGAAAATCATATTTTGAATCTCGCGACCATTACCAACCTCGGCTATCGCCTCGGCTGATAAACTGTCCTTTCGCTTCAAAATATGTTGTTTTCGGCATCGTTGAAAAATATACTATTAAATAAAGCAAAAAAAATGTTTATGACCCATCACAGTGGTTCCGTTACAGTTAAATAAATTTGAACATAAAAGATTACTTAATTTAAAATTTATGAGATTTTTTTTCAAATCTTAAATTATTTGTTCATTTCAATTTTTACTACATTTAATTTTAGATAGCTAAGTTTTGTTGACTTAACGACACATAAAAATATTGGCAGTTAATTTTTATTTTCAAACTTTGGAATAAATTTTAAAATTTACACTAATTTTAAGATAGGAAAAAATCAGAAAATAATTAATAAAAATTATTTCCAGTCATATAAAAATTTGTCAATATGTGAGCTAGGGCGAACCTGATCAGGAGTTAAATAGGACCCTGATCAGGTTCACTACAGCTTGATTGGGTCCAGATCATGAAAGTAACGCTGTCGTTCTTCCAAGCCCTGATTGAGATAGTTGGATCTGGCTCTGATCAAGTTCGTCGTATATAATTAAAAAGAGCAAACCTTGGTAAGGTATTTCGTATCGGGTTCTGACTCCTGATCAGTTTGTCCAACTACGAGTCAAGTATGAAAAACCAAATCTGGGCCGGATATATTGAAATATAAGATTAATTCTAAAAAGGTATTCTAATTCAGGTCCGGCACCGGACTATATCAGACTGCTCTGGTCTTGTCCTTGGGCTTGGGCCATAAGCAAGCCGTAAAGAATAGATTTCAATTGATCTGCATTAGGTCCAGATTACAAAATCAACCGAGGTTAATAATTATTGCTAATCACTAATGTGCGAATTAAAGAAACTTTTTTGGAATTTATTAACATTTTGGATACAACCGGAGCAAAGATAAGCGAAGAAATTGTAAGTTTTTTTTAAACATAATAGCTCATGAGGTAGCCTTGACTTAAAAATTCGCAATAAATTAATTTCCTTGGTCAAGGCTATGACAATGGAGCCAATATGCGTGGTAAAAAAGAAATTGTGTTGTCTCATATTGGAAATATCATGCCTAGGACTTTCTTCGTTTCGTGTGTCAGCCACGCCTTAAATTTAGTCGTTATTGATGCAGTAAAAGGAGCTAATGAGATTATTTTCAACCGACCCGACGACGCCAAAGCTTTGTTATATTTTCTTATCAATGTTTTGTAAATCATCAGTGAAATTATCAATCATTAAGCGATACTTAATTCTGTTAATGCTTTGAGGATAGGATTGAAAAGAAGTTGTTCAATTGCAAAAAGATGGACTTACACGTATCACAGCTTAATCAATCGCATAAAAATTAGACAATTTTGATGGTCGAATAATCTGGCAGGTCTAACAGAAATAATTTATACGAGCAAATTGTTACAGTAACAGAACATGGATGTGAAATCAGCAGCTAGTGTGTTGAAACAAACAACTGAATTTTTGACTTTTCGTAATTTTAAATATTTTTTAAGAAATAAATTTCACAAGCTTTCACCAAATAGATGCTAATATCGTCACCCATATTAGGCCTGACCTAGAAACTCAGATCCGAAAAATCTTTTTTTAGGATGATTTTAGAAGGATGAATAAGTTTTAATCTTAGATTATAAAATATACAGGAAAACGTTTTTATCTCGTGTAGGAAATGCATTTTTTTCTATGATAGTATATATGGGCTATTATTTTGAAAACGTACATTTTTTTGTTGATTTTTAAATTTTTGATTTTTAAAAAATCTGAAATTTTGATATATTGTTGGCATTGACGAAAGGAAAAAAGTAATTTCTGCTTTTATTTTTTGAGTACTCTGAATCGGAGTTATGCGCGGTTGAATTTTGAGGCTTTTTCACGTAGTTTTTGGTAATGGTGGCAATGTTTTGTGAATAGGTGCCACAAATTTCATCCGACTTACGTATATTTTTGCAAGTAAAAAGGAAAAAAATTGAATAATTGAAATGAGTAAGTTTAAAATTAATAACTTATCTCTTTTCCGCTAGGCGGCGCGTAAAGCTTTGGTTTACGTCAAAGCTCATATCTCAAAAAGTAGGCTTTTTTTTTTTTGTTTTTCACAAATTTTAAAGTAAACATATGCAGCTATGAAATTGAGAAATGAAAAGTCAACAATTCAATATGGATTTTTTCTTACGATTTTTTAAAGTTTGGTTTATGAAAAATTCACATGTGTTTTTTTATTAAGTTAATAATCCTGTACTAAATGTGGATCTAATAAATTAAACATTTCATATTTTAACACTTGCAATAAATTTGAACCATTTTCTGTGCGGTTAAATGGTTAAAAACTTATTAAAAATTAATTTAAGTTAAGTGGTGAAATAATGGAATTTAAATTATTAAAAGGGTGTGTAAAATGTTTATTCATTTTAAAAAATGTCTATTCAACCCCTTTTTACTAATTAAAATCTCATTAGAGGCTCATAGTTTTAACATTTAAAATTTCTAATGACGCCCACAAACGGTTTTTGACCAAATTATACTTGCATCCAATCAAAATATATTAAATTGTACCTACCTAATTTTACCTGATTCTACCTATGTCAAAACTATTTCAAGGGTATATATATATATTGATTGGATTGCCTTATAATCAATTATATTCCAAAATATTTAGAAGACATAACGTTTAGAAAAGATAATAATAGAAATGCCTTTCAAATAGTGTTGTAACTTGTACGGTCTCAAAAATCATCAGCGGACATCAAAAAATGTGAAACTGGTCACACCAGCTGTTATTCAAAAAGCTGCGACCCTAAATTTTACTTTGCGTGATGACCAGTTTATATGTGAAACATGTCGCACTTATATCAATAAAAATAAGTTAAATTTAATTATTTTATTAATATGAATAAAAATTCATATGCAACTAATATTTTCTATACAGCAGCTTTCATGTTCGGAAACTATCGATAGTGAAATTATTTCTATAAATCAGGATGTTGAAAATGTTCCAACGAACGAAAATATTCAAATACCTCCAGCATCTTTAGATCCATCACCAGTTTCGGTTGATACTATATCTCCACCAGTTCCTGAACTACTTAATGACATTTTAGAAGATATTAACAATGTTCTTGGAAGGTTAGCCGAATCTCCTATCAAACAAAATCATATTACAACAGGAAGCTATAAAAAAATTGCAAGTGTCACATCGGCAATAAGTCAAAGAATATTTCAAGTAGATTCAGCTAAAGTGTTATCACCAAACGAGGAATGTGAATATACATCATGGCTTATGAACCTTAAAAAAGAGTTTAAAGATGCCAGCTGTAAATCAAAACAAGTGTTTTTGTTGACAACTCTACCACGTAAATTTTGGTCAAATCAACGTATCCAGGATGAATTTAATGCATCAAGACGACTGGTAGAATTCGCCATGGATCTGTTGGAAACAGTAGGTCCTTACAGTTGGCCTCAAAGCAAACAAGTGCACAGTTTGTCACAAAATATAGTAAAACAAATTCAAACATACTTCTTATCAGAGGAAATTAGTAGAACAATGCCTGGCCTTAAAGATGTTGTTACTATTACAGAAGGATCGACAAAAATAAAGAAATCAAAGCGGTTGGTGTTATGGACCCTCACCGACATCTACCAAATGTTCTTGGAAGAAAACAAAGAACTCAAGGATTCCACTGTTTTTTACCGGATAACACTACACCCGATAAAATAATTGCCAAAATGTTTTCTTTTTCTGATGATCATAAATATTTCAATTTAAAGGCAAAAAAAAATATATAAATTAATTTTTTAATGTATTTATTTATAATATTGATTAAATTATAATGTTTATAGGAAAAATATTGTTTTAATGTTTTTTTCTAATGTTAGTGTTGGTGATGTTGAAATTATAACAAAATCTTCGATCATTGGGATCTCCAATTCTTATTCTGAATAAAAACCTGTTTCTCAATCAGAAATACACAAAAAATGGTTCAAATTTATTGCAGGTGTTAAAATATGAAATGTTTAATTTATTAGATCCACATTTAGTACAGGATTATTAACTTAATAAAAAAACACATGTGAATTTTTCATATACCAAACTTTAAAAAATCGTAAGAAAAAATCCATATTGAATTGCTGACTTTTTATTTCTCAATTTCATAGCTGCATATGTTTACTTTAAAATTTGTGAAAAACAAAAAAAAAAAAGCCTACTTTTTGAGATATGAGCTTTGAAGTAAACCAAGGTTTTACGCGCCGCCTAGCGGAAAAGAGAAAAGTTATTAATTTTAAACTTACTTATTTCAATTATTCAATTATTTTCCTTTTTACTTGCAAAAATATACGTAAGTCGGATGAAATTTGTGGCACCTATTCACAAAACATTGCCACCATTACCAAAAACTACGTGAAAAAGCCTCAAAATTCAACCGCGCATAACTCCGATTCAGAGTACACAAAAAATAAAAGCAGAAATTACTTTTTTCCTTTCGTCAATACCAACAAAATATCAAAATTTCAGATTTTTAAAACATAGTTGTTTTTTTTTCGATGTACGTTTTCAAAATAATAGCCCATATATTATCGATATTTACTTTAAATTATAAAATAAAATTTTGACAACATCTCATTAAAAATCCATATTCTATTTTTTCATGGTTGCTTTGTTTAAAAAACTTTGTAAAATTATATGAAAAACCATAGCAACTGCAATTTATTATTCTTTTGACACTGTAGTTGACAAAGAACCCATTTTCACAAGAAACTAAGCGTGATGCAAATAGAATTTCTATATGTTATCAATAGAAAAAATAAGTTTTACTATTATCCGATTGGTAAATATGTAAAATACAAAACATTTACATAAGTATGTTATCTCGTAGGCATGTTTGGTCAAGATACGGAAAACCCTAAGGATATTTAAATTTCTAGGCTACTGTGTCTTTTTAAGACAAATACCCTCACATTAAATTCACACACTACTTTATGTTAAAGAAAAAAGCTTCAACTTAAACAATATTGCTTATCCTGTGTATTTTGTAATCTAAGGTTTTAATCAAAATTCTTCAAAGTTACGTTTTTGACAAAGATGATCAACCATAGAAATATATTGACAATAGTTAAACTTTAATTTAAAACCAGTTTCAAAGGCGCCGAACGGTCATCACACACATAAAAATATACCAAGAGCCACGAGCCTGATTCTGCGCAGATCTTGCCATCTTTAATAGGGTATTTCATTTAGTGATGTTTGAACTAAAATATGTTTGTCATATTAATAATTGATTGAATCTTGAAGAACCTTATTGTTATGATTTGATAGTGTGAGATAGTTTATTTGTATAATTTTTCTCTGTCTGATTCATTTGTTTTTTTTTTTCGGCAGATTTTCAATGCATGGGATAATTTTTGTTGTTTAATTGAATAAGAAAACCAAAGCGAAAGAATAAATAGAAAGCTTTTTTAAATGATCAAATCGTTATTTAAAACCACATTGATTTAAATTTTAGCAAAGTTTTAACTTTCAAACAAATATCATTAATTATAGATGATTTAAATTTATTTTTGTTATTACATTTTTCATAATAATATATTTTTTCGACACAATAGTACATTATGATGCTAGGACGTAACGCTAAAGATTTTGGACGTACGTGGAGTTTGCAAATCGAGGCACTAGCCGAGATTTGCACCCACATTAAATCCTAAAAACTTAGGTCCGTGACTCATATACTATTTTTTATTCTAAATTAAAATTATAAATTTAATTTTAAAATAAAAATATGTGCAACAAGTTACCTTTGACAAAATATTTGTTATTTTTTCCAAATTCTTGTATAACTATGACAACAAATGATAACAACTATTTTAGAATTAATTTTTGATAAATTAATTAATAAATAAATAAATTAATTAATTATTTAATCGTATGGGTGGTGTGAACAAGATTAAGTTTTTAGCAATATTCACAGATGGGGTATGTCATGACGTCATGACTATATGTTTAATTATAGCAAGTGATTATTTTTATTTTTAGAGATTAATTATTTAGGATTTAAATATATTAACCTCTACAAAGGTTTCACTCACCCACGTTGTATAGGATCCAAATCTTTATGCCTACGAAAATTTATCTAGTAAGTCGTCTTGATCAACTTATACTAAGCAATAAACTAGGATAATAATTAATAATTCTTTCATATGATGCGCCAATACACCAGACAAAAAATGCTGATCCAACCCGAGTCGAAATTTAGCTACTCTACAGATTCTACTATTTAGAATTTAGATTATTTAAATATCACTTATTTTCAATACAAAAGTAACCTCTACATAACTACTCTAAAAGCAAGTTACCGGAAAAAAATTCACGTTTGAGTTGTTAAATAGGCCCCCATCGGAGCACGAAGTGTAGGATTCGTTGCTTTCGTTTCTTTACAGATTTTACAGTTCAACACATAGTTCTTTACCTGAGTGTACATTCTAGGCCAAGTGACGCAAGTTATTAAGGATTTTTGCTAAACCACTATGAGCTGAAGTTAGAGGATTGTGGGCCCTTACAATGTTCTTGTCAATGAATTCCTCGGGTATTTATAATTACCAAACTTTGTCATCTGAAGGAATCTCAAGATCAAAACAAGTAGATATCTTATATATTAGACCAGAAATTGTTTTCAAATCAGGCAACGCACCATTAGCTTCAGTGGCCAGGTTTACTTAATCCAAATAAAGCGGCGTTTTGAAGAAAGTAGACCTGATATAAATACCATGCCAAACTTCGGAAATAGCATCAATAGTGTGACGTCTCGGCAGAGTATTAAGTTTACCCTTACGGTGCTCAATATCAAACACCTAACCATGAAGTTTCAGATTCCAACGAGCCAAACGACCAGAAAGGTCTTTCTATTGCAAAAGCCATTTCGAAGCATGATAACTATGTACAAACTTTATTTTTTTACTATACTAACGATTTCCAAAGTTTTAAGAAAATTGAAAATGGTCAGCTCAATTCTTCGACCCACATTTTTTTAATACATTTTTTGAAGCTCTCAAAAAAGCACCAACTGATTTGCCGAAATGATCTTAGCTATCTATTGTTACAACAACAAAACTGCCACAGTTTCAAGCTCGTCATTTAATTTCAAACAAATGGACAATTAATCCCTAGTACTACACAATTATCTTAATCGTTGTATATTCAGGCATATATGTTTACACCATTCTAAAAATCGAGGTTAATATCTTAATTGCTGTACATTCAACTTTAACGACGATGAAATTTAATTCGTTTGTGTTACCTTTCTGATTTTTCTTTTTCTATTTTCCTTTAACCAGCTAAGTTTTACATGAAAGCGAACAAAAAGATTGAGCCAGCAAAAACAAAAAACAAATAAAACACAACTTTTTCGTTTTTCACCATTTTCCTTGCTTTTTTTATTACTTTTATTGTTCTAGAGATGTGTGTGTTTATGTATGTAACTTAGGGAGCATAAGCAGAGTGAACATAATAATTTTTTATGAATGGTAAATAAAAAGGTGAAAAAATGTCAATAAAAACGTGTTCTGTGTTCTATACTTATTTATATGTAATGTTTTCAATTTCAATAAAAAAAGAAAATATATATATGTAGGTTAGTTGTGTATATTTTTTTCTAGAACAATAACCGTTGAAACGTTTTTTGTTTTTGGAATTCTGGATAAAAGAATTAAGATATAATTCACATGTCACATGTGCGTATCGATGTTTGACCTTTTTACGATTTTTACATCAACATTTTCATGAAAAATTTATTAAATTAAATGAAAAACGTTTAAGATATCGAAATATGAAGTTTTACAAGATGTCTGCAAGTACAAAACATACAAGATTTCATAAATTTCTTTTATATATCTTTCTTCATTCACATTATTTATTATATGTAACAGATTTTTTATTTTCCTTGAAAAACATGAACAAATTTTTTTTTCTTCTACACGAGCTTTTGATATATGTATGTACATATAATATATATTCAAATCATAAACTTCTTGGAATGGACAAAATAAAAATATATAAAAATAAAAATAAAATAATAAAAACCATATATAAAAGAGATGAAATTTTTCACGAAAAGGAAAACATTTTATCATACCATCTTATCAACAATAATAAAAACAAAGAAACATAAAAATGAAACGATTAAAAGAAAATAATCGTTTCAATTGAAATTGTTTTGTCATTTTCAACCATGAGAAAATCCTGTTCGAAATTTTTTTTTTCAATAGACGTACATATTCGATTCAAAGTGTTTAGATTTCAATTCAGAAGAGATTTTCCGATTTCAGATTGCTCTTTTTCGTCGATGAGATATCTACATTGATAGTTGTACAAACAAAGATCAAACATTACACTCTGTCCTGTTTTAGATTACACCTGATTCACCAGGTGTACTGCTATGCCTGATCTTGTATCACATTTCGATATTTATAGCAAAAAAAGATTTACCTCAACAGATACTTCGGTGTCAAGATAGTAGTCAGAGACATTATAAAGAACAACTTACTATAACTGTCATCATCTGTTACATAGATGGTCTCTTTTGGCATATTGTACACAAAATGTTCTTTTCGATTACAAAATATATCCTAATCACTCCAGTTTTGTTTACTGTGTTTCTATTTCAAACAATAAAACCATAACACTAATATACTCATAATCGTTCATAACCATGTTCGTATATCAAGTAAATTTATGTTATGTCAAAAAATCATAATTCCTTCTAATTTAACCTTAGTGATTTAGTTTTTCAATGTTGATGATTTGTTTCTTATGTTTTATGAACAACAACATAACATTCTTTAATGATATTTTATTAACTAAAATGCATTTTTGATGTCATTCATAAATCATTTTAATCTCAAATTATTGTGTCAATGAAAGCTTTTTCACTATAATTTATATTCAGTTATTTCTGCATAGAATATTTATACAAACATACAAAACTGAAATAAAAGAATAACTCTTGAAAGAGAACATTAATATTATTATGGTTTTGCTATAATGTGTTATGGTTGTGATATCATAAAAATATTTGTTTTGCTAAAAAGTCGTCATAGATTGAAAGAGTCATAAAATTTTTTTTGAAATAATGCCGTAAAAATTTATTCAATTCCTAATTTGCAGAATTGATACATCATAAACACGATCAGTCTAAATTTATTTTTCAATATTAACCAAAGCATGTAGGAGCCTATAATTTTTAGTCAAGAGAAACTTAATTTCGTGACGGTATTCAACAGAAAAATATTTATGTCACTTTGTAAACTGCAATTTTTTTAATGTCCAAAATATAAGAAAGCATTTTTTAGATTATCACAACGGTAGATCATCAGATCATCAGATTGTAACGACGACCTACTTCGACCTAGAAATTCTCTTATCATTTGCTAATACTAGGTCATTCAATAAGTCCGTAGGATGACACATAGATGGCGTTACTAGAATTTTTTCCATATGATTTTTATTCAGTACTAATCTTCAAACGATACGTGTATAAATTTGACAGCAATCTGACTATTTATCTATTTATTCGTGAGTTATAGCATTTTGTGTGAAGCAACTTTTGTTTTTGAAAAAAAATGGAAAAAAGTGAATTTCGAATTTTAATAAAGCATTGCTTTTTGATGAAAAAAATACAGTGGAAACCAAACAATGGCTTAATAAACATTATCCAAACTCTGCTCCATCGAGACAAATGGTAGAGAAGTGGATGGCTGAATTTAAATGTGGTCGTACCAACACAAAAGATGCAGAGCGCAGTGGACGCCAAAATGAGGCTGTTATTCCAGAAAACATAAAAAAAATCCACAAATTGGTTATGAACGATCGCAAATTGAAGGTGCACGAAATAGCTGACATTGTAAAGGTAGCAGATGGTAGTGTTTTTACCATTTTACATGAACATTTGGGTATGCGAAAGCTCTGTGCAAATTGGGTGCCGCGTGAGCTCACAGTCGACCAAAAACAACAACGAATCGATGCTTCGGAGGAGTCTTTGGCACTGTTAAACCGCAATAAAAGGGAATTCTATCGTAGATATGTGACAATGGATGAGACATGGCTTCACAATTACACACCAGAATCCAAAAGACAGTCAGCTGAGTGGACAGCAGTCGACGAACCGAATCCAAAGCGAGCAAAGACGCAACAGTCGGCCGGTAAGGTGATGGCGTCTGTATTTTGGGATACGAACGGAATAATATTCATCGACTATCTCCAAAAAGGAACCACCATCAACAGCGAGTATTACTGTGAACTTTTGGATCGATTGAAGGCTGAAATCGCAAAGAAACGGCCACATTTGCAAAAGAAAAAAGTGTTGTTTCACCAAGATAATGCACCGTGTCACGGATCGATGAAAACGATGGCAAAATTGAATGAATTGGGCTTTGAATTGCTTACCCACCCACCATATTCTCCAGATTTAGCCCCCAGCGACTTTTTCCTGTTTTCAGATCTCAAGAGAATGCTTGCTGGAAAGAAATTTAAGTCCAATGATGAAGTAATCGCTGAAACTGAGGCCTATTTTGACGAGAAAGAGAAATCGTACTATAAAAGTGGTATAGAAAAGTTGGAAGATCGCTATACTCGTTGTTTCGCCCTCGAAGGCAACTATGTTGAATAAAAAAATCGAGTTTTGTCAAAATGTTGTTTTTTTCTTACTTATCCTACGGACTTATTGAACGACCTATATGTACGAACGACCCATATGTCGGTTCCGTTCTTTAAATTTCAACAAACAAAAATTTTCTTTAGTTAATTGCTTTGTTACGTCACACAATATCGATTAATAAGACGCATACATAAAGCATAAACATTTCTTTTGTAATCTTTAGTCATAGTATTACATGTAGATATAATACGGTTGCTTAAATGTATGGAGAGTAGAATTATTATCTGTAGTTGTGGAAAAATTTGAGATGATGTATGTCTAATCTATTGAGATGATGTATGGAAATGGATTGACTTGCATTTTAAATTGAGATAAGATAAATTTTAAAATTGTGTGCAATGAAAAGAATAATCAAAAATAAACAAGAGATGGAGAATCTTACGATAGATAATCGATCAACTGTTCGGCGTGATTACGATCGACGTGATTATGAATATTTAGATCAAATAGATAAGTAGTCATTGTGCCAAAATGTAATGTAATGTGTTTTAAATAATGTTCATCGAAGGAGAGTGAATTAAAGTTCATGTATATTAAAACTAGAACAAATTTTTATTATTTAAATAATTTAAAATAAAATTAAATAAGGTTTTATTATATTGAGTTTGATTTCAATTATTTGCTTTCAATGTAATGGGTTTTGGTGAAATAATAATGGAAACCACCCAACACATTTTTTTCAATATCTGTCATCAGATCATTAGACCATCCGACCATCAGATCATCAGATCATCAGATCACCCGATCACCAGATCACTAGATCATCAAATTATCAGATCATCAGATCATCAGATCATCAGACCATCAGATCATCAGTTCATCAGATCATCAGATCATCAGATCATCAGATCGTCAGATCGTCAGATCGTCAGATCGTCAGATCATCAGATCATCAGGCCAACAGATCATCAGATCATCAGATCATTAGAGCATCAGATCTTAAGATCAGCAGATCATCTGATCATCAGATCATCGATCATAAGATCATTACATAATTACAATATTATATCATCAGATCATCAAATCGTCAGATCATCAGATCATCAAATCATCAGATCATCAGATCATCAGATCATCAGATCATCAGATCATCAGATCATCAGATCATCAGATCATCAGGTCATCAGATCATCGGATCAACAGATCATTAGAGCATCAGATCATCAGATCATCAGATCATTAGTTCATTAGATCATCAGATCATCATATCAAAAGAACATCAGATAATCGGATCATCAGAACATCAGATTATCCATCATCAGATCATCAGATCATCAGGTCATCAGATCATCAGATCATCAGATCATCAGATCATCAGATCATCAGATCATCAGATCATCATATCATCAGAACATCAGATCATCGGGTCATCAGATCATCAGATCGTCAGATTTCAAGGTCATCAGATCATCAGATCATCATATCATCAGAACATCAAATCATCGGGTCATCAGATCATCAGATCCTCAGATCATCAGATCATCAGATAGATCATCAGATCATCAGATCATCAGATCATCAGATTATCAGATCATCAGATCATCAGATCATCAGATCATCAGATCATCAGATCATCAGATCATCAGATCATCAGATCACCAGATCATTAGATCATCAGATCATCAGATCATCAGACCATCAAATCATCAGATCATCAGATCATCAGGTCATCAGATCATATGATTAACAGATCATCAAATCAGATCATCATGTCATCAGATCGTAAAATCATCAGATCATTAAATCATCAGATCATCAGATCATCAAATCATCAGAGCATCAGATCATCAGGTCATTAGATCATCAGATCATCAGATCATTAGATCATATGATTAAAAGATCATCAAATCATCAGATCATCAGGTCATCAGATCGTAAGATGATCAGATTATCAGATCATCAGATCATCAGATCATCAAATCATCAGATCATCAAATCATCAGATCGTCAGATCATCAGATCGTCAGATCATCAGATCATCAAATCATCAGATCATCAGATCATCAGATCATATAATTATCAGATCATCAAATCATAAGATCATCATATCATCAGATCATCAGATCGTAAGATCATCAGATCATCAGATAATCAGATTATAAGGTCATCAGATCATCAGGTCATCACATCATCAGATCATCGATCATCAGATCATCACATCATCAGATCATCATATCATTCGATCATCAGATCATCAAATCATCAGACAACATTATATCATCAGATCATCACATCATGGGAAAATTTGATCATCAGATCATAATATCATCGGATCATCAGTTCATCAGATCATCAGATCATCGATCATCAGATCATCGATCATCAGATCATTACATCGTCAGATCATCATATCATTCGATCACCAGATCATCAAATCATCAGACAACATTAGATCATCAGATCATTACATCGTGGGAAAATTTGATCATCAGATCAGCAGTTCATCATATTGTTGTCTAAATTTCCATCATCAGATCAGCAGATCTGACGATCAAAATTGATGCTACAAAATTGGTTCATTTCAGAAAAGATTATTCGTTATTTTGAGCTACTGATGCTTCAAGTCACGGAGTTGGAGCAGTCATCTCTCATATTTATTGCATTCGCATCAAAAACATTGGACTTAGACATACATCAAAAAAGTATAGTAGAATTGAGAAAGAAGCCCTTTTGTTGTACAATATTTAATCAATATTTGTATGGAAGAACATTTTTATTGTCAACCGATCAACATCCGGCGGATGTAAAGTTTTACAATATGTTACTGAAGGATGACCTGCAAATGATGACTCTATCAATATGAAACTATTTCAAGTAAGAAAAAATGGCGTTATCATATTTTTTATGGTATTTTATTATTACAGCATGGTTGCCGTGTTCTTAATATTCTTCTCGAAGGCTACTGAGGCGCATGGTTAAAACAAAACAAATTGCTTGTAGACTTTGTTGGTGGAATAAAATGGATCAATACATTGAAAGTCATAATAAAATCGTGTTCAGCATGTCAGGAAATGTCACTTGGAACAAGGTAAAAATACAGTAGTTAGCTAAAAGCTACTGGTCCATAGCAAAGGATTCATGTAGACTTTGCTGGATCATTTTTAAATTGAATGTGGTTTTTATGCACCAATGCGTATTCAAACTATTCTTTCGATGTAAAAATGACTGATATTAGCACTATACCTATAGTTCGAGCATTACAAGCTTTTTTTTCATCTGAGGGTCTTCCGGATAAAATAGTAAGTGTATTTGATGGATTTTAGCTCACAAGATATCCAGAACAATTTGTTTCCAGAGCAGTGGTGAACTAAGCCTACACATCAATTTTTTTAAATAAATTATGTTTTGTTTGCAATGTGCTCGAATAGCATATTATTACAGCAAATCTTTCACAACCGTAACAGTAAATTTCATATTTGAACTGATCCAGCTCTGATAGAGATGCATGATCCAGCTATCCCAACCAGAGCCTGATAGAGGAAAAACGTTACACTCCCAATCAGAGCACAATCAGGTTGCTCTTTTAGTACCTGATCCGAATCAGAGCAAATTTTATCAGGGCCCTATTTAACCCCTGACAAATTTTTGCTTGTGTAATTTTGATACAATTTTAGCAAAAGATGAAGATTCATATGAGAAGAAACTGATAAGCTTTTGAGCAATAAGTCCCCAAAGTGGTTGAGACCGCCTGAGCACCTGTTTTTATATTTTATAATTAGAACTCCGCGCAGTTTATAACAAAAGTTAGCCATTAATTGAAGTATTTGATAGATAAGCTGACTATATATCCAGAATATTTTATTTTCAGAGCTGTGGTGAAATCAGGCTGACTGCATCAGCATCGCCAGTATTTTTGTTTTGTATTTAGACGAAACCAGTATTTAAGTATTTACTAGTATTTACTTTAACTTGCTCGCGACAAAAGCAATATAGTAAACTCCCACTAATATCTATGACTTAAAAGCATTTGCTAGCTCTGAAGCTTTAAAATTTATGCGTTCGTTGGGATGTTTTATCATTTTGTATCGTTGTTCTAAAATATTTGTTTATCCCTTAAATTCGAAGTCTTCATCAAACGAACTCCTAAGCCTGAAACTTTTTAATTTATATACCCAATAATTCTCTGTCACTAATTCATCGAACCACAATTCGATTGAACAGAAAACTTATCAAAATATACAATCATTGTTCCATTCATTAATTTCTCTAATGAAACTTTAAAAAACTTAAACTAGAACAAAAAAAATTTAAACAAAATCCAATAAAAGTATCAAACAAAATAGAATTTAATTCCAATCAAAAATTCAAATTTTTTAATTAATTAAACTTTAAAAAGTTTCAATTTTTTTTTTGTTTCCATTGATTTTATATTCACCTGTAATTTTCATTACCTTTTGTAAAACAAATAAATTGACAAAGAATAAAAATAAAAAAAAATAGAAAAACGAAGAAAAACACAATGGAAACTTAATTAATTAATTTTCTGTTTTTCAACTAATTAAATTTATTTCACTTTATCTATATTTTGTGGAAAGTTTAATCAATGTGTTGAAGGAGGTAAGGAAAATGAATGAAGTAATTCGGTTCAAATAGGATTTATAGTGACATTTTATGGAATGATAGCGGTTTTGTGTTTTAGATTCTTAGATGTGATAAGATTTATTGGTTTATCTTATGAGGTATATCTTTTCATTGAACATTGACTGGCAGAAGATATTTATAGAAACAGAAAGAAAACAGTTAACTAATATAAATACTGTTAAGGCTTCAAAGAAGATTTATATGACTGAGAAACATATGGTTTTGGATAAAAAAGTTTCCCATTTGAATATTGATCTGTTTTTAACTTTTGAGGAAAACCTTGATTATAAACTGTTAATTGTTGAATTCCCGGGTAGGAGCTGCCAATATTAAACAACGGACCAACGGACCAATCTCGGGCCAGCATTGGTGAGCCAAGCCTTGGCAAGTTAGCTTTGGTTTTAGTCTGAGCCAGTTGTAAATGCCTACACTGAATCAATGTTCAATTTATTATATTACGCGTTATTAACCAGTGTAATGCATTGTAAACATGTGCAGGCCATATTATGTTTTCTTTCCACAACCTCTTTCCACACATTTAAAGGAAGTCTGGGAAAAAAATTGAGCAAAAACTTTTCGGCAAACAGCTATAAAGTTTAACTTTACTGCCGCTAGGAAGTTAGTTAATGTCTTACTTTTTTGACTTATAAACAAAGCGGCAGCTTTGATTATAAGTAAAAAAACGCATTTTTATTTTATATTACGGCGGCAGTAAAGTAGCATTTGTTATTTTGTTATTTTTTCAAACAAATTGTATAACTATGACAACAAAAAATAAAAAATTGATTCTGATTGGATTATGAAATTTTGAATTATTGTTATTAAAATTTTATTTATACAAATTTAAAAGTTTTTTTACTTTTTGGATGCAATTATGACGGTAATAAATCATATTTATAAATTTTTGATGTATTACAATTTCATATATATAAAAAATTTAAACGCTTGCCAAAAAAATAGTGTATTTAATTCGGCGGTAAAGTGACTTTTTGTTGTCGTCTATAATTGTCAAACTATAGACTCAACACAAAAAGTAGTCAACACAAAAGCTCAAGACTCAACACAAAAGCTCCTAGTTAAATAATGTACTATAATGAACACACGGAAAAAAAAAACTACTTGTAAATCACAAAAAAAATGTTTTTTTTCACAAATGTTTGCGCCAATTGAACTATTTATTGATTATAACTAAATATCTTCTATTAATTTTTATTTTTGTGGAAATAAAGAAATTGAACTGTGAAATTCACAAAAGTTATCTATTAAAACATTAATGACGTCATAGTTTGGTTACTATGGTTACTATGGTTTTGTAAAATATGTGTGGTTTTCAATAAAGCATTTATTGTAAAATAATACAACTCTAAGTGAATAAAATAAATGTTATGTTATGTTTTCCATAAAGTGTTTTATGAAATTTACAAAAATTTTTCATGATTATCCAAAATTGTTGAGTTAAATTCAGTATCAAATTTAACGTTATTATCAAATTTCATTGAGTGGATATTACAAATATATTAAATAAATTATAAAATCGTTATTGATTATCAAAACTTCCATAGTGAATAACACTATACGTATAATTTGAATATTGCTGCAACGATATTTGAAAATCACTAAAAGATAGGAATAATATATATATATATATATATATATATATATATATATATATATATATATATATATATATATATATATATATATATATATATATATATATATATATATATATATATATATATATATATATACATATATATACATATATATATATATATATATATATATATATATATATATATATATATATATATATATATATATATATATATATATATATATATATATATATATATATATATATATATATATATATATATATATATATATAATGCATAATATATATTTGCCACAAAGAAAACATATTAAACGGTACCTAAAATTATTCATAACAAATTTAAACAAAATTAGTATTATTGGTATTTCGAAAACATTTCAATTTTATTTATTATTAATTAACTGCTTCATACAACATCCCATTTTAAAATATAAAATTAGTAGAAACATTACTAAATTTTTTAAAATAATAGTTTTAAAATAATGAACATTTAAAATAAAATAAAAGCTTTAAAAATAAAATTTGAAACTGATTAAATAGAAATCTCAGCTAATTTGTTTATTAATCGTTTTACTTCAAGATTTTTAGTTTCAGAGGAATATTCTAGATTGTAAAAATACATTTGTATAAATTGCCAAACATTATATCCGGCAGATGGATATTTTAAATTAAATACATGGAATATTTTAAAGCATATATCCATCGCTTTGACAATTGTTACGAACTTGTATTTAATACCGTCTAAATAAACTAGTATTTGTTCCGGAAAGACGATGCTTTTCCCTATGATACATATAAAGGGTTGCACTATTTTTTTCATTTCTAATAATTTTTCGATATAAAGTTCAAATTCTTCTACGGTATCACAAATGTAAAAGCAGCTATTTTGGCATTCTTTAATAGAATATTTGGTTCGTTTTCTTTTTCCATTTTCACTAGCAACCACCGTTACGGGATTGTTTTTTATAATTCCGTGCAGTAATATAAAAATTGTGCCTAGGCGTCCATCTGAAAAATTTAACTAAATTAGTAAACTAAAATATTAAAAATGTTTTATTATTACTTTGAGTGATAGTAGAATCAGCCGTTAATTGGTTGTAGAGCTCTTTTGATTTGGGGTCTTTAAGATCTGTGTCGAAAACTTTACATATTTTCTTGTAAAAATCTTCGAGAAATTCATCATTTAACATTAAACCAGGGTTGGAATATATTTCAAGATAATCTACTGATATCTAAAAATAACATAAACAAATGAAGCAATTGACAATTAAAACTAATATGTTCTTATTAGGAATCGGCTTAAATTATTAAACCTACCAATTTGTAGCCAAATGATTCTTTATAGAACCGATATCTTAAAAATATTTCAGCCGTGGATTTTGTTTGAATTTCCAACAATCTTTTTTTTGAGCAGCCTTGCCAGTGATTAAGAATTTCCTCAAATCCTAGTACCTCGTTTCTTAACGCTTGATAGTGACTTTCAATGTCCGCTTGTTCCAGCAGCTGTTGTATGCGTTTATTAAGTTCAAAACGTGTATTTTTTGGTATGCTTAAATTACTCGATTTTTCACATAACCCGTTTCGCTTGAACCGAGCAATCTGGTTGTGGTATTTGAAATAAAGCTTCCCTACCGGTGAAGCATTTTTCCTTGGACAATAATACGTTTCCTAAAATTAAATGAATAAATTAGTGATATTTATTATTTGTAAATTAAAATTTTATATACAAAATTTACCGGATCTTCGGATGGTACAAGTGCGACAATGGCATCTGCTAATTGTTTGCAAATATACGTCGACATTTTGATGTTATGTCGAATATAATAATCAATTATTACATTGGCTAAAATATCTCTTTGTAAATCAGTCAGGTTATATTCTGGTTTGAGCATTTCATTTAGAACCAGTTTGCCCTCACGAGTGTCGTTTAAAATCATGGTTAAATTTGGGAGGGCTAGTCCATTATCTGAAGAATATTTTGATGAATCATACGATGTACTAGGCAATGAAATTGAGGAAAGAGGGTCGCTAACAGTCGATGCTGTTTCGACAGATTTGAGTTGTTGTTTCCAATTTTTTAGAGCAGCTGTGAATCTAATTATGATATTCCAGTTGAAACCTTTTAGCAGGTGTACGATCTGATCCAATTCCAGTAGTTTAAGTGTATCAACGTAAACTGTTTCACCTATAGCAAAATTGTAAAAAGCATATTTAGATAAAGTAATTTAAAAAGTAAAAACTTATTAGAATTGTTAAGTACTTACTATCTAAATATGCGTATAATTCCGATGTATTCACAATAATAAATTGATCGATGGTTAGCTCCTCCGCGGTAAGGGTACTAATTGGACCTTCCAAGGTGTTGTTGGAGATGAAATTTTCGGTCGTTGATCCACTCATTTTTAAAATTGTATTTTTTTAATATTCAATATTGCAATGAATATTTGAAAATTACTCTTAATTATCTTAATTAAAATATATTTGTCATAATATTATTGTATTAATTATTTTTAATAATAATTGCTTTCTACAGTTACTAATTTAAAACATAATTTACAAATACAACACCATCAGTTATATACTTATAAATTCATATAATAATTAAAATTTTTTTAAAATAAAATTGGTTTCTTATGTATCTATATAATATATATATAATTAAATTAAATTACTTTAATATTCTTTTATTCTTATCATTGTTTTTGAGTTATATGAGGTATTTGCATTAAGTGGAGGCCCACAAAATAAATGAATGTCCATTGCAACTAAGGAGGCTTTCTCATTTAAATCAGTCGTATAACTAGCATAATGCTCAAAAAATAAAAGTGATTTCAAAGGGCTACAAATTATAATTATTTTGGATCCCATTTTATGCACGGCTATGTGAGATATTTCCACGATTAACATTTCATCGGCAAAATATGGTAGAAAATATCCTACTTTATAAACAGTCCCTTTGAATTCTATTTTACTGTAGTATTTATAATTACTAGGGTTTTCTTCAGGATAATGTTTTTCTAGTAATGAATCAAAAATAATATTAATTATGTGGCTATTGTCGGTTATAATAGGAATCTTCGGCAAATCGAGTAATAAGTTGGCGAATTTTAATTGAAATTTTTTCACCAATGACACACAAACATTTCTTCGCGAAGTAATTGAGTTTGCATATATCTTAAATTGTTTGTGTTTGGCTTCAAATCGGAAACTCCAATAGAAACGTGGTGGACCGGAATTATGTATGATGGTGGGATAGTGAACCATAAAATGGTGTTTAGGTTTAAGATTATCATTAAATGAATTTCGATAATCCTGATGATGTTTTTCAATTTGTTTCTGGAGTGTCTTCAAATAACTTTTCGGTATATTATACCATAATAATGAGTCTACAATTGCCAAAAAATTTAAAAAGAACTGCCAAACTTCATCATCTTGCGGAACTAGGTCACCTATAATAATTGGAAAAAAATTAGTAAAATTTTTCATTTCTTTTCCTGACATTTTTAAACGACACTTGTTTAAATGAATGGACTTGACTGCTCTAGGTTTATTATCCTTTTCAATTTGACCATAGTCAAACAGACTAATTCTTTTGTTCAAAGAAGAAAGACTAAAATATTTAACTGTTTCTGTAAAATATTTTATAATGTGGCATAAATTGTGATGACAAACGCCGTCATAAATATCATGCATAATATCGATTGCAAAATTCTCAACTACATGAAATGTATCTATTAAATTGAAGACAGATGATTCGTTAATTCCAGTTTGTGTAGGAATATTCAACACCACATCTTCTGTATAGTTTCTACTATTCCTAAGGAGTTCTACATTTTCAATGCATGAAGTTCTACACTGGATTTTACTGGCTTTACAAAATCTGCAAAAAAAGGTAGACGAAAAAGATTTCGTGAAATCTAAAATACTATTTATTCCCAGATTGTCTCCTAACACTAAACCGAGTACAAAATGAACAAGTAATTTATTTTCAGGGGTATTTATCGTTATTCCGTTTTGTTCTATGTTCTTTATTTCCGAAATTAAACCTTTTAAACAAGAGTTATTCCCATAAGATTTCATATCGTTGGATTTTATTATACCGGCCAAGAAAATATTTTCTAGCCGTGACATATCCAGATTAGGAAAAGCATAATACAAATTTGAAACGGCGTATTGGGTTGAATGAGATCCCAGAGGATTATTTATTTCAACATCATCTATATAAAGAAAAAAAGGAATAGCAATCTTATTAAGAAAGTTCTTTTTTTTCTTCTGCCATAGGTCACCATCCATAAAACTGGAAATCATTTTAGACGATTCGTCTATATTTGAGATACTCCTTAGAGCTTCTTTTAAAATACCGGGCTTTTCGAAAAATTTTTGAAATTGATATTTTAAACATAATAAAATTCCTGATGAGTTAGCCTCATCATAAATCAAATTTCCTTTAAACTCTATCGGCACTATTTCTTTAGAAAGAGAAAAGTATGTTGGTGGCATATACAGATTTTGTTTTTCTAGTTCCTTGAAAAGTTTATAATCAGATTTATAATAATGAAAAGGATCTTCAAATTTTTTTATTAGAGTCCTTAACGTATCTGTTTTGTTTTCTGTTAGACAATTAATTCTTAAAAAATTATTAAGTTCCCTAACAAAAGGGGTAGTTATATAATTTACGATATGCTTTTGTATATCCAATACATCTTTTCTAGAAAAAGAATCATGAGAATGCATTTGTAAAATAAAATTTAAAATTTCATTAGTATTACAACTAGAAGGACTTTCCATTAACCATGCCTCGTGTACTTTATCACAAGAATTTACGATTTTCATTTCGTCGGAGAAGTTATTAATTCGCAGGATAGCATCATTAGACATTTTGTCGGTGCTAGTTTTCGCATTTATCACTCCAAATTTTTCTGGATGTTTATGAGCTATATGTTTTCTAAAGCTTTTTAAGTTGAAGAAAAAAATAAAGCAACCGTCTTCTAAACATTGAATCCCGTCAATTGTAGACATTTTATGAAATCCTAGAAAGTGTCTTTTGAATTCTTCAAAATTTCCTACATCTTGTTGCATTTCACACTTAAAGCACCTCATATTTAAAGAACAAATAACTTCTTTTACTACAAAACTATTTTTAATTTAATATTAATTAAGTTCAGTAAACTATTTTAGAATAAATAAACTACAAATTTAAAAAATTCCTAAAAAATAACGCGTTCTTGTTTAATTTTACGTTTTAAATTTTAAGTAACATAATTAATAAATTTATATACATATATATCGATTACCTGTGATTTTTGCAGCAATAAAACACAGTATATGGAACAGTAATAACACTTATCTTATAGAACGTACTTTGCAAAATGATGTCCAATAAATTTTGAAAATATTGTACATACAAGTAATAACAGTAAAAACTAAACATTTTATGATGTTAACGATGCATTGATGAAAATCATTGATGTATGTTGTGAATAAAGTAAAGATTTTTGTGATATTCACAAAAGTTGTTTTGCTCTAAATAATTCGTGAAAAGCATTAAGGTTGATTTTTGAATAACACAAATGAATTATTTCTGAATAAAGAAGAACGTTTTGTGTTTAAACCGTTACTTTACATAGCTACATTTTCTGTAATTTACTCTAGATAAATTTGTAACTGTAATTTTATTTTATTTTTTGACACGAATGTGAGTCATATTAAAAATATTAAATAATTATTTAATATTTTAAAAATTCATTTTAATTTTAAAAGTTTAATATGAAAAATTTTTTAGTTGAATCTGACTATTTCCGTTATAACAATGCGTGTAATAAGTAATTAAAAGTAGTTTTGTGATATTTAAAATATGATTGAAATAAAAAGAGATCATATTAATTATTACAAAATTAAAAATATAATTTAACCTTATTTTTGAACATTATGAATTTCATTAAACGTCTTTTATTATATGAATTTGTACTAAAATTTCGTGAAAGTTACAAAAAAGGGTTTTCATATTTCACAAAATCTTAAATTTGTTGATTTTTATACTCATATATTTATGAACAACACAAAACTTTAATAACTTTCGGAATAAAAAATTTAATAAAACCGAATCTTTGAAAATCACAACGCACAAATTTAACACAAAATCATATTTTGTAAATATCATTGAAAAATTTGTGAATCATAACAAAAATTTATTGAAAAACATAATAGTAGGGGAGCCCAAGCGGGGATTTTGCGAGTTACTCGAGCGCGTCAGAAAATCATATGGGGAGAAACCTTGCACCCTGTAATGTACTCCTACCAAATATGAACCTTTAATGTAGTGGGGTGCGTCGAGGGCAACCCGTCAGATTAGTAAAAAAAAATCAATCGTCAGAAAAACTCAAGCGCGTCAGATTAAGAGAATGTAAGTTAAATACATCCAGAAAAGTGTATATTTCAATAATCTGACAATTTGACCGTGACATAAGGAAATAGGCGAGTCACAAAGGTGTTAAAAAAAAACGACACTTTGAAATACTCGAGCGCGATAAAATTTTTTTAATTTTGAAGGTAATCCTATCAGGATTACGGAAAACATATATTCTGACAGTTTTCATGGGGCGATTCAGGTAAAATCGTCAATAAAATATGGAGCGTACAGATGCTGAGAGCTGTGTATTCCCCACTCCGCGCCTCACTTCTCTCTCACTCTTTCTTTATTTCTTACTCTCTCGCACCGACTCCACTAGAGCGTCTGTTGGTATGACGCCATCTCAGCTGATCACCATAGTGTACACGTTTTTGGTGGCTGCTAGACGCTTTGATTTGTGTGTTGTATTTATAAGTTATTTTGTGAATTTCATGCACTGTTTAAAAATAAATTAAAAACACTCCAAAATCTAGTAAATGTTTGCTCGCTTAATTGCAGGAAAAATCAATTGTCTAATATTTCATATTACATTAATTGTAGTAATCGTAGTTTTCAATCCAAAAGCATTAATATAACTGAGATAATCCTAGTAAAATAAAACAAAATGGTAAATTATGCTTTTTAACTATTAAATTTACTACAATTGTAGATTAAAAATACTGTTTTTGAAAAAAATTACATAGAAATAGAAACGACAAATAATTGTCACTTTAAAATTGTCAGACGAACAGTATCCCTCCATATAATTGTCAGATTATCATCCTGGAGGACGAAGACATCAAGTTGATCCCCCTGCATAAAAATCTGACGCGCTCGAGTATCTCAAGGTCACATTTTATTTTTACATTTTTTAAAATCAGCCATGACTTTTGGTCACGTTTAAATCGTCAGTCATTTAAATAGGACACTTTTTTGAGTTCACTTTACATAAACCTTGAATATCTGACACGCTCGAAAAACTTTTTTTTTTTTTGTTTTTCCACCTCTCTATACGCCCACCTCCCTTTAGTTAATCGTCAGATTTATATGTATCGGTTATCAGAAAGGCAAAGCGCATATACTCTATGAATATCTGACGCGCTCGAGTATTTTTATGTGACTGTTTTTTTTTACATTTTTAAAAATTCTTACACGCTCTCCCCCCCACTAAAATGGAAAACTTGACATAAACTTTTTTCATTTTAGAACGTAAACTTCACAATCCAATAAGTCCCTATGACGCTCTAGTAACTGCAAATTTAGCATCCCGGGCTCCCTTACTATAAAACATTTTTAATAGTATTCGTTTTGTGATTTTAACGAAATTTTTTTTTCCGTGCAAGAACTATAGTGTAACGGTATGAACAAATGTTTAAGTTTTGTAATTTTCTTACAGTATATTATGATTATTTGCTGGCAAACGTTTTATTCTTGGCAACTTTTTGTTTCGAAAATATTAAATCTGGCGGATAATGCATGGTAAATTTGAATAGACTTTTCATATACTATAGTAAAAAATTTGCCGATTTGGAGCACTTTGTTTAATCATTTTTTTGTTGTTGGTAGTTTTAAGAAGTGATTACGCCATGTTGTTGTTTCTTTAAACACAAACAGAAGAAAATAAACTATAAAGAAAAATTTTCAACTAAATAATGACAAAAATCAAATAAATTTATTTACCAGTGCCGACTTTAAATACCAAATACTAAAAGCTCATTTTAACATTTTGATTTTAAATTTTCTTCTGACTTACATCTTCAAATTGACTCTAACATAACTATTATACAATGAAAAGATAAAGGAAAATCTCAACGAAAACATGATTCAATAGAAATTAAATTTCATTGTTTACACAACTTTTTCCATTTTTTTATCGAACAGCTCTCGAGAGGAAAGTTATTTTTTTTTACTCTTCTGTTTTTTTTATTTACAAATCTCTTGTGGTTTGCTTTTTCATGCTTTTTATGAAATCGTTGATTTATATCGTTGATTGAGTGAAGACGAAACAAAATATTTTTGATTTTTTGGTATTATTGTTTTTTGAAGGGAGTTGAAAAAACAATTGACAAGACTGGAAAAATCAAATATCAATAAGTTGAAAAGTTAATTTTCTCCTCTGATAACCTCTTTAAGTTGCATATGCAACACAAAGTCTTTAAAACATTAGTGTTATTTTAACTATCGTTTGATTTAGCTGTATCAATAATATATTTCAGGGTTATTGACGTACAATGCAAATGATTTATAGACACTATCCAGTGGCGGATTACCATAGAGGCGGAAGAGGCGGAAGAGGCGGCCGCCTCGGGCCCCACATGCACAGGGGCCCCCTCGCTACAAATAGTATTGATATTTTATAGGTATTCAAATATCAGACGACTGCGTTCATTCAACCAAAGTTTTTAAACCTAAAGATTTTTTTAATATTATCCCACATGTAAAAGTGTTAGGTTGTCATTTTGTATTACTTTTTTTCATGTATGTATTTATTTTAATAATTCTAATTTGATAGTTTTATAATTTTTTAATGTACAAATTCGTTTTCCAATTTGTATAGTAAAAAAACATTTTGTTTTGAAAAGTTCCACTGTTACGAATGAATATTAATACTAAAACTTTATTTGCAATGGGCTGTTATTATATCAATCGCAAAATTATTGATAAAAACAAAATCCAGATAAGTATTTTTTGGAAATTTGAAATATATTTGAGTTTTATGTTTTCATCAATGATTTTGGATTTCTTTTAAGACCTACAATTTATTGAAAGCATTAAACTGAAAACCTCAATTTTAAGCATATAATTGTACATATTTTAGATTAATTTCATATATAACTAAATAAATGAAAACTTTTTAACGTGTAGAATTGAAATCTTTTATTGTATGCTTAAAATCCATGTATTTTTTATACAATACATGCTAAATTCATCATTTGGATTAACGTTTGAAAAGGGTTTCCATATGATATGATTGATATAGTATAGGTGTTTTAGCTTTAGTTGTATATTTCGTTTTATCAACGTTGATTGGAAAATAGATTGTCTAAAAAATTTGTTTGAAAAATTTGAAAAAAAGATTGTTTATAACTGGACGTATTGATACTCAAATAGCTCGTGAAATTGAAGTACAACAAAAATACTGGCGGGAAGTTTTAAAAAGAGTTGCAGTAACGCTATTAGCTACTTTGGGTTTAGCATTTCGTGGTCATCGAGAAGATATTGATTCGAACAGAAAAGGAAATTTTATGACATGCATTGAGTACCTATCCCAATTTGATGATTTTCTTAAAAATCATTTGGAGAGATACAGCCATCCAGGAAAAGGTAATGTAAGTTATTTATCACATACCACATGCAATGAATTTATAAATTTAATGGGAACTGAAGTAAAAAAACACCTACAAGAAATTCAGGACTCCTTATATTATTCAATTATTGTTGATTCTACGCCAGACGTGAACCACACTGACCAACTAAGTTTTATATTAAGGTACATTGATAAAGTGGGCGATGCGAGAGAACGATTTTTGGATTTTTACAAATGGAAAATCACAATTCAGAATATCTAGCACAACTTATTTTGAAAACTTTAAACAATTTGTCTTTGGATATTAAAAATTGTCGCGGTCAAACATATATGGCCAGAAAATATAATGGTTTACAAGTCAGAATTAAAACTCTAAGTGAGACCGCCATTTTTATTCCTTGTACAAGTCATACGCTTAATTTAATTGGAAATTATGCTGCAGATGCCTATTCTACTGCGGTGTATTATTTTAACTTTATCCAAAATATATATGTGTTCTTTTCTTCATCTACTCACAGATGGAAGTTGCTTATTGATAATTTTTCCGATCCTAATTCCAAACATATTAAAAAATTAAGTGACACAAGTGACAAGATGGTCTGCAAGAGCTGATGCAGTATCCGCCTTGTGGTTTAATTACAAAAATATTAAAAGCGTTCTTATCCAAATTAGCGAAAATGAAGACGAAAAACCGATTACTAAAGTTGAGGTTAAAAAATTAGCTAGCTCTTTCGATGAATATGAATTGCCTTATTAACCGTTCTATGGGATATATTATTGCAAAGAATCAATAGTACTAGAAAATCATTTCAAAATATTCAAACGAACTTATTACAAGGAGTAAAACTGTTTAATTCATAGTCACAATTTATAAGGGATGTTCGGAATGCTTTTGAGAGCATAGAAAAGCAAGCAAACTTATTAACAGGCAATATTAGCTACAAAGAAGGACGAGGCAATATTAGCTACACAGGCAATATTAGCTACAAAGAAAACGCAAAATTATGTATGATGAATCATCTGCAAATGATACACAGCTAGTAGGACGAGAATTGTTTATTATAAATACTCACAATATGATCTGTGATAGACTTGCCACTGAAATGTCTACCAGAACGTCCATATATGAAACTGTTTTAAATAATTTTAAATTATTTTTTGATCAAAATATATCCAGTGTACAAGTGTATGTTAGAATTGTCAAATACATATGCGAGGGATATAGAAGTACAATATTTTAAAGACGAAGTACATCATTTTTTAAAATATATAAAAGAAGAGAACATCACTTGTCCATTTAAGATGTACAAGGTAATCATTGATGGCCTGCAATCTTCATTTCCCAATGTGGAAACTATTTTAAAAATATTTCTTACATTGCCGATATGCAACGCAAGTGAGGAACGATCTTTCTCCGTTCTGAAGCGGATAAAAAATTATTTAAGAAATAGTCTTAATCATACTCATTTGCAAAATTTTTGGTAAAATCTTAGGCCCCAAAATTTTGTTCCGCCTCAGGCCCCCTAAAGGCATAATCCGCCACTGACACTATCCTATTTTAACATTATTGTAACCCATATTTGTTGTTTTAATAATAATCATTATGTATTTCAATAATAACGTTATTCTAACTAAATAACATTATTGGCTTCCAACTTTATTCTACATTAATTCGGTTTGGCCTATAGATCGGAGAATTAAATCAATAGATTTTTCGGTTTAATTTAACCTTTACTATTTATATTTCAAATATGAAGTCTTACAAAATTTATCGGGTTCAGCGTCAGTCACGTAGATCACGGTTTTCATCAGTATTATATTGTTACGATTCTACACAATCGCAATGAAATCAAATATACAAAAACAAAAATAATAAAAAAAAGTGCGAATAAAATTCGCTCGTCAAGGGTTCCGTGAATTTAAAGAACACAATATCAAAAACTATTGACAAAAATTTGTGTTGTAATGTCCTTATATTTCCAGACCATAGACGCATAACAAAATAATTAATGTTTAATAGTAAATGTCAATAGTAAATTACAATCAAATCCACATTGATCAAAAATAACTCAAAAAATGTTACATTAGGTTAAATCTCATCCATAGATGTTTATGGTAACTCAAGAAAGATTCACCAGCCTTTAAATGGTTTAAATTTGATTATTTTTTCGGTCAATCAAGTGTTGAAATTTAGGGGGGGTAGAGAGGCTACATACTAAAAATATTTTTTTTCAATAACACAAAAACTGTGCACCGCTAAGTTCTAAAAAAATTGTAATGTTTTTTAAATTAAGTGCTCCTTCATATGACACCCCATTCGTTTGGGTCAAAAGTGGTTTTTTACTCTCCCCACACCCATCCACTAAACACACAGAAATATAGTTATTTGAGACTTTGCTATGATTTTCATTCAAAATTCACAAATTATCCTGTCTCTGCGAATTTTTCTGTCAATCATCGTCGTAACGTAGGGAGCGAAACGATCTGAAATTTGCATTTTTTTGATAATAACTCAAAAACTTTACATCACAAAATTCTAAAAAAAAATTGCAATGATTAATAAATTAGGTGTTCTTTTAAATGACATCTCACTCGCTTGGGTCAAAAAAGATTTTCTTTTACCCTCTTTTCCCCGGCCCCCTAAACACACAGAAATATAATTATTTGAGACCTCTCTATAATTTTCATACAAAATCTACTAAATTTCCTAGCTCTGTGAATTTTTTCAAATTTTTCTGTCAATCAGTGTCGAAACGTAAGAGGGGGGGGCAACGATCTGGATTTTTCACTTTTTTGTCCATAACTCAAAAACTGTGCACCACTAAATTTCAAAAACAACTGCAACAAATTCTAAATAAAGTGTTCTTTGAAATGACTCCCTACTCGCTTGGGTCAAAAAAATTTTTTTACCCACCTTACACCGGTCCTCCCTTACACACACAGAAATATAATTATTTAAGACCTCGCTATAATTTTCATACAAAATTTACTAAATTTTGTAGCTCTGTGAATTTTTTCAAATTTTTCTGTCAATCAGTGTCGAAACGTAGGGGGGGGGGGACGGTCTGAATTTTGCACATTTTTGTCCATAACTCAAAAACTGCAAAATTCCGCAAAATTCTAAAAAAAACTGCAACAAATTTTAAATTAAGTGTTCTTTCAAATGACACCCCTCTCGCTTGGGTCAAAAAAAAATTTTTTTTTACCCTCTTTACACCGGTCCCCAAAACACACAGAAATATAATTATTTGAGACCTCGCTATAATTTTCAGACAAAATTTACCAAATTTCCTAACTCAGTGAATTTTTTCAAATTTTTCTGTCAATCAGTGTCGAAACGTAGGGTTGGGGGAACGTTCTGAAAGTTGCACTTTTTTGAAAATAACTCAAAAACTGTGCATCGCAAAATTCTAAAAAAATTGCTGTGTTTTCTAAATAAAGTGCTCTTTCAAATGACACCCTATTTGACCCCATTTTAAATAGTGATTTTACCCCTCCTCATATCCACCCCCTTAACAAATCGAAGTATGAGAATATGACGCTTTTTTATATTTTTTATTAAAAACGTACTAATTTTTCTATCATTCCAAATACATTTGAAAATTTTCGATCAGTTAGGTTCGGAGCTAATCGAGGTAAGACAACACAAAAAAAACCCAAATTATACAAAAAATGGTGAGGTGTAAAATTCCAAAATAAATTTTTAAGGAATACTGAAATGAAGCCCTTTCATATGATACCCTACTTGAATCTATCAAAAAATATATTTTCTCAAAGGTCTCACATCGTACCCCTGTAAACCAAACGAAAACCACTTTAGTTTTATTTGAATCCGTCATTTCATGTGAGCAGATTAGTTTTATACGCACTTCAAATTTCAAGTCCATAGCATTTATAGTTTATAGTAGTTGTATAGTTTATAGTTTTTAGCATTTATAGTGTTCCGTATAAAAAACGGAACCGTAAAAACATGAAATAAAATACATATATTAGTCTGCGATAGTGTCTGGAATACGCGGGGTTGTCACAAAAATTACAAATTACAAATCAAAAAAAGCTGAGCCTCCATGCGGCAAAATTATGATTTTACTGATGTCCACACTTTATTTACCGTAGAAAAAACACCGGTTACAGCTTATTCCTATTAAGAGCAGCACGTATGTTTAGTGCATTATTGTATGGAACATGGTTTATTATTAAAATGATAAAATGTTTCTAACCATTTGTTCTCTCTATTGTGGGTTTTAGCAAAAATCGCATTTTCGCTCCCGGTCTCCCACCAGTCCCCAGTCTGTCATGCATTCTTTACCAAAATCGGAAATCGGCTTAAAGGAACTTTTGGACATTCATGTAATCAAAATTTGTTAAAATAAGATAATTACTACATCAAACTGGCAATAATGGGTAATCTAACCGGACACCTTAAAATCCTGTCTGAATTACAAGCTGAACTGCATACATACCATATTTTGGATTGCATGCAAAAAACAAGATTTAGACAGGCACTTTGATGTCAAGATATTGGCCAGAGATCGTATTAACAACTACATACGGTCACTGTCACATAACGCCAGCATCTGGTACACAGATGGTTCTCGAACCAATATGGGCACGGGAGCAGGAGTATTTGGTCCTAGAGCAAAACAAACGGTTGCCTTAGGCACCACAACAACCATATTTCAAATTTTTGCCATTAGCAGTTGCGCTTTGCTATGTGCTGAAAGAAAATACCAAAATATTGATATATATATATATATATATATATATATATATATATATATATATATATATATATATATATATATATATATATATATATATATATATATATATATATATATATATATATATATATATATATATATATATATATATATATATATTGTAATGGATAGTCTGGCATCATGTCAGAACGCAGTGTATTACAGTCGCAGTTTCCTTAGCTGTTGTTTCTTATATTAATCTGTACCACTTGTAATAGATTCTCATCCCTTCGTCATCCATAGTCATATTTCATGTAGTTTCCTGCACCCATAGTTTCCTTATGTTTCTCAGAATCTACTAAATCTGCAATGGCCGGAAAAACGTATGGGAGAAAGAAAATCACACTAATTACCCTGATTTATTTGTTCATTGATATAATATAATATTGGTTAATTTGAATTAATTGATAATTTTCTTTAATCATCATCCGTATGACCGCTAAACTTTAATCAGAATTTAATCTTACCACACACTAAAAGCGACGCGCGCTGTGTTTCTATTCGTTTATTTTCAATATACTGCTAAAGTTTGAATTCTCTAGACATCAACCGTAATTAAACAATTTTTTTTAAACCCTAAATATTTTTCCATTCATCCACATTCAACGATTTAATATCTCGTTTTTGTTAAACATTCTATTGTCTTAATTTCTTTCAAAATAATTTTTCCGTTTCATTATATTACTACTTTGGATTGTAGTTTTGTAATGTCTAAACAACATAACATCGAACGAACTTGATTTTGGTTCATTTTGGATTCAATGGTGAATGTTGTTGATGTGTCGGAAATATTTTGTACCTCAACCTTGTCTTTGGGCAATAGTATCAAATAACGAACGGTTTTTTTTTAGCTATGGAAAATTCCCATCAATTGAAAACTCAATGGAAATTATATCACATCCAAAACACCGCATTCGAGTTTTTTCGAGCAAAATTTTTGCTATATAATACGGCCCTGCACATCATTAAACTCTCTTAGTTTAATCGCGATTCACACGAATACGCTCATTCTATTACTTTTGATTTTTGATGGTTGACGTCGATTAATATTATTACAATTATCCTATTGGATTTTGCTTTGACAGCTGGCAACAGGTGTTCAGATTTTTTTATTAGAAAAGTATTCATTTTTACGGTTGCCAAGGAAAATGTTTATTAACGTAATTATAGAAAACAAAAAGATAATAAAAAAAACGAAAAGAAATTAAATGTAAAGTAAACTCCATAAAAAAGGAATTATCCGTGTATCAAAAAAAAAAATATATTTATTTGTTGTTTGTGATGTGTCTGTGTTATGTGTAACAGTATACAAAATCCGTGATACATTTCTCGGTGCGCATATGGTGAAATTTTGTTTGAAGATTCGCAAATCTAAGGTAACTTTATTTAATATCTAGTTAATTGCCCTTGGCATTATAGTTTGCTTGAGAACGTTTTTTTTTTATAAAGCAAACTTGCTCCAGTGAATTCGTGAAACTTTACGGTACATTTAATGAAGAAAAACTCCGGTTTTCGTGTCTAGTCAATTTTTTTTAACGGTATATACCAAAAGTTTACATTATCATTATTGTTAAGAGATGTACAGTTTTCGTTTTTCTTAAGTGTCGGCTGATTTTTCGAATGTATCGAACTAGATTAATTATCAATTTTGTTTGCTGTTTTGTTTTTTTTGTTTATTGCTGTAAATCATAGTGTAAGAATCTATTAACATTAGATAGCTATTAGTAAAATGATTTGTTGATATACATACTTCATGATTAATTTTGTTCCTGTGAATAATTAATGAATACCTTTAATACTTACGATAGTCGATTGAACTGACCTTGATTCTAGGTTAATAAAAGTTTACGTAGGCATTTAATTAAGTTAAACTTTACCTATATGTGATTTAAATAATATAGTGTTATTATATGCGTCACTGTGACGATCTTGTAATTAAATAAATTATTGTATCAATCAACCGTGGTGTATCGACATTTTTTTTCTATGCTGGTTTTTATATCATCTTTGCCAAAGTCCATAACGGGATTTCATGCGATATTGACCTCAGCACATCAAAGTTTATGACCAGTATGTTCTTCCGACTTGGATCATCATTGGCAACGTGTACAACCAAGTTTTTATAAATCATCTATACCGTCATTGCCAAGCTGTGATACCATGTTTTCATCTATCTCATATCAACTCGGCCAACTTTGACAACATAGTTTCGTACAATTAATATTACCAGTTTATTTAATGATTTTGCTACCAAATAAATTCATCGATTTTGTTAACCAATATATTCAACGATTTGGTTAACAAATATATTCAACGGTTTTGGTAACGAATCTACTCAACCATTTGGATAACAAATTTCTTCGACATTTTTGATTAATTTATTCAACGAATTTGTTAAGAAATATATTCAACGAATGGATTTACAAATTTGTTCGACGATTTATAAATAAAATTCAACGATTACGTTTACCAATTTATTTTAACATTTTTGATAACAATTTATGCAACGATTTTGTCTGCCAAGTTATTCAACCTTTTTGATAACCAATTAATTCAACGGCTTTGTTTGCCAACTTATTCATATACCAAATTTAATCAACGTTTATAATTACCAAGTTCTTCGATGGTTATGATTACAAATTTCTTCAACTATTTTGGATTCCAAATTTGTTCAACGATTTGGATTGTAAAATTATACCACGATTTCGATTTCAAATTTATTCACCGATTGTGACTCCACATCTATTCAACGATTTTGATTTCCATCCTGTTCAACAATTTTGGTTTACAAATTTATTCGAAAATTTTGATTCCAAGTTTATCCAGCGATTTTGGATTACCATTTTTCAACAATTTTGATTATAACATTATTCAACGATTACGATTTCAAATTTATTCAACGATTGTGATTCCAAATTTATTCGACAATTTTGAATACAATGCTGCTCAACAATTTGGATTACAAACTATTCAACGATTTTGATTACAATTTTATATAACAATTTTGTTTACAAATTTAATCAACGTTCACAATTACCAATTTCTTCGATGTTTATGATTACAAATTTCTTCAACTATTTTGGATTCCAACTTTGTTCAACAATTTGGATTATAAAATTATACCACGATTTCGATTTCAAATTTATTCACCGATTGTGATTCCACATTTATTCAACCTTTTGATTCCAAATTTATTCAACGATTTGGATTATAAAACTATACAACGATTTCGATTTCAAATTTATTCGACCATTTTGAATACAATTTTACTCAACAATTTGGATTACAAACTATTCAACGATTTTGATTACAATTTTATATAACAATTTTGGTTACAAATTCATTCGACAATTTTGATTATAAAATTCAACGCTTATGGTGACCAATTTAATCAACGTTTATAATTACCAATTTCTTCGATGTTTATGATTACACATTTACTCCACGATTTGGAATTCAATTTTATTCAACAATTTGGATTACAAATTATTCAACGATTTTGGATTCTCAACTCATTCCACGCATGTGATGACCACTTTAATCAACGTTTATAATTCCGTGCTGATGGAGTGGTGATTTAAGCAGGATTGGAGGCCAGGCGGATATAACCACGGGTGAGTCTATTTTGATTGATTTTCCTTACTATTCATGGGATTTAGGGGTGTGAATGTGTGTGTGTGTGTGTGTGTGTGGGCGTATGTGAGTGAATGAGGGGGTTGAACGTGCCGACCGTGGTTCTTTCGTAGAAGGGGGCCGCCAGAGTCTCATTTTCACACTTGTATTTGTTTCCATTTCTGATCTACTTTGAAAAATGCGTACATTTCCGTATTTGTGCTGAAGCAGCAGGTTATTAATATCTCTTATCCACGATGATTGAGACTAAGTCGAACGGCAATACAACATTTCTAGGTACGCTTCCTGCTAAGCCACTCCCATTATCATCATGAGAGGCACTTCATTACAAATTCAAAGAGATGATGGTGATGAAGTACAAGATGTTCTTGGAGAATTGACCGGTGCTCGTACTGTGCCTAGAGTATTTGTAAATGGGAACTTCATAGGAGGAGGAACAGACGTAAAAAAATTGTACGAACAAGGGCAACTTCAAGCATTAATAGCATAATTTTGTCCATTGGTATTCTTTATTCAGCTTTAAGAACAATATATTTATGCATTATATATACAATTGTTAGTTTACGTTTTATAATGATGAAAATAACTGTTGTTCAACTTCATTAAACTTAAACTAGTTATAAATAATTTAATAAAATATATACAGAACCTCAAAAAAAAAAAAAAAAAAAAAAAAAAAAAAAAAAAAAAAAAAAAAAAAAAAAAAAAAAAAAAAAAAAAAACGTGGGGCTTCTCTAAGGGTCCCTACAGCAATGTAGGACTCTGGAGGAGTCCCTCCATATTTTCAAAAATCTTGAAAAATTTTTTTCCGAAAATTTTTTTTTTCTTCAAATTAATTTTAATTTTCCACCAAAACAATAGTAAAGACTCTGGCGGCGTAGAAGCAATTCCCTGCTTCAAACGCGCAGGAGCAAAGGAAGTCTGAGATTCCTCAGACTTTACTTTGATGGGGAGTTGCGTCCCTACGCCTCCAGCAAATATTCTCTTTTTTTGTATTTTTTTAAAACGCATGGGTGAGAATAATTTTTCGGAATTATTCTCAATGGGCATTACAACCCCACGGACCCTAGTTACGGGTTGGGTTTCTGGAGACGTCTCAAATGCCGAAGGTGTCTCAGGTGCCAGACCTAGAACGACGTGGTTTGGTGTATACGCCAAACCTCGTCCGAGTCTGGTCACCTGGTCAGGCTTCGGGTTCGCGAGGTCCTCAGAGCCCAACCTGCGCTACTATTGCCTAACGTTAGCGACCCCTCCCGGCAATACTAGCTTCCTGTGGTTGAGGTGTGCGGGTTCTCATCGGGTGATACCGAGGAAGTTCTTCCAAGACAGCATTGGCCCGCTGTCGAGGGAAGATTTCGCTCGGCTGTCATGCTGATGTGTAACTGGTCCACCTTTGCCACAGCACCTTACCGTATGTGTTGGTGGCGTGGATCACAGCTGCCGAGTGTTGTTGATAGAATGGTGGTGCAGAGGATATTATCTTCTGACCATCCCATCAGCACTCGTCAGCTGGGTGAAACACTACTCGCACATACCCCACCTTATTCCTGTCACACCTTACCATCTCCTTTCCTTATTCATCCCGTCTTGCCCCCTTTCCTTTTCCATTTCCGATCCTTTTAACGTAGTTTTTTTTTTTTTTTCTCTTTTTCTTTGATCCCAAAAATTGTTTTTATTTTTCTTTCTTATTTAAACCCATAAACATCCAACAAAAAAAAAAAGGAAGTGAAAGAACGGCGGTCACCACCTTCAACCCCGTAGTGATGGGCACCCCGTGGTTGAATCTGACTTTCCTCCATTCGCCAAAATAAAAAAAAAAAAAAAAAAAAAGAATTAGTAACTATATATATATAAATACATATTTATAAATAGATAAATGTATATATAAATAGTTGATTATAAATAAATAAATATAATTATGAATAAGTACATCTAAATAAATAAATGTATATATGAATAATTATATATAAATAAATTAATAAATAAAAACAGCTGATAATATCAGACTCTAATATTCGTTTATCTATAAATTTTAGGTCCAACCAATAATATATAAATTATCAAGAAATTATAAAGAAAATAACGTATCAAGAAATTACAACGTAAATAACTTATCAAGAAGTAATATAATATATAAATTATCAAGAAACTACAACGTATATAAATTATCAAGAAATTATAAAGAACATAAAGTATCAAGAAATTACATAGAAACCAAATTATTAACAAATCATAAGAAATAACACTAATACTCCGGAAACATCTTGCGGAGTCTGGAGAAAAAGTACCGAATGTGTGATTTTGTAAATTGTTAGTTTTTTTTGTATTAGGGCATAACTAAAATCTATGTTTTAGGTTAATTGAAGACACATTCGGTTACTTCGAACTGTAAGTTAAGAATAATTATTAAATAAGAAAGGAAAAAGGAATAGAGACTAGGAAAAGGAAGTTTTTGATTGTTAATCTACTTCAAGTAACGAAAATTGTCGGATTCGGGAGGCCTAAGTTTACCCGTTTAGTGTCCTAAAATAATTCAACGTCTAAGATTGGTTGGGAAAACTTCCTAGTCCTGCTCTTATAATCCTATTAAATTCACTTAAATTAATCTTTGCATGTTAGATTTAATTTTTTTTATATAACTTTTGCATGATAGAACTAGTTAATTCTCCTTGTCTAACCGGTAGGCTTGCCGCACTTATATAATTTTTTTTTGTCTGTCACTCAGTTTTGAGTATCGGGAGCCGTCAGACCTGCCCGAAATTGGGTCTGGAATTTCATTTTTCTTAACTCCATTTTTTTTTGCAATAGCGTAGTATACTTACTTTCTCTCCGATCTCACCGTTTATTTTTTTTTTTTTGTTCTGTTCATATTTCGGCATCTTGGAAAACAATTGTAAATCGCAGTGAAATAATATCAAGATAATAATCAATCTGATTTAATATAATTGTCGAGTTGAAGAAAATATTGCGCAGCTGTTTGAGGTTTGAATCACTAAATTTCCATTCTGCTCTAAAAATATTTAAAGTGGTCAAATACGGTAATGAAAATTTTTTTTGGTGATGATTGAATAATTAAATTAAAATTTAAATTTTGGTTACGCAATTCCACAGCCAGAAAATAATTTCAATGAAATGAAATTGTAGATTGTAGAAATAGAAAAACATATTCCGGTTGAGTTCGTGTAAGCAATGTTCTTTGTTCACCAATTCTCAATCCCGGGCCGAACGCTGTTTTAAATTATTGATTAACGATGAAGGGCGCACATGAGCAAACACAACGTCTTGAATTATTAGAAAAATATAAGAGAATTCAACTTTCGTATTCTAATCACAGTCACGCAGAATTGATGCAGAAAATATAAATTTAATAATAAATCTTGATGTTCCAAATCCATCACTGAATTATTTACATCGAATTGGTCGAGCGGCACGGTCCTGAAGCTTTGGAGTATCAATAACATTTGTTTAAACCGGCTTGGATAGGTTCAAATTTCAAAAAAAAAATGTCAGTTTTAAAATTTCCAAGTTCAAAAGATCAAGTTGTTGATTTTGTTACGATGTGGAAAAGCTAAAATATGATAAAATTTATGATGCTGATGATAGTAGAAATGAACCAATCGATTCACCAAATTCTCAAATAATTGACAACCAGAAATTCTGTCAGTGGCAAGTATATTGAATCACCTATGAATGAATTTGAGAAAATAATTGATAGATCTATTGCCGACAATAAGCTCCGACATTGTCTGTTCCTGTGTTCGCAGATAACCTAATTTCAGGCCAGGTGAAATGCTGGCTTGGGTTTTAGATATTGAGACTCTTCCAAGGGGCGAGGTATGGGGATTGTGGTTACCCGAGGAATACGCTGACGAGTGTATTGCGAGGGCCCCCAGTCCACCAGCTTCCTCTCTTGGGGGTTTAGCCAAAAACAAAACATTGAACTCTGTCGTAATATTATTTTGAGCGATGCGGGGAACTGCAGAAAATCCTCGGTATCGCTCTCACAAAAGTTTGCGAAGCCAACGTTTGAAGGTTGGTAGGTAGCGCTGCTTACGAACTGGAGGACCTGGCTTCTAAACGTAGAGGTGTTTATCACTCCAAGGACATTCGTGCCTAACATCGGCAATAATTTTTTTCTGTCAGTATGATAGTAACTTTCGTGCGTGTTTCACCGCCATGGTAAGTCAAGATTATCGACGACCATAAAGTATGAGGGTAGTTTCATCTTGAATTCACAGTTCAGTGAGTGTGTATCAACTTTGGTGTTCGGGTCTTGGTTCAAAATTTTTTTTTGTGTAGTCTATTTGCCAGCGAAAATACCGAGATCGAATGTATTGAATGTGGTCCAATTAGTTGCTTTGAACCTATGTGAACAGTTTTTTTTTTCTCATCCTTCAGAGTCACTGGGACGGAAGCGTACAACAGTGTGGCCCGGCTAGCTCAGTCGGAGAAGTATGAGACTCGTGTTAGTTCAGGTGTGGGTTGCGAGCCTGCATAACGTAAAAACGAAATTGTGTCGGACGTTTCATTAAAGGAATCGGTCCAATGGTGTATTTTTTCTTTTTTCTTTTCGATCTGTAGCAGATTGAATAAATTTTTTTTGTGACTTTAGAGTCTCGGGAACCCCCAGATCTGCCCGAAATTGGGTCTGGAAGATTTTAGTTATCCACCGCTTGCAATAGAGTAGAATACTGATTTTATCGATACCCCTCCCAAAAGTTTTTTTTTGCATATTCTTAGATACTTTGTTACTTTGTTTCTGCTAAGACTGAGTTTGTAATACTGATCGCATTGATTGCTAATCTGTGGTACGTCGGGGTGCTTCACCAAGCTAATATGTATATACCAGGTCTATTGGCGACCAGCCTATGCCTTTGTCAACTTCTTTTGGTCGTAGGTGCTCGTCCCAAAAGCACTTGTTCTGTAATGGATAGTCTGGCATCATGTCAGAACGCAGTGTATTACAGTCGCAGTTTCCTTAGCTGTTGTTTCTTATATTAATCTGTACCACTTGTAATAGATTCTCATCCCTTCGTCATCCATAGTCATATTTCATGTAGTTTCCTGCACCCATAGTTTCCTTATGTTTCTCAGAATCTACTAAATCTGCAATGGCCGGAAAAACGTATGGGAGAAAGAAAATCACACTAATTACCCTGATTTATTTGTTCATTGATATAATATAATATTGGTTAATTTGAATTAATTGATAATTTTCTTTAATCATCATCCGTATGACCGCTAAACTTTAATCAGAATTTAATCTTACCACACACTAAAAGCGACGCGCGCTGTGTTTCTATTCGTTTATTTTCAATATACTGCTAAAGTTTGAATTCTCTAGACATCAACCGTAATTAAACAATTTTTTTTAAACCCTAAATATTTTTCCATTCATCCACATTCAACGATTTAATATCTCGTTTTTGTTAAACATTCTATTGTCTTAATTTCTTTCAAAATAATTTTTCCGTTTCATTATATTACTACTTTGGATTGTAGTTTTGTAATGTCTAAACAACATAACATCGAACGAACTTGATTTTGGTTCATTTTGGATTCAATGGTGAATGTTGTTGATGTGTCGGAAATATTTTGTACCTCAACCTTGTCTTTGGGCAATAGTATCAAATAACGAACGGTTTTTTTTTAGCTATGGAAAATTCCCATCAATTGAAAACTCAATGGAAATTATATCACATCCAAAACACCGCATTCGAGTTTTTTCGAGCAAAATTTTTGCTATATAATACGGCCCTGCACATCATTAAACTCTCTTAGTTTAATCGCGATTCACACGAATACGCTCATTCTATTACTTTTGATTTTTGATGGTTGACGTCGATTAATATTATTACAATTATCCTATTGGATTTTGCTTTGACAGCTGGCAACAGGTGTTCAGATTTTTTTATTAGAAAAGTATTCATTTTTACGGTTGCCAAGGAAAATGTTTATTAACGTAATTATAGAAAACAAAAAGATAATAAAAAAAACGAAAAGAAATTAAATGTAAAGTAAACTCCATAAAAAAGGAATTATCCGTGTATCAAAAAAAAAAATATATTTATTTGTTGTTTGTGATGTGTCTGTGTTATGTGTAACAGTATACAAAATCCGTGATACATTTCTCGGTGCGCATATGGTGAAATTTTGTTTGAAGATTCGCAAATCTAAGGTAACTTTATTTAATATCTAGTTAATTGCCCTTGGCATTATAGTTTGCTTGAGAACGTTTTTTTTTTATAAAGCAAACTTGCTCCAGTGAATTCGTGAAACTTTACGGTACATTTAATGAAGAAAAACTCCGGTTTTCGTGTCTAGTCAATTTTTTTTAACGGTATATACCAAAAGTTTACATTATCATTATTGTTAAGAGATGTACAGTTTTCGTTTTTCTTAAGTGTCGGCTGATTTTTCGAATGTATCGAACTAGATTAATTATCAATTTTGTTTGCTGTTTTGTTTTTTTTGTTTATTGCTGTAAATCATAGTGTAAGAATCTATTAACATTAGATAGCTATTAGTAAAATGATTTGTTGATATACATACTTCATGATTAATTTTGTTCCTGTGAATAATTAATGAATACCTTTAATACTTACGATAGTCGATTGAACTGACCTTGATTCTAGGTTAATAAAAGTTTACGTAGGCATTTAATTAAGTTAAACTTTACCTATATGTGATTTAAATAATATAGTGTTATTATATGCGTCACTGTGACGATCTTGTAATTAAATAAATTATTGTATCAATCAACCGTGGTGTATCGACATTTTTTTTCTATGCTGGTTTTTATATCATCTTTGCCAAAGTCCATAACGGGATTTCATGCGATATTGACCTCAGCACATCAAAGTTTATGACCAGTATGTTCTTCCGACTTGGATCATCATTGGCAACGTGTACAACCAAGTTTTTATAAATCATCTATACCGTCATTGCCAAGCTGTGATACCATGTTTTCATCTATCTCATATCAACTCGGCCAACTTTGACAACATAGTTTCGTACAATTAATATTACCAGTTTATTTAATGATTTTGCTACCAAATAAATTCATCGATTTTGTTAACCAATATATTCAACGATTTGGTTAACAAATATATTCAACGGTTTTGGTAACGAATCTACTCAACCATTTGGATAACAAATTTCTTCGACATTTTTGATTAATTTATTCAACGAATTTGTTAAGAAATATATTCAACGAATGGATTTACAAATTTGTTCGACGATTTATAAATAAAATTCAACGATTACGTTTACCAATTTATTTTAACATTTTTGATAACAATTTATGCAACGATTTTGTCTGCCAAGTTATTCAACCTTTTTGATAACCAATTAATTCAACGGCTTTGTTTGCCAACTTATTCATATACCAAATTTAATCAACGTTTATAATTACCAAGTTCTTCGATGGTTATGATTACAAATTTCTTCAACTATTTTGGATTCCAAATTTGTTCAACGATTTGGATTGTAAAATTATACCACGATTTCGATTTCAAATTTATTCACCGATTGTGACTCCACATCTATTCAACGATTTTGATTTCCATCCTGTTCAACAATTTTGGTTTACAAATTTATTCGAAAATTTTGATTCCAAGTTTATCCAGCGATTTTGGATTACCATTTTTCAACAATTTTGATTATAACATTATTCAACGATTACGATTTCAAATTTATTCAACGATTGTGATTCCAAATTTATTCGACAATTTTGAATACAATGCTGCTCAACAATTTGGATTACAAACTATTCAACGATTTTGATTACAATTTTATATAACAATTTTGTTTACAAATTTAATCAACGTTCACAATTACCAATTTCTTCGATGTTTATGATTACAAATTTCTTCAACTATTTTGGATTCCAACTTTGTTCAACAATTTGGATTATAAAATTATACCACGATTTCGATTTCAAATTTATTCACCGATTGTGATTCCACATTTATTCAACCTTTTGATTCCAAATTTATTCAACGATTTGGATTATAAAACTATACAACGATTTCGATTTCAAATTTATTCGACCATTTTGAATACAATTTTACTCAACAATTTGGATTACAAACTATTCAACGATTTTGATTACAATTTTATATAACAATTTTGGTTACAAATTCATTCGACAATTTTGATTATAAAATTCAACGCTTATGGTGACCAATTTAATCAACGTTTATAATTACCAATTTCTTCGATGTTTATGATTACACATTTACTCCACGATTTGGAATTCAATTTTATTCAACAATTTGGATTACAAATTATTCAACGATTTTGGATTCTCAACTCATTCCACGCATGTGATGACCACTTTAATCAACGTTTATAATTCCGTGCTGATGGAGTGCTGATTTAAGCAGGATTGGAGGCCAGGCGGATATAACCACGGGTGAGTCTATTTTGATTGATTTTCCTTACTATTCATGGGATTTAGGGGTGTGAATGTGTGTGTGTGTGTGTGTGTGTGGGCGTATGTGAGTGAATGAGGGGGTTGAACGTGCCGACCGTGGTTCTTTCGTAGAAGGGGGCCGCCAGAGTCTCATTTTCACACTTGTATTTGTTTCCATTTCTGATCTACTTTGAAAAATGCGTACATTTCCGTATTTGTGCTGAAGCAGCAGGTTATTAATATCTCTTATCCACGATGATTGAGACTAAGTCGAACGGCAATACAACATTTCTAGGTACGCTTCCTGCTAAGCCACTCCCATTATCATCATGAGAGGCACTTCATTACAATATATATATATATATATATATATATATATATATATATATATATATATATATATATATATATATGTATTAACTCTGACAGCTTTGATTCAAAACTGATATGGGAATGCTACCAAAATCTATTAAAAATCTCCTGCAATAATATAGTAACACTTGTGTGTGCACCTAGCCACCCAGGAGTACAAGGAAATGCTATCGCTAACGCTTTAGCAAAGCAAGGTGCCAATCAAAAGTTTGTTGGACCAAACCCATGCTTCGGAATGGCCAAGAGTTCACTCAAAAGCACAATCCAAACATGGGAACAGGAACAAAATGCTAAATTATGGAGAAGCAGGGAGGGACTAGTACACTCCAAGAAGTTTCTAGGCAACCTCCTTGTTTCACTCTTAAAAACAATCGACTTAAACAGAGAGTCTCTAAGAATTTTAACGTGGTGCGTTACTGGACATGGTTCGTTAAACCACCATCTCAACAAAATGGGCCTTGTTGTTTCCGACAGGTGTAGATTCTGCTACTTGGACGCGGAAACTATGGAAACGTCATCTGCAGCTGTCCTAAACTCTCTTGTCACAGATACAGCCAACTTGGTCATAGAAGACTAACACTTCCCTTACCACAAAACGTCACTCCAGTTGAGCTAATTAATTTTATTAAAAGTCTTAACTTGAATAACAGAACACAACCAGTAACGGCACAGACGATGACTGACTAATAACACAATCAGTGTTAGCACATTAGACCTTCAGGTCGCAGTGGTACTTGAACTGTAAGTCTTAAGTCCCTCCAATAAAAAAAAGGAATTTCTTCCTAGAATGCTGATAGTCGAAAACGTTCGAAGCGCTTTGATGAAATTTTTTTCAGTCGTATCGGAATTTGAACCTAGGTGGAATTTGATTCATGGTGTGCCTCTGTTAATGCACAATAGCTAAATGCAGAATGTTCGCTTGAAATTGGCGAAACTGTGCCCATTGCTTCTGTTGAGATGGATCGGGTTCGGTCTTCATTATTAATCCTTAGCATTAATTAATCCTTAGTATTAATTAATTAATTCATTAATCCTTAGTATTATTAGTTTATCAGTTAGTTTACCAATTATCCTAAATTTTGTTGGTAAAGATGACCATAACTTCTCTTCCTAAAGATCTTCCAAAGTTGCTACATTGCCATCTACATTGCCATTTAATTCCATTGCCATGCCTCATTTTCCTTTTCTCAATCATTTTCATTTCCGAAAATGATTGAACCAGTTGTCTGTTAAGCATGTTGACCTCGAGTCCTCCCCTAATCTAAGAAAAAAATCAATGAAAAAGAAATTAAAAACTAACATCGTTGGTTAACTAACATCTAACAAAAAATAGAACGAAAAATTTTTAAAAATACGGTACGGTTTACCGTTATATTATCCATTTTTAAGTCGGTGCCATAATGCAGTTAACAGGTTTCTGTTTGTACAAGTAACTAGGATGTTACAATTATTCGAAATCAACACATCACCTCCGGTCCAGGAAAGTCTCTAATTCAATTTAATTTAATTTATCATTTTAAGACCAAAACCTCAGAAAATATGTATATAAAATAAAATAAAATAAAAATAATAATAATAGAAAAAATAAAAAACTTAACTTATAATGTTGATTGTAGTACATTCGATTCTCTTGTCCAATAAAACAATCAGCTAGCCCGCCTAGTGCTGATGACAATTTATCATAAAATTATTCAACAAACGATCCGCATAATCCCTCAGAAACAATAAATTAATAAATTTCTTATTCACTTTCTGATCAATTGTACATACCAATAACTGTTCGGTTGTTGCTAAATTACAACCATCAATTTCAAATCAAACGTTTATATTGATTTCACTGCGATTCGATTAAATCATGATTATTTTAGATTCATTTTAATTTGTACATCTTACACAAATTATTTAACTTCTTCAACATCGTTCAAATTTTTTATTATATTAATATCTCATTCGATATTCGGTGTTTGCGAAGTAAACATCAAATTATCAAGTTATAATCAAATTTTTTAATATTAATATTAAAATTTCTAACTGTGTTTTATTTTTTGTTTGGATTTGTTGTTAGTTATAAATTCAAATCAAATTAAAGTTAAACATTGAAATATAAATTGATTGTTTAGTGATTATTGTGTGTGGATGCTCACAAATAAAAGAACTATAAGTCGCCAGATGCGTAGCCTCCCTAGGAGCTCGCTCAGCAACATTAAGCAGATGAGTCAAGGCATTAAAATGAGTGATATCCCAACAGTAAACAGGTATGCAGGTTTACCACCTAACGTTAATTTATCAAAATATGCAAAAACATCGCAAACTAGTTCTCCGTCTGGTGAAAGTTCTAGAAAACCTGTAAGAAAAATTCCTCCAATAATTACAAAATCTTCCTCAACGGAGATTCATAAAACTATGAAGGAACTAAATATTTCAAAATATAATATACAAATCATGTCAATTGGCATAAAAATACTTACATATAGCCTATCAGACTATAACAAAATTTTTACTAAATTAAAAGAACATAACAATGGTATGTTCTCATATACGCTTGAGGAAAACCGTTTTGTTAAATTTGTACTATGTGGGCTCCATGATATGGATACAAATGAAGTTAAGAAAAGCCTCGAGAATAGTGGCCTGAGTCCTGTTAATGTTTGGAAAACTATTCCTAAAAAATATCGTCGAAACAGTGAAGATGCCCTTTATTTTGTTGCTTTCAAAAAGGGATCAATGTCTCTGAACCAATTAAAAAATATTAGATTTGTTAATAACACAGTGTGCAGATGGGAAATTTGTCGATCCACCAGCAAAGGTCCTCTCCAATGTTATAAATGTAAAATGTATGGTCATGGAGCGAACGCATGCTTCATGAAGCCAAAATGTAATTTCTGTGGTGGAGATGAACATATTGATGATATGGAGTGTCCTTTACAAAACGATATTACTAAACATGTTTGCTGTAATTGTAGTGGAAATCATACATCTAACTCTATAATTTGTCCAGAAAGAGAAAAATACATCCAAATAAAAAATCATCTGAATCTAAAAAATAAGTTGAGTCGACCTTCAAATCAACCAACGTTTTCATTTCAACAACAGGATTTTCCTATTATTCCTTCAATACCTCATCAAAACAACAATAAAAATTTTAATAATAATTATAATAATTTTGTTAACAAAAAAATGCAGTTCAGTACAGTGGTTCAAACAAATGCAATCAATCATGAAAATTCAATTAATATTAATTCAGATAGCACAAATGATTTGTTTGCACCACATGAATTATTACAAATTCTCAAAGAACTTGTTTCAGGACTTCGGGGGTGCCATTCCAAAGAAGAACAATTTGATGTTATGGCTAATATTGCTATTAAATATGTCTGTTATCCATAATTCTTTAAAAATTTGTGTGTGGAACGCGTACGGTATAAAAAATAAAAAATTTGAGGTAATTCAGTTTTTAGATAATTTTAATATTGATATATTACTTATTAGTGAAACGCATTTAAAGCCTTCTATTTCATTTTCGATTCCTAATTTTCGTTTTTATCGTAATGATAGAGAAAATCTTCGCAGGGGTGGTGTTGGTATTCTTATAAAAGATTGCATTAAACATTCGCTTCTTCCTGACCTTAAATTAAATTGTATAGAATCCCTGGGTATTAATATAATAAGTAGTGATAATAATCAACTTAAAATATTTTCTGTATATTGTTCATATTCGAATTCTGAGCATCTCAGAAATGATTTTATAAAAATTTGTAGTGGTAATATTCCTTACCTAATTGGTGGTGATTTAAATTGTAAGCATCCTAACTGGTTTTGTCCTAGAACTAACCGCGGTGGTCGAACTTTATATGATTATTCTATTAACTCTGATTGTGTTGTTATTGCTCCCCAAGATCCTACCCACTATAGTCCTGCTGGAGTCCCTAGTATTATTGATATATTTTTAACAAACAACCCACAGTTGATATCCGAAGTTAACACCATTCAAGCACTCTGCTCCGATCATCTGCCAGTCCTCTGTTCAATAGTATTTAATAATGAAGTAGATCATTGCCATCGTAAATACTTTAACTATAAAAATGCTAATTGGAGCATTTATCAGAATCATATTTCATCTGAAATTGAAAATTTCAATTTAAGTTCAATTCATACTATTTCAGATGTCAACGTTGCAGTCGATTTTTTGACAGCATCCATTTCTTCAGCTCGTGAGCTATCCATACCGCTGTTCCTGTTCTTCCAACTGATAAATTGTTATTATCTGATCAAGTGATAAGTTTTATCAGACACCGAAATTCGCTTAGAAGATCTTACCTCAGAAGTCGCCTTGCTCACATTAAAACCTCAATAAATTTGTTAAATAGAATTATTAAATATCATATAAATATTCTTTATAATCAAAAATGGCAAACGAAGCTTGAATGCTTGGATAATGGTTCAAAAAACTTCTGGAAAACAACTAAACATTTTAAAAACCATCGCAAGTCCATTCCACCATTAGTTACTCCCAACACTGGAAATCGAATTTTCTTAAATACAGAAAAAGCACAAGTATTGGCTGATGTCTTCCTTGACGCTCATCAAATTCCAAACTCCAATATTGTAATTGAAGAACAAGTTATTGATTTTTGCACTAATTTCAATAATTTGGATAACAATGCTACAATTTCTGAAATTCACCCTTCTGAAATTTCTTATATTTTGAAATTCCTTCCAAGGCTCAAAGCTCCAGGTGTAGATAATATTCCATTTATTTTACTTAAAAATCTTCCTGAAAGTGGAATCCATTTTCTTAAGATAATATTCGAGTGCTGCTTGAAGCTAGGCTATTTCCCAATTCAATGGAAAAAAGCTAAAATTACTCCTGTTTTAAAGCCTGGCAAAGACCCTACTCTTGCTACAAGCTACAGACCTATTAGTCTTCTTTGTACATTGGGAAAACTCTTTGAGCATATTATCAAAAGAAGAATGGAAGAGTTCATAACTGACAATCAAATAATTATAAACGAGCAATTTGGTTTTAGATCTGGGCACTCTACTGTTCATCAAATCCATCGTGTAGTCAATCATATTAAATCTAATAGATCTTCGCTAAAATCTACTGGAATGATATTATTAGACCTTGAACGAGCCTTTGATAAAGTTTGGCAAGACGCAGTCTGCTATAAATTATTTATATATGGATTTCCAATATTTTTAATTAAAATCATAAAATCGTTCTTAACTGATAGAACATTTTTTGTCCAGATTTTTGATTCCATGTCCTCTATACTTACTACTCCAGCTGGGGTTCCTCAAGGTGCTGTATTGAGTCCTTTGCTTTTTTGTTTATTCATCAATGATATTCCAAGAGATAGTGAATGTAAATTATCATTATTTGCTGATGACACTGCAATATTCGTGTCAGATGAGCTGGCGGTATCTATTATCAATAAGCTTCAATTGTACCTCACTAAAATTCTCGAATTTTTTAAAAACTGGAAACTTAGTATTAACATATCAAAATGTGAAGCTATTTATTTTACTGGGTGTAGAGCATCCCGTAAACTTCCACAACAACCTTTTCTGATTCAAAACTCTTCTTTGGAATGGAAACCTTCAACTAAATATTTAGGAATTTATTTGGATAAATCATTAACATTTAAGACACACGTCACTCAAATACAACAAAAATGTAATACACTGTTCAAAAGTCTATATCCTCTACTCAACAGAAATAGTAAATTGAATAGTCATAATAAGACACTAATTTACAAGTGTGTGATTCTTAATATCATACTTTATGGTGCGCCAATTTGGTGGGATATTGCTTTGTGTCATAAAAAGAAATTTCAAATCATTCAAAACAAATTTCTAAAAACTATATATAAACGCCCTAGACGTTATAGCACTTTAAGACTGCACAACGAATTAAATATAAAGCTTGTCAATGTAGTTGCTAGAGAAGCTAAGGATAGATACATAAATAAATTAAATTATATTGAAAATGAATTAATTAACGCAATTAGCTTTACCACCGCTTAATTTTTGCAACGTAGCTTTTAAGTTTAGATTTAAGTAGGTTAGGTAAATATAAGTTTTTTATTAGTTACTAAGCAGACTGAACTGCATTTGAATTTTATAAACATTCTTTTTCATTTATTTTTTTGCAATACTCATAATAATTAATTTCATCTGCTGTAAAGCTTACTATTAAAAGCTGATCACAGTAAATTATTAAATGTATACAACTGTATTATAAAATTTAAAGTCAATAAAGGATTATATTATATTTATATATTAATATCTCATATGATCATAAAATGGTACGGCTTCCAAATAAAATTCATCGTTTGAAATTTGTTTAATTTTCTCAACAACAACTCTATCTATACAATCAAAACAAACTTATTTTCAATTTTTACTTTTCAAATCGAATAACACTCATATTTATACAAACAGAAGTAATATTATAATGAAAAATGCAGGTACAACGATACACCACTCAAAACTTGATTGATTGAGAGTTAAAACTTAAAAAACAATTCGAATCAATGTGATTTTACACAACCACTTGGTCTTTTAAAAAGGCTTTCTATTTATCTCTTTCGCTTTGGTTTTCTTATTTAATTCAACAACACAAATTATACCATATATTAAAAATCTGACGTAAAAAAAACAAATGAAACAGACAGAGGAAAATTATTCAAACAAACCGTCTCACACCATCAAATCAAAACAAGGTCCTTCAAAATTCAATCGATTATTAATATTACGAACATATTTTAGTTCAAACATCACTAAATGAAATACCCTGTTAATGATGGCAAGATCTGCGCATAAGAATTATAAGATCCGTTAATTAAGTTCGAATGAAAGATATAAATTATAAAGTAATAAACTAAAAGTTGAATTTAGTTATACAATGAAACGTTGTATACGGTCAGATATTATTTATGAAATGATCTTAGGTTGTTTGATAGGTATAAAAGAGTGGTTTATGTGATGACTGTGTAATGGTGAACTAGGTCCATTGACAATATCAACGGAACACTAGAGGCAGGCCGCGCACCTAGTGAGGTTTATATCCCTGAACTAGTTCCAGCATGTGGGTTTGAGAAAGTGTACCTGCCACCCTAGCGCAAATAAACAAGGTGCGCATATTTCGAAAGTCATGCAGATCAGAAATAAAGAGAAAAGTGCAAAAAGGAGACTCTAGCGACCCTCAATCACGAATAAGCCGCGACCGTCACGAACACCCTATTATTAAACGATATTTTTGTAAGACATTAGGTAGGATTAAAGGCCAAACAAATACCAGAACATATATATAGTAATATAATATAAGAAAGTGACTCACCCCATGATGTTAGCAGATTCTACCTCTCTTTACCTTCCTTCTTCTCAGCCCATCATCACTTGCATCTTAACTACTGAAAATGAGTTGTGTTGGTTGCGCCAAAGTTGCACTTGCGATTGTGAAACGGTAGACCCAAAATACAACCACTTGTCGTTGAAAAATTGTTGTAGTGGTTGTGTCAACTGAGATGGCTATAGCTGAGCCAAAGTCATAGCATAACAATGCACAATAATCATGAATGGTTGTTGAATCGATGGAATTATTGCGCCAAAAAAATATGTCAAAGCGATTGTTGAACCAAAAATCACGAAAGGTATAGTCAGTAACAATCAGCAACAATCATTAATTGCTGTTAAATCGATAAAATTGTTGCGCCAAAAATAAATATCAAGGGATTGTGGCACCAAAATCATGAAATATATATAGTCAGTAGTAATCCGCCACAATTATGAATTGATGTTAACTTAATGGAATTATATTGCGTCAGCATGCTCCAAAGCACAAATTTTTCACTCCACTCATTTTTCTTTTAACTACGTGGTATTTCGTATTTTCGTTTTGTTTAAACTATAACAAATGAGCCAACCCCAAGTTTATAGATTGCTCTGCATTTGCAAATGTTTATTTTATTTTAATACTAACCCAATTGAGCTAATTAAACAATGAATTTCTTTTATTTTTATTATTTCGCGGCTGAGATTCACTCTTTTTTGGCTTTTTTTTACTAATTACATTACATAAATTAACATTGACTGGTTTTTTCCTCTAATTTTATACTCACAAATTATCCATGTACAATCCAACGAAAAAAAACATGGCCAAACATCTAACATTAATATCACAGCAACTTGAATATCACAGCAACTTGAATAACTCAGCTCCTCGCCACGTATTTTTCAGTCACAGCATGTATCATGTACATTCAAAAGTGACAACTCAATAAAAAAAGACCAAATTACTAGTGAAATTCTCGTATTTATAACCATTGAAAACATCGAAATCGATGCGTTCGTATTCCATGTTTTCAAGAATTACGAATTATATATTGGAAAAAAGAATGTAAATAGACACAGTCGTAACTGATAACATACATCATCATAACAACTGTTTGTTTTAGATTTTAAAAGATGCTACTATCGTTAAACACAATAGCATCCGACTCATCAGTTAAGAGATTTCCATATTCGTATAGCAAGCATCACTATTGGTAAAATTAGTTTCATATTGAATGTGTTTAGCTGAGGCTAGACCTTGTGTCAATTGCATCAGTCATTCAGGTGTCATCCTCAATTGATTCAGGCGTTCCTGTATTAAACGGCCTTAATGTATAGTAAAAGAAAAATGACAACATGGTATCTGGGTGATATTCAACGCAATTAAGTCAAGATGTGGTAAGATTCATGCTAAGCATGTTGATTCCAATAAAAAAAGAAAACCTCAATCTTATCCAATTATCTTATCTAATCGCTCTCAATAAATTCTCTCTGCTAACTTCACCCTAGATGTCTATTAAATAATATCCAAAGATTACTTGCATTCTAAAGCTTAGCTATCGTCCAGTTGGAAATAGAAAGTTCAGGATTGTTGTATTTCAGCACTTTCAGGACCTTTTTGGGTCTATGAGTTTTGCAGCTGGATACAACTTTCAAGCACGAGCTTCCGGTCAATTTAGTTTATCTTTCACATTAACAACTTCTAATTTGACACAAGCCAAACGTATCCCATAAAACTGATCGTCTTTCTAAAAAGCGTCAGAGATTGGAGATCGACGCAAGATATTAATTTAAAATGATTTCGATGCGAACCACTATTTCTGCAAACTGGCATCGGCACGAAATTCTCACAAATAATTTTTAGAAAGGTTTCGTCTTGTGTTGTTCCAACATTTTTTCAGTTTGCAGGCGCTGAACTCCACCATTCTGCGTCCTCACAGTCACATTTCCAACAAGCTGATCCAACGCAACATCACTATAGAACCTGGCTGAACTAAGAATCTATTTTTTAAATCTTTTCTGTGATCTGTTTCAGTCGCAGTAGGATTTCCGACTCATTTTGCACAACCATTCAAACATCTGGATGTGATTAGTATGTGAAAGGATTTTGTTTCTGAGATTTATTTTATTGGCCACAAAATAACTTCTGATGGAATTATTTTGTCTCAAGAGACATTAAAAATTCGTTTTCAACTAACATCTGTCACACAATTTCAAATATTTGTTGGGAGTTAGTCATCACCACTGAGTGATTCTAAAGTTAGCCTATAACTTTTATCATCCACTCATGCATATCTGGTAACGATTAGTACCGTCAAATGAGCTCACATTCTGCATCACTACTGATACATCTAACGTTGCAATATGGTGGTGAATTTCAGAGTATTGAAATTCAATATATCCAACAAAAAAAGTTGTAATCCGACAATCTAGCTTTGGGGTATTTGAATTTTAACATTTCTTTATTAACTGATTCACAATTAATGGTTTATTTAGCTCAACAAGGAACTTGGTTAAACACATCTATTCAAAAAAAATTCAGAAAGCTCATCATTTTCATATAAAAATTAGAGGAGATATCATATTCTGGTCCGAATTCAAATCCCAACTATACTGAACAAGAATTTTTCTGTTAATAAAGTAATAATTTTTTATCATTTCTTTAACTAAGTCAACGTGATACTTTCATAGAAGTGAATTTCATTAAATATTTCATCAATCAAAATAACTATGACAGATATTTATTTTTCATAAAACAAAAAAGAACAAATTTTCGTATCATGAAAAACAACCGGAAAACTTTTCACATTTCGCATACCATCTTAATATTAATTGCACATGACTCAGCAGAATTGAAGTGAACACATTTCTAGCAACAAAATATAATTTGCTGAAGGTATGTATTTATATATATATGAAGTTGGAATTATTATAGACTGTAAAAGTTGAATGAAAACTTATGGAAAATATTTGTAATAGTTTCGCTGATAATAACGATAATGATGATGATGATGTTGATGATAATGATGATAATTATAATGAATTTTAACACATTCAAAGTTTCTTTGATGACACAAATTTTAGTTCTGTGAATTGAGTTGAATTATTTTAATACAAAAAGGTGCGTCTATCTGTTAATGGTTCTAGGATCATTATATAACATTATTTGTTAAATATAATGAAATACAAACTTGTCGTTGTTCTTTACCTAGGAAGTATTCTCGATAGTTATGTGAAAAGTGAATTGTATAGCAATTACCTGTAACATGTACATGTTAAACACTTTAATGGTTTGTTCATATTTTAAAGTTTTTATATTATCTGTAAAGGAAATAAAACTGTTACCATCTACCCCAAAGATCTTTATCTTTGTGTTAGCATAACACATGATAGTGTGACACACAAAGTTATAAAAAAAGCTCACTAATACCAAATATTTATTCATAAAACCATTTTTACATAATACTTGAAAATTTGGTTTTAGACATTTCACTAGAATTGCCTCACATTGAAAATAATCCTATTTTTTTTATATAAATTTTCATTTATGAGTACAATAAAACTAACTAACTAAACCTCATCATATGAATGGAAAGGAAAAACCAGATCAGAAATAAAAAAACATTTCTATAAGTGAACAAAAAATATCCTGTTGAGAGAAGAAAAGTTTTTCATTTTATTTTTGTTATAAATTTCTAGTTTTTATTTTTCAAAATAAAACTTTTTGAGTTTTTAAGCCAAAATTAAAAAAAAGGGACAAAAAAGACTGAAAAAGTGAAAAGAAAAAGTATTTAGTTTCCATAACTAATCTTCATTATTGTTATGAATACACTTAAAAGTACAGTTCAGTTAAAAAGTGTATCTTTAAACGTAGTGGTGACATGTAGTCAATTTAATTTGATGACGTTTTAGTATTCAAAATATTTTTACAATGAATACTGCCGCTGTCACTTGAGTACATTTCCCCAACTAGATATGTTTTAATATAAATTTTCTGTTACCATAATATATCAGGTATATTTTGTTTTGTAGTTCTTCGAAATCCCTAACTAAAAATTTGAATATTTAAAATCATACACTAAGCCAGCGGTTCTTAAACTTTTTTGCATTGCGACCCCAAATTTTAAATGCCATATTTTGGCGACCCACCTATATTTTTTTTGACAAATAAACGTTATTAAAAACAAAAAAAAACGTTTAATTAAACAACAAAAACTATTTTATTTTCAGCTAGTATAAAAATAAAAATTTATAACATTACTTCGTTCTGAAAGACCTAAGTATTACATTCATAAGCCAAAAGTGAAATTCTTACCCCCACTTTTTTAGCATTTCTCGACGTTTTAGAACCTACTGATTCAAAAAAGCAAAAAAAAATGTATGTCTGTCTGCCGGCCGTCCGTCATTACCTACGCTGCAGGGAAAACCGCTGGAGGGATTTCAAAAATTTTTATTTCTAAAAATAGGTATACTCAAGGGACAGGTCCGAAAGGACGCTGTGTTCGATAATTATACCGGAAGTGTGTCAAAAAATCATTAAGTTTGTCAAAAACAGCAAATTTTCATATTTTTGGCTTAAAAAACGTCAATTTCAAGTGATTACGAGTAGAAACATTGAATTTGGAGAAACCTTCATGGTAGGGATTGGTATGTGAGATCAAAAACTAGATTATTGCATTATAAGTTTGTCAAAAAAATGTTGTCAAGTGTGTCAAAAGAAAGATTTTTATTTATTTTTTTACCCAATTTTTTGGAAAAAAAATAAAATTAATTATTTGTTTAAATGAAATTTTATTATTATTATTGAGAATTATGGCATTATAAGTTTGTCAAAAAAATGTTGTCAAGTGTGTCAAAAAATGATTTTATTTATTTTTTTAGCCAAGTTTTTGGAAAAAAAAATGTAGCTGTTTTTATGATGTAAATGTAATTGAAAATGAAATTGGATATGCAAATTTTTTAATTTGTTGTAGTTTTTGAAATATTTTTGGAATTTTAAAAAAAGTTTGTATATTTGATTTTGTAATAATTTTTAGAATTGTGGAAAAAGTTTTAATTTTTGATTTTGTAAGAATTTTTGGAATATTTTTAGAATTTTGAAAAATTTTAAATTTTTGATTTTATTAAAATTTTTGGAATCATGAAAAATGTTTGAATTTTTGATTTTGTAATGATTTCTGCAATACTTTTAGAATTTTGGAAAAGTTTTAATTTTTAAGAATTTTTGGAATATTATTGGAATTTGGAACAAGTTTAAATATTTGATTTTATTCTAATTTTTAGAATATTTTTGGAATTTGAAAAAAGTTTGATTTTATTTCATTTTTACAATATTTTTGGAATTTTGAAAGAAATATGAATTTGTGATTTTGTAATATTTTCTCGAAACGCTAAATGGAGAGGTTTTTGAGTAGTTTGCTGAGTGTATCATCTTTTCACTAAATTATGTTAATTTATGACTGTTATGATTTTCCGGCAACGTATTGATGTTTCGTGTTAGTTTTGTAATAAAATTCTAAACGGAGATAAAAAAATACTTGTACTTTAACAAAGAGCTATGTTTGATATACATCGCTGTCCAAAACTAAAAACCATGTCCTCATAAAAGTTGTTTGCCGAAAACTGTATCAAAATCCTTAACCCAGACCGAAGTCTTGATATCTCAGAGCTGTGAAATTTCAGCCCCTCCATATTTTTCTAGTTAAAACAATATGAAAATTAATTAAAAAATAAAGATTAATAACATTATCTAGTTATATTATTAAGTATTAAAATAAATAAAACATTAAAATATTTTTTAATGTCATGGGTGTGCTTGCTTTTTAGAGCAAAGTAACGTTAATTGTGGCTCGATTTCCGAAAGCGCTGGTCTCAATAAATTTTTAATATTGCGCAATTGAGAGCGATATTTTGATTTAGTATATATACAATAAGGATGAAAATGCATTTTCGCACAAATATGTGGTGGAAAATGTCAAAATAATTTCATTTGTTTCTCCCTTTTATTTGGCAACCAAACAAATTTCCTGGTATTTGATTCTTAAATAGTGCTTTCAAAGTACTATGGCAGGATAGTTCAGCAAATTCTTCTTGGGCTTTTATGTCCATATGTTGTATATCTTTAAGTTTTATGTTAAAAGGCTGAATTATCCAACGGTGTTGTGAAATATTGAATTATTGAATTATGAATATTGAATTATTGAACGATCCGACTACAAAATTGTATTGTGGATTGTGGAATGTCACCAAAAGATAAGTTAAAACATTACAAAATTTAAAAAGTCATCCAATTCTAAAACCTTGAAAAATTAATTCAAAATCCTTGCAAAGTTTGTTAATTTAAGACATATATAGGGAAAATTTATTTTTTTAATATTTATATTTTATATATTTTTTTAAATTGGGAATTTCTCGCGACCCCATGAAAAAATCTAACGACCCCAGTTGGGGTCGCGACCCCGAGTTTAAGAAACGCTGCACTAAGCAATCTAATGACTTTTACAATGTAGTTACACAACATTGGTGACCCTGGCGTTATCTGTAATAATTTTCAATATGCATGTGACAGTTCAGTTAAGTAGAAGAAGTTAGTGATTATCGGATGGGCAATATTGACGAATTCAAAAGTTAGAGTTATATTGTTATTGGAAAAAGAAAAGGATTTTTAATATTTATGGCATCAATTGTGCCTCAGATGGGATACATACAAAAACTAGAATTACGTTCATACACGATTCACGCCACACATTCATCGAAAAGTTCAGCCATTGACTCAAATTGCCAAAATGATATGTTTCCCTTTAAACCAGTTCGCATGTTTAAATACAAAATTAAGATGAGCTCAAGCCGTGTGTCCAATACGTACTGAGGTAATCACTATCATGGTGTATCCAATAAATATACGCATTTCATCTAACAATGAAAAGGAAAAATCATAAACCCTTATATGAAAATAACACTAACAATAACACAAAACTAATATCCAATCCAATAAAACAAAACCAAACTAACAATACCATATACATTTATTAAAATCATAAATACATGCAGGTTTCATTTTGCGACGATCGACCAAAAGAAATACATAACATACATACAAAACGATAAATTCAAAGAAATATTCTTACGAAAAATTTATCATAAATAACAAAACTTCGAACGACTCGAATTTACTAATAAACAAAACAACACGCCTACCAAAAAAATTGCCTACGTACAAAACGATTAGTTCAACAAAAATATTGTAATGAAAAATTTATCATAAAGAACAAAAACTGAACGGCTCGAATTTACTATGTATGGTTTGTTTATACATAGTAAATTCGAGCCGTTCATTTTTTGTTCTTTATGATAAATTTTTCATTACAATATTTTTCTTGATACACAAATGCTGCTAAGAATGATTGAACATAAAAAATGAAATATAAAATGCCATTTTTAAGAAAATGTAAATGCTATTGAGAAAAAAGAAATGTATTTCATTCAACTTTTACAAATTATGAATTGTGTAATGAAAATGAAAAAAAAACTTGATTATGAAGATGATTTAATATATTAATGATTATGAAAAAAAACCTTTGTTTGTACATATATGTAATATATAAATCGTTTTTATTATTATTGTTAATTTTTGTTGGTGGATGGATGCTGTATAATAGAATTAATTTCATTTAAGTTTTTCAGATTTAATTTAATTTTGTTGACAATATTTGTTGTGAAATAAAATTGTTTGTTGTACCTTAGCTAAAGCTTTAGTAAAAAATTAAAAATTTACTACATGTCAGGACATAAACATTAAATTCCTTATTTTATAATGCAATTTTATTTTTATTAATGTTCTTCCTTTAAATCGATGTATGGAATGGATGAGCATTGTTGTAATTAAATGTTAATTAGAAGAGACTGTATGGCTCATTAAAATGAGGTTGCAACAAGTTATAAAGGAAAATCCTTAAGACAAACGGTAGAAAACAATCAAATACAGTGTGGCCTAAAATAGTTGATGTGCTATAGTAAAAAACCCTGTATAGATTTTTAAGCAATGATTTATCAATTTTTTTAAATAAATTACTTTAGCATGAGCAATATTTTTTGTTTAAACAAAAAAGGTTTTCTTCTTTATTTCACAACTCATCTTCTTTGCAAAAAGTTTTGAATAGTCTTCGCAACTTTTTAGACGCATTGGTCTTAGATTTATTTTGATTGTTGCTTTTTAATTAGGTTGTGACCCATTAACGAGGCTGTTTTATTATTATTTTTGACTGAAATATTTAATGTTTTTGCAAGTGACCGATTGAATGAAGACCGATGTTTTTAAATCGGTCAGTGCGAATGAACGATCTGGTCCGAACAGATCACTAATTTAGCTGAGGTAATCACTATCATGGTGTATCCAACGGTTATTGTGCTGGTTTGACTTCTTAAAATATGTTGAGGTACAGTTTTAAATTTTGTGTGTGGAACTTGCTTTTTGTGTGTGGAATCCAAATATTTTAAAATATCTCTTTATTGCACCTAATCGCTTATTACATATTAATTCTTTAACTAAACCTCATTCTTTTCCCACCTCCTTGTATATGAATTATTTTATAGTATTGTAAAAATGTCTCGATCACACTAAGCTTGGAGGAAAGTAAGATTATTTGCCTTTATTTGAAATATATATACAAGACCATCGTTCATTTTATATTTTCTTTTTGAGCCCACGCAAATCACTATAAAAGTTAACTCTAATCACTAATGGCTAAGCAATATTCCGAGGGAAATTTATAACCACCGCAGAAAAACGCGTTAGTTTCCACCTTTAACAACTGGAGTATCGCAATCTGTTAAAGGAGCAATATGTGTAAACAAGGCAATCTGTGATGGTACTGCTAAAAGCGACAATTGCTTTACCTATTGATATTGTGTTGACACATGAAAACCATGTATAAATCGAAATTAATTGCGTGAGTAAGTGGATAAAAAAATGCCCAACACAGAGTCAGTGAGTGGTTAACAACATCCCGCTGAAAAATTTAAAAAGTATCAGAAAACGATACTGGTTGTGCAAAATTCAGGGCAATGGATACAAAAAAAAGAAAGATAAGCGTAACCGCATCGTCAATCAACAGGAGAACAAATGCAGACTAGAAAGTTAGACGAAAATTAATCGAATCAGTGAAACTAAAACAAGCCAGGCTAAAATTTACAAGGACTACTTAGCTGGAGATTTTTTTCTGCTAACTTCACTTCGTTGAATATTATGTCACCGAAAAGCCAAAAGAAAAAAAAAAAATCATTTTCGTTTTATACGTCAAACTTTATTAAAGCGCTTTCTATATAACACTGACACCATTTTTTGCCATACAATTAAATGCATTTTCTTTTAATCTTTAATATAATAAGTTAATAATTTCACATTTAAAATCAAAACCACATTTGACAGAAAAATGAAAAATAAAATTATAGGTAAAGAGCAAATTTGTTTAAAAAATGTGCAACAACAAAAACAAAACAGTGTTGCTAATAATCCAGCTGGTAGCACATTTTTATCATGTGACGCCCCCTCCCACTCAATGATTAAATCCCACACATAAACTTATATGGAGGCTCATCCCATCGAGCATACAGATTGAAGATGCTAAATAAATTGATGTACTTTATATTATTTTCATCTAAAATTTTTTTGTAAATAAACAAACACAAAAAACAAACGGGCACTTTGAATAATTAATTTAAGTGATCTAAAAAAATTATAATATATATTTAATAATTTTTGTTTGCCATTTTTCATTTCGGTTTACTGGTATTTAAATTTATTTTTTATAATGTTACGAAAATTATTAATTAGGGAAAATTATTTTGTATAAGGATTGTGATTCTGTAGGATAGGAAGGAATATTATTACTCCGTAACATCTTAAAGTCACTTGTGTAATTATTATTGATAGTTTCCAATCAATTTTCAATTATTTTATTTTCGTTTAAATTTTATATGTTATTTTTATTTAAATTTTATCTGAATGAAATGACACACATACATTTTTATTTTACAACTTAAACGCAATCACGCTTAAGATACCACCTTGGAAAGTGATCGTTAACTCACATGTCAATAGCAGGGTCTGGAGTGTAATTTACGAATTTAGAAATTTACAAAATTAAGCAAAGCAAAAAAGAAATAAATCCGTACAATTCATGTTGTCAAAGTTTATGAATGGAGTTGTCTTAAAAAGGGGTGATGTTGTGACTTGTGAAGCAATCAAAATTTACGTGGAAACTTTATTTCTCCGAAAATATGTGTTGGTCTTAATTGAACCAGTTACGTAATCGTATAAATATTTGCTCCTATGATTTTCACCATCTTCCACACAAAAAAATTTTGTGAATCAAGTGTAAAATTTGTAAAACATGATTACCATTGTATGTTATGAACACTGGTAATATAATATATCTTATGACATTTTCATAACGTAATCCAGATCGGTCATAAATTTTCACAGATTAAAATTCATTCTAAAATACTAAAACCAGAAAAACAAAATAAAAGGAAAAGGAAAGTCTTTCTAAAGGAAGTGTTGAGTACTGCAATTTCGAGAAGCAAAAGAGGAACAAGGGACAAAATATAATAATAGTAATATTATTAGATAATGTATTCAAGATACTATTATAAACTGGTGATTTATATATTTCATTTTTATATGAGTTTCTTTGTTTTGCAGGCGATTAACCAACTAAAGGTATAAGCTATATAGAATTATAAGTTACAACAAAACAGAACAACAAAATGATTTTCAATGTTGAAAATTATGGTTTTTGGTTTAAATATTGTCTTGTTGTACGGTTTTATATGAATTTAATGGATTTTAAAAATGAGTTGGTGTATAACTTGGTATTTCATAAATTACGGCTAATGGTCTTATACTGCAGATGATATTTTGGAAAATATAAAACGGAAACACATATAAAATGTGGAATATTTCATAAATGCTGTCTATGGAATTAGGTTAATTTGAATGTTGAATGGTGAGTTTGTTGAATTATGTTGGACATACAAACAAGTGAATTTTGTTGAATGTTAACAAACATACAGGCTAGGTAGCGAAATCTGAAAGGGGAGCGAAAGCCGAAATTCGATTTCCAAGCCTGGGTAATTCTGGGTAATTCCGATAGAAGGTAATTCCGATCTAGTTATTTATCACGAATAGCTTCAGTGAGCTTTCCAGGGTTTGATTGATCATTGGTATACTTAACGCAACCAAAAAAAATAAATGTATGAAACAAAAAATATAATTCGTATACAACGGCAAACTTTGATGACACTGGAGTGAAATCGCTCCCACGTCTTAATCACTAACGTTGAATAATAATGTGATTTATTCTTTTTTTTTCTGCACTAAAAAATGCTTCACAAAAAGTTTTTCCCTAAAATAATACGTATGAGGACTTACAATATCGATGCCGGATGGTAGTTGATAGTGGTACACAAATTTTAGATGAATGATGTGACTGGATGTTATTCTTGTTGATTCTTATAAATATTATTTTATTATTTCATCAATTTCCAAATTATCAGTCGACCAGGTGTGATACTCAATTTATTCTTGTGGTAAAAATGATCTGAGTTTAACTTGATATCTTACGTTCAATCCACTCACTTTTTAACAAGAAAAGGTTCGAAAAGCTAATCGAAAAGTTAATTTCTAAAAAGCTTTTCTTTTGGAGTTGATTTTATCAATTTTAATTTATAGTGGAGTCATATTAGCATTTTATATTGATGTAAGAGCAAAGTTGAATTTTTTTTTGTTTTATGTTAAGGACATAAAAGTTAGTGGGCATGTAATTATTTAGCAAATTTGGAGGTCCGGAAGTGCCTCAAAAATGGCAAAAACTGGTTTTTGGGTGTTTTTTGAGCAGGTCGCTTCACTGTTTTTGAAATATTACGGGCTCTAATGATCATAAAAAAAAAAAAATTGGAAAATGTTTTTGATTAAATTTTAAATCCATCTAGGGGGAATAGATACTTTAAAAGTGTAACCTAACCTCAAAAAACCGAATCGCATGACTTTTTTTTTACTAAATTTATGATAAGGGGCGGAAAAATCTTCGAATTTTCATGAAAATTTCACGAAACATGTATTTTAATAGTCTTAATATGGGATTTAATTTTTATGAAAAAATTTTATTTTTTTCGGCCACAATTGGCATTTTTCGTTAAATTTGGCAAATGGTGCCATTTTATGAGAAGTCATCCACAATAAAAATTTTTTAATCTGTACTCTTTTTTATCTACTTTAACCTAAGTATAATTAAAATTATGTTGCTTTAATTTAAATGCCCATTTTGGAGCATGAAAAAAAAACATTAATTTTTGCTTTTTTTGACATTTTACCATATATACGGTATTATTTATGCAATTATCATATATTTTGCATAAAAGTGAAATATGCAATTCAAATTAATAAAAAATATTTTTTTAAATTATACATAACCTACAAAGTTTTTTTTTCTTGCAATGCCCTAAATTGCTTTTGGTAAATAATTAAAATTAAACTAACAAAATATATGACATAATAATAAAAAATAGCAGTTGAAGTAGTATATAAGTAATAGTTTAAGCAAAAATTGTAATAATAATTTAAACAGAGGATGACGTAAAGTCGAAATCGATATTCAATAAAATCAAAAATCAAATTCAAATTGTTACTATAAGGAAGTTTATATTATTATTAATAAAATAAAAGTTTTAAAAATAAAACGCAAAAAGTATATTTTGAAATATTGCATTTTAATTCAAAGGTGACAAAAGCACACAAACAGTGAATAATATGGAAAAGCACAATAACACATATAGAATTTTCAATTGAAAACATAATTTTCGTAAAATTATTTATGCTGTGTATTTTATATGTTTGAAAAATGTTTGAAAAAAATTGAATATTACATTTTTTCAAAATCTTATTTCAAATATTTACAATAATTGTAATAACATTTTAATTATTTACCAAAAGCAATTTAGAGCATTGCAAGAAAAAAAAGTTTTGTAGGTTATGTATAATTTGGGCAAAAATGGGCATTTAAATTAAGGCAACATAATTTTAATTATACTTAGGTTAAAGTAGATAAAAAAAAGAGTACAGATTAAAAAATTTTTATTGTGGATGACTTCTCATAAAATGGCACCATTTGCCAAATTTAACGAAAAATGCCAATTGTGGCCGAAAAAATTAAAATTTTTTCATAAAAATTAAATCTCATATTAAGACTATTGAAATACATGTTTCCTGAAATGTTCATGAAAATTCGACGAGTTTTCCGCCCCTTATCATAAATTTAGTAAAAAAAAAAGTCACGCGATTCGGTTTTTTGAGGTTAGGTTACACTTTTAAAGTATCTAACCCCCTAGATGGATTTGAAATTTAATCACAAACATTTTTCATTTTTTTTTTTTTTTATGATCATTAGAGCCCGAAATATTTCAAAAATAGTGAAGCGACCTACTCAAAAAACACCAAAAAACCAGTTTTTGCCATTTTTGAGGTACTTCCGGACCTCCAAATTTGCTAAATAATTACATGCCTACTAACTATTATGTCCTTAACATAAAACAAAAAAAAATTCAACTTTGCTCTTACATCAAATATATCACTTTGTTTTACTAATATGACTCCACTATTAATGCCACAGACATATAATTTCACCTAAAACAATTTATTTATTAAAAAAATTATCTTTTGTTAATCACAGAACATTAATTTCTTTTATTTTGATTATTGACATTGTCAAATTAAGTAACAAGTTATTAATTTTGTATATAATTTTAAATTTAAAAGAAATAAAATTTGAAAGACCATTCTGACTTGTTACATTGATTAAAATGACCGAAAAAGATCAAACAGAATTAAATTTTCAATGTGACGGACCTCAATATATATTCCTCCTATATCGGACTATCTAATTTTGATGAGTCTGTCTCCACTTCCGGCATTTTTAAATGATTTATTATTCAATAAACGTTTGTAATGGATAGCCTGGACTAACGTCTGAACACAGTGTATTATGGTCTCTGATTCATTGGTTGTTATTTTGATTAACATAAGTAGCCTGTAATAGTTTTTCATCCATCCATCATTAACAGACACATTTTTCTTATAGTCTCAGTAACTCATAGTTATTTTTCATTTAATTACATAAACATTAATATTTAATTTTACAACCCCCTAAAATTGACTCACACTACGTTTCCATTCGTTTAATTTCACCATACTATTTGAATTTGGATTCTCCATATACTAACCGCGATTAAACAACAAAGTTTTCAAACCTCAAAACAGCTGTGCGTGTTTGTCCAATCGTCAACATACAAAGAATTAATATCTTGCTTTGTTAAACATTCGATTTTTTTTTTATATGAATATTTTCCTTTAAAGAATCTTTCCGTTATGGAACTGAACTTCACTGTAATGCTATTATAGATTATGGTTTTGTAATACCTTAACACCATAAAATCGATTAAACTCGCATTTGACTCATTTTAATTCATTGATAATTGATATTAATGTATCGGAAATGATATATGTCGCAAAATTGTTTTTGTACAATGTTACCAAATAACAAATAGTTTTGTGTAATTATATAAAAGTTCCTAACAATTATATACTTGATGTAAATTAATTGCCTTACATCTAAAACCCTGTAATCGAGTTTTTTCGATATTGAAATTTTTGGCTATATAATGAGCGACTGTAACTTTTTCAGGGAGTTAGTCTATTACCTTTTCATTTTTGTGTGTGGCACTCGCATTCTGTCAACTCAATCATATTGTTGTGCTGAAAAAAAGATTTTGTTTCTGGTTCGCAAACAAATATAGGATTATTATTGGATTGGATTGAAAACAACTAAAGGGAGGTAAATTCCGACGTCTGGATGGATGAGATGGCAGTAAGGATTAGATAACATTGGCGGACCGAAGAATATTGGATGTGAGTAGCACAATTTTGGTTAATTTAATAGGAAAATAATTAGGGCGATTAATTCGTGCATGGTCTTAGACTAAGTAGATAAATTTACAGATACCAATGAATCAATAAGAATCAGGAACCTGATATCGAATTGATACGTGTAATATACATAAAATAAGATAAATTTACTATTGGATTTCGTTAATGGCGTTCGAGAAATATCTAACCAAAAAGGACGACCTTCCGTAGATGATAACTAGTTGATCTTGAGATGAGATATATCTTAACCAAAATATGAGGTCAAATGAGAATGAGAGTTATTAAACTAAAGCAATCGGTAATGCCAATTTTTTGTTTTGATTCAGGGAAAACTAACTATTAAGTGATGTGCCCACAAGATTTTTGTGAATTAAATGTCAATTCGTATACAGTAAACCTAAAGATTGTTAGTGATTAGGAACATAAACTGTGATTTTGAGTGATAAATGTCAAACATAGCTATATACGCTTATTGAGTTTTTTTGTTGTTGTGTAATTGTATCCGAGTTAGGATAATTTAAATAGTTTTCCTGCTGCATGATTCGAAAAATTCCTTTTGTGCTACCACGAGTTATAATCCAAAATTAAAAGATTAGAACAATCGTATTTTAACTTAAAAATAAGGTATATTAAAAATCTAATTAGGAGAACCTAGTGCTGTGGTTAAGGCTTTAATTAAAAATATATATAGTCAAAATTTAAAGATTAGAACAATCGTATATTAAATTTAAAAATAAGTTAATTAATTAACAATATATATAGTCAAAATGTAAAGATTAGAACAATCGTATATTATATTAAAAATAAGCTAATTAATTAACAATATATGTAGTCAAAATTTAAAGATTAGAACAATCGTATATTAAATTAAAAATAAGGTGTAATAAAAATCTAATTATGAGATTCCAGTGTTGTGGTTATGGCTTTATTTAGAAATTACTATCCAAGTGCCAAGATTAGTACACTCTTATTTCTAATTCCATGAATGTGAAGATAGATTTCAAAAAAAAAAGGTAAATTAATATACCAAACCACCAAATAACGTAGAAATTTAAAACCGGAACTACTGAAAGGAAAACTAAATTTTTTATTGCCTAGCATAACCAGATAAGCAGTATAACCGTATATTAAGAATCGAAATTGGACTGTATATTTGGCGGTAAACCAAAACAGTTATATGGTTCAAATAAAATTTGTTTTCTGTACAAAAAAAAAACCAAATTCTATCCATGGTGAGATATATGTTATTTATATTGATCAAAGATTAGAGTTAATTTATCGTAGATAAAAACTACTTATGTGTTAATATAAATTTAAACTATTGTGTCAATAAAAAAAAACTAAAACAATTTTATAAGGAGAAGAACCGATTGTTGTTTGAAGAATTTCATTTGGCGTCGTGGGTGCTATATGCCGATTACTCTGTATCATACTCAATAATAATTTCGATGTAGATTGGGAAGCATATTTAATTGCATGGTAGCTTCCACTTATTCATCCGTGGTTACAGATTTGTTCGTCGAGGATTGATACGGCTTTTTACATTGTGTTCCCAACGTAGGCGACCATAAGCACGAATTTATTCAACGTTTCTTTTTTTTATACCAAGTGTTACATTGATGTCCAACGTATCCAACAATATTTGCAATTTAGTCAACGTTGCATGCGTAAACTCTCGTCTGATACCGTACATATAGTCAACCGCATTTACAACTTGAGTCAACGTATCTTTATACAAATGATTATATTGTATTCTCTCCGTGTTTATCTATATTGGCAATTCATTTAACATTTTCACCTTGTAACTTCAACGTATTCAACTATCTTACAAGTTTAATCAACAAAATTTTCAACGCATCCGGTTTTAATTATACATTTATTCAACATTTATTGTGACAAATTATTACATTTTATTGCAACGTATTTAACTATAATTGTAAATCACTCAACATTTCTTTATACAAATTGCTACATTGTGTCTTCAACGGGTTCAACCCTGATTATAAATTTTTGCAACGTTTTTATATGCCAATTTTTGTATCATATTTTCAACGTATTCCACCGAAATTGCAAATCCGTCAACCTGTGATTGATACAAACTGTTAAATTTTATTTCAACGTACTCAACTGTAATTACTAATTACTCCGCATTTATTGAGATAAATTGTTACCTGATATTTTCCAACGTATTCAACTATCATTGTACATTTGTTCATCGATTGTCTATATCCATTGGTGCATGGAATCTTCGACGTATTCAGCTGTATTTGCTAATTTGTTCAACGATTGTTTATTCGACTGGTTACCATGAATTTTCAACGTAGTCAACTATAATTACGAATTTATTCGCCGTTTATTGCTACATATTGGTACACTGTCCTGACCACGTATTCAACCATATTTACTAAATGATTCAACGTTCAGTCATATAAATTCATACATTATATTTTCAACCTTTTCAACTATCTTTACAAATTTGTTCAACGGTCACTTATATACATTGTTGTACTGTATTTTCAACGTATGCGGCTGTATTTACAAATTTATTTAACGTTTATTTATACAAATTATTCGACGTATTCGACTATAAATACAAATTTATTCAGCGATTATTTTTACAACGTAATCAACTATAAATACAAATTTAGTCAACGATTCTTTTTACAACGTATTCAACTATAACTACAAATGTATTCAACGATTATCTTTACAACGTATTCGACTATAAATACAAAGTTATTCAACGACTATTATTGGCAATTATTGCTACGTATTTTTTTTTCAACGGATTCAATTATAATTGTAAATTTATTCGACGATTGTTCATATCAATTGTTTCTGCGTATTTTACAACGTATTCAACTATAACTACCAATTCATTAAACGATCATTTGTACGACGTATGCAACTATAAGTACCAATTTACTCATCGATTATTTATTCAACGTATTTCAACTATAATTGTAAATTTGTTCGTCGACTGTTTATACCAATTGTTGAGTTGAGTTTTTGACATATTCAACTATATTTACAAATTTAATCAGCGATTATTTCTACTAGTCATTACATCGAGTTGTCGACATATTCAACTATACCTGCAAATTTGTTCAGCGATTGTTTATACTAATTGTTGCTTTGAGTTTTCGACATATTCCATTGTACCTACAAATTAATTCAGCGAATATTTATACAATTTGTTACCTGATCGTTTCAACATATTCAACAATAATTGACAATTTAGTCGACGTTTGTTTATACAAGTTATTACCTGATCTTTTCAACATATTCAACTATAATTGCCAATTTGATCCACGTTTGATTGTACAATTTATTGCCTGAACTTTTCAATGTATCCACCTATATTGCGGTACTGATGGAAGGCTGAGACAAGCTGGACTTGGAGGCTAGGAGGATATAACCATGGGTGAGTGTAATTGAATTTTTTTTTCCTCATTCTTTAGATATAGGGGTGTGAATGAGTGTGTGTGTGTGTGTGTGTGTGGGCGTATGTGAGTGAACGAGGGGGTTGAACGTGCCGACCGTGGTTCTTTCGTAGAAGGGGGTCGCAAGAGTCTCATCTTTTCACTTGTGATTTTTTTTTCATTTCCGTTTATTTGATGAAAATTGCGTACATTTCCGTATTTGTGCTGAAGCAGCAGGTTTTTAATATCTCCTACTCACGATGATTGAGACTAAGTCGAATGGCATTACAACAAATCTAGGTACGCATCCTGCTAAGCCACTCCCATTATCATCATGAGAGGCACTTCATTACACGTTTATCAGAAGATGCAAGACAGATTCTACTATAAACCAAGTTTCTTCAATATATGGGGAAATATATTGAGGTTCATCACTGTATAATTTTGATAAACGTCAAAATCAGTTTTGTTTACATTTTTTTAGTAAGCTTCTGAATGATTTTAGTTTTGATAAAATGTTTATTTCTATTTTTATCTAAATCGATGTAACAACTTCATCATCCAAAATAATTCAGTTGGCCGTTTGTTAATTTCAAAAAAAATTCATCAAATAATTAATGTAAGAATTGTTACGTCGATTTACTTCAAACCTGGTTATTTGGTGGTGTAGTGCGACGACGAGCAGACGGTAAAATTGCTCGTGTCTGTTTTACCAAAAGTGCAAATCGGTGAAATGTACTTGTAACAAAATGGAAGATGATACTTCGATTTCTTACAAGATTACCGTCTTTTTCCAAAGACACACTTGGGGAATGCCGTGAACTACCGGCTTAGTAAAGTCATTCTCCATGGAACTAGAAACGGGAAAGCAGAATGAACGGGAAAAAGGGTTCTTCCAGTGTCTTGGGTAAGGTATCTCAGATACCACCTCCGCCTAAGGAGCTGCAACCTTAACGACACCCAGTGAGGTGGCAAACATGATTGTGGAAGAGGAGGAAAATGCTGCTTCAGAGGCTTGCAGTGTTATCGAAACCGTGGAGACCAAGACGGAGGACAGGTTGTTGATGCATAAAGGAGCAGATGCGCTTCTCTCCGACAACATCTAATGAAGGCGGCAAGAAGGTTGCAAAAGAGAATTTCCACCACTTGCATATTTTATAAAATTTTTGTCCAAAGAAAACTAATAAAAAATTATGCTGGCAGAAATCTCTAGATATCCATGTAATCGAAATTTGTAAGAATACTACGTTTGCTACGTTAAACTGGCCATGAATCAAAAATCACAAATTTAACATATAACCGTTAGCAACATCAGCTGTTGTGGCCAGAGCATTCACTAAGAAACAGCTAGGGTTTACGCTGTTAAAAGAACCCTGGATACACAAAAACAAAGTCAGGGGCTTTTAGAACTGCGAGGCGATGGTAGTATGGGATACTAATTTAAATTCACATAGAGAGTGCATTATTATTAGGAAAAACCTTAATTTTTTTTTTTTAAATAAAAAGTGTTGTGTAATAGGGTTTACAATATGTGTTACAACAACACATAAATACCTTTTAAGACCTAGGTCCCACAACAACTAGTGTTCTAAGGTGTTGCTGAACGCTTTTTTTAAACCTCTGCGGGTTGAAACCACCTAAGACTGAGACCGATAGTAAAGCTATTGGCTTATAATTTGAGATATCGGGTTTCGGTCCCTTTTTGGAGATGGGCTGGACATTTGCCAACTTCCAGCACGAGGGAAATATACCAGATTTGTAAGATTGGTAGAATATTTTAGTCAAAGCTGGTGCAAGTTCTTTGGAAAAGGTTTTTAAAACAATGGGTGGAATAATAAAGTGGAATTACAAAAAATTATATTTTTTTTTTAAATTTTCTTACCAGGGTGATCAATGACCATATTGACTATACCATCACATTTGGAGGCATTCGCCGCCAGTTAGTGGTAGAACTAGCATATTTTGCAAGGGACAGAGTACTGATACCGCCTACAGAGGTACAGGGTTTAATGGAATGGTGCAACAAGAAGTAGTGGCTCCTCATCATCGGGTGTGATGCAAATGCTCACAACGAGGCATCGGGAAGTACGGATACAAACCAAAGAGGTGAGTTTCTATTAGAATTTTTAATTAAATAAAACCTAAGCGTGTTTAACGTTGGGAACACACCCACTTTTTTCATAAGGGAAAGACAGGAAGTGTTAGATTTAACGGTATAAAATACCAATGAATGACATTTCCTCCTTATCAGCAGCCAAACTCTGTAACTGTGAAGCGATGAATTGATTGATTGATGATTGATTGATGATTGATTGATGATTGATTATTGTTCATCACTTTACTGCAAAAAAAAATATCTAAGTGAGTGAAGTTTTAAAACTATAAAGTTAACATTGACTTTATGATTGGCAATAAACGAAATCGTTTCTATTATTGTTATTGACATTATGTCAAAAAACACCACAACGTCAATGTGATTTGATTTTTTAAAACTACATTTCTAAATTAAATACAGATTAATTTTTCAAATTTAATTTCTAAAATATTTATATATATTTAAATTTGTAAAAATTTACGTTTAAATTGTGCTAAACGTTAAAATAAACATTTAATTTTATGTATTTTTGACGTTTGACAGTGCGGCACTCGCTATTAGATTTTTTAACACTCAAATCGCATATGGAATCGCAAAAATGGTAATATGATAAAAAATTTATAATAAAATCGAAATGAAGAAATTTTTAACCCTTCACCACTTCATAGTTACAGAATTTGGCTGCAGATCATAGAATGATTCTCTTTGAACTAGAAAGTACGAAAAAGAAATCAATCCCGATTCGGAGCTCCAGGAACACAAGATGGGATCAATTTGAGGAGAAACTAAAAGAAGGTCTACAGCTAGTAACGGTTAGAGGGACAGTGAAACACTATGGCGCGCTGGAGCAAGCTGTGGTAGAGGTAAACCTGGCAATCACCAAGGCGTTCGAAGCCAACTGTCCAATTACTAAAAAAAAAAAAAAAAAAAAAAAAAAAAAAAATAGAACAAAACATTTCGGAAACTGGGAGTAAGATAAAGTAGAAGAGTAAGCCAGAGGACTGGAGAGTAGCTTCCTCACTATCTACGGAGGACTGTATAAAGTAGGCCATAGACACTTTCCAGCCATACAAATCACCAGGAGTGGATGGAACAGTCCCAACTCTCCTGCAGAGGGGGCAGAAGTGTGAGCAACCACACCGCCTGGGCATCTTCAGGAGCAGTCTGGCATTTGAGCATATTCCAGAACCATGGAAAACGGCAAAAGTGATATTTGTTCCAATGGTAGATTGGAAAGATGTCACCCAGCCGAAATTTCATAAGCCCATCAGTTTAACATCTTTCATGTTAAAAACGGTGCGAATGGTGATCGACAACGACAAGATGATCGGTGGTATCACCCCTCCTGTGTAGTCTGGTGGTGGATAAACTTCTTGTCGTATTAAGTAGCCAGTGAATTAAATACCTTGGGTACGCGGAGGACATTGTCATTATCGCGAGAGGTAATTATGAAGAAACTCTATGATATTGTACAGAGGGCACTAAAACTAATAGACCCCTAGTGCACTTCTGTGGGACTAAAAATCAATCTGTGTAAAACTACGGTGGTGCCATTCACCAAGAATAGAAAGCTTAGCATGAAGCCCATCATCATGAAAGGCTTCTTAATTTAATTTAAACAGAAGACTAAATATCTGGGAGTAACTCTCGATAGCAATTTCCAGTGGAAAAACCACATGGAAGCGGTGGTAAGCAAAGCCGTAAGAGCGCTGATGGTATTCAAAAATCTTGCGCGTAAAACGTAGGGCGCAGCCCACATATCCTATGGTGAATGTAAACCATAAAAATGACACCAGCCATCACTTACGGAGCAGTCACATGGAACAAAATAGCCAACCTTAACGCTAGAAAGACAAAGTTTGAAAAGATTTAGCGTCTGGCTTGTACTTGCATTACGGGGACAATGAGAACTGTTAGAGCTCTTTCCACTCCACACGCAGGTTAAGAGCGTATCCAGGGAAACCATACTGAGATACAGCATGCAGGCTATGGGAAAGGGAAAGATCATCGAGTCTAAATATTGAGAGTCTTTCAAGGATCCCTTGCTTTAGTTTCCTAAAGACGGAATGATTAAGCAGTTCTACTTCGATAGGAAATATAAATCGCAGTTGGGCAAATAATCGAAGTGGAGCCATGCATTCACTACTCACCATCTTAGTAACGATGGAATCAAATGGTACGCGGTTGGCTCAAGCAACGAAGCAGGGGTGGGCGCAGGAGTATTTGAACGAAATGCTTGAACCTGCTTTGAACAGCTTAGGAAGAAAATATAAGAACAAGAGAATCACTATCTTGTCAGACAGCCGAGCAGCAGTTAATTCGTTACGCTCATACACCATCACATCAAAAATTGTTGAGGACTATGTGAGCAAGCTAAACAAACTCGGAAATAGTAACAAAGTTACAGTTTGCTGGATGCCTGCCAGGAAATGAAGAGGCCGACAAATTGGCCCGGAACCTTTTGTGGATTGGGGACAAAAACCATACTTGGAACAAGACCGCGGCCCAAAGGCTGTCCAAGGAGTTGATTGGTCCGTTTAATTAAACGAGAGACACTGTAAACTAAGGAACACTCTTAAAAACATTGGGGTGAAGCCGAGCGACGAATGCAGATTCTGTTTATTTTAAGAAGAGACCCCAACCCATCTTTTCAGATATTGTGGAGCCTTGATCTACATGAGAAGGTTGTATCTGGGGGTAATATTGACGGAGATGACCTGCATAAACTAAACATACTGAAATTCCTAAAGGAGGCTAGATTGGAGGAGATGCACGAACTGAGTAAGTAATAGGGTTGATACAATAGATCATTTTTTTCGCAGTACAACATATCACCATCGACGTTAATCTAATCTAATCTAATCTACGTCGATCCACATATATTTAAAAAAAACAATTTGACCGTTTATAATTAGTTTCACTTCATCTGAGTTAAAATCATTCAACATTCGGACAAATAAGGTGAACCAAAACATAAAGGTTCTTACTAAATAGTTTGCATTTATCTATACCAAAATTTATCATCTATAAAGAATTATTTTCTTTTTTAGGAAAGGATTATTTCACATCTCCGGTCTAACTCATTTATTACATGGGCTGTGCAACCATTTTTTGTAGTACTGTATAAACTCAAATTGTTAAAACCGTATTACATGAGATGAAGATAGGATGAAAAAAATACGTCAAATTGTTAGGCAAAATTATTGGGCCACTAACCTGACCCAATAATAATAGTTACACAATAATGACTAATAGTAACTTTCCAACTATTTTATTTTAATAAAACACTTTATTTATTTTATATGTACAAAGAATAAGATTTTAATTTATTAGAAACTAGCTGGACCCGGCCACGCGTTGCAGTGGATTAGTTTGATTGAATATAAGAAATAAAGAAAACAAAACACTCACCTTTCTAATATGTTTTATTTCATAATACTTGAGGGTATACAATGTTTTTTGTTGATCCATTGACCGTGTGGATATAGAAATTGCCTGGTTTGCCAACTCTAGAACACGCAACATATAATTGTCCATGTGAGAAACAATCGTTATCTAGATACATATAATTGTCCATGTGAGAAACAATCGTTATCTAGATCTAAACCACATACTTCTAATGTTTGGCCCTGAGCTTTGTTGATGGTGATTGCAAATGCCAATCGAATTGGGAATTGCAATCTTTTAAATTGAAATGGCATATCCGTTGGTATCATGGGTATGCGAGGAATGAGGACATCTTCGCTTTTGAAAGGTTCATTCAAGATTGTTGTTTCTACTACGTTGCTCAATAATTTTTTTACTGTGAGTCGCGTGCCATTGCAAAGTTTTGACTGATTGATATTAAGCAACATGATGATTGGCACGCCGATTTTCAATTGTAGTACATGTGGTGGCATCCCTGGTAAATCAAGTGAATTCAAAAATTCTGTTGGATAGCTAACTGCTTCATCTGCTTCCATGACAGTGTTTACGGACTTGTATGTGACTTCCTTGATTTGAATATTAGACAGAATTAAATTGTTAAGTTCATTGACGTCTTTGTTTTTGGCCGCATGAATGATTCGTTCACTCAGCCAATCGTGATTCTTATGATTAATTTGAATATCAGGGCATACTTTTTCAATTAATTCCTCTTTTGATGACACTAAATTGCAGAAGTTATGAGGCAATAAAATTCGTCCTGTTGTTAAATCAACCGGCATCTTTCCGTCACCAATTCTCAGCAATCGATATGAGAATATCTCAGCTGATTTATCTTTTTGGAGGAGAACACGCATGTTTGTAGATAATTTTAACTTTTTCACGTATCACCACAAAGTAGAATATTTCAAGCAAGCATTTATTTCATCCGCTGGTGTTGATCGGGGAACTACAGCTAATGTTTGTCTGAAATCTCCTGCAAGCAATATTAACGCATTCCCAAATGGTCTGGTATTTCCACGCAAATCTTGCAATGATCTATCAAGCGCTTCAAGTGATTTTTTGTGCGCCATTGTGCATTCATCCCAAATGATTAGTTTACATTTCTGCAATACTTTTCCCATTACCGATCCTTTAGAAATGTTGCATGTGGGCGTTTCAATGAATTGCATGTTTAATGGCAATTTCAAAACGGAATGAGCAGTTCTTCCATCTGGTAGCAATGTCGCAGCTATGCCGGATGACGCAAGAGCTAAAGCTATGTTATTTTACGATCGAATTACTGCTAGAATGGTTTAAGAAGCGTTTTAGAAACGTTTTGCCAGTTTCTCCTGGCGCATCCAAGAAAAAGATTCCTCCAACCCCGTTATCAACATTTTGCATTAGTTGATCGTAAATTGTTTTTTGTTCAATCGTTAGCTTCGGAATATTTGATTGCACATACGGCAATTACTTTTGTAATCCTTTTATTTATTTATGATGGATGATAGCATGCAAATTCGTATTGATATGATCAGCATTCAATGGTATTGCTACACTCGAATCACTTAAATTTAATGTTTTTAAGTACTCAGAAATAAAGCTAAACTTACCATCTGATTCATTGGCACTTTCATAAAAATCAATAAGCGCAAGTTGTTAGCTAGTTATTCATGCACAGTACTGTTTTATATATTTAAATTTCCTTCAAAATGGTAAGTTTTCTGTAGCAATCAGAAATAATATGCAGATCAGCTATTTCATTTATAGTACTAAGAACAGATAATTAGTAACAGAAGTTATTTAAAAAAAACAGATGTTTAACGGTGGATTGAATCCAAAATTGCTTAAACAATGGTTCACCACCTGATCGTGCGATATAGTAAAGTAAAGATATTCACATATATTATAGAGCAATGTAAATTAATTGATATTGTTACCAACCTTGCGACACAAATTTTAATAATCAGTTACTTTGATATAAGTAAAGGATTCACGTGCGAAATCACGATTTTTTATTTTCCTGATCCGTTTATTGGGAGAAATATGTAGCAAAAAGATCTATTTTGTTCAGTGTAAAATATTGTATTACAGATTGCTTCAAGGATAATGTTTTTATAGTAAATGAGAACTGAGGACATTTTTGCTCCTACCGAGGACAGTCCTACCGAAAGGAGAACACGTTGCAACCTTATTGGTTTACAAATTAGATAAAATAATCTTTGGGCCTATCACTATACGAAACTAATCGATTAAATTGAGCAAGAAGTTAAAATCGACCATAAAGTTGAGTGATTTGAGAATAAAGCAGGTGAGATACTTGTAATTGTGGACAGCCTACGTTATAAAACATATACATATGTATAACGAAAAAAAAAAAATTAAAAAAAAAAAAAAAAAAAAAACTATGTATAAACCTTCCTGTATTCGAATGCAACGTTGTGTCCAAATTTCAAAAGATTCAACAAACGAACATTTACATTTTTATTTATATAGATAGATAGATAGATAGATAGATAGATATAGATAGATAAACTTTATTTGAGAACATTTTATTTGCTTTTAATTTTATTATTTATTTGTTTAATTTTCAATAAAATCAAGTGAACGACTGATCAAATGTTAATGATATCCTAAATATATATTAAAAAGTTAAACGTTGGATTAACTGGTTTGATGAAACAACAGGATCGCTATATGTTTATTAATATTGCTGAAACAGGTTGTTTAATTATTATGTTTTGATAGTATTGAATATCAGCTGATGCGGCTGCAGGATTGAACCAGGACTTATTTTGTGCCTAATCATAAATGATCAGGCTGGACCATTTATGTTGCCACAAAATCTATAAACTGGAAAACACTTATACAGAACTATACTCAAGGAATATTGTAATGGAGAGCTGCTTCATTGGTAGACCAAGAAAGTGACATATGAGGCCGCGCACCTAGCGAGATTTTTAAAGCCTCAAACTAGCTTCAGTAAGTGGGGTCGAACGAAGAATGCCTGCTGCTCCAGCACAAATACCAGTATTGTCACATGATAAGAACGGGTAAAAAGGGAAGCAAGTGAAAGGAGGAGACTCTGGCGACCCCCATACGTGAACAAAACCGCGATCACCACGTCCAACCCTACATTTAATCACACATTCACACGCTCTCGCACCTGATACACTCACACATTCATACGCTCTCGCACCTGATACACTCACACATTCATACACAGAAAAATCGCGTCAGTAGGCAGCAGTACCAAAAAAAAATTAACGAAATGATAATTATTTCAAGAGGATAAGCAAGTACAAAAATGTTCATAGCTTTAATTGGTTAACACAGGAGAAATAACTGAATGGCTTAATAATAAATGAAATTAATCATACAAATAAGCTGATATCTTTTCTTTTATTTCCTCTACAGTAACGAAGTCATCGGATGCCATATTATTTGTAAGCAATATTAATTCATCGGCAGCTTTTTTTCATATTTACAGCTGTAGGCCTAGCTGATGCTAAATAATTTAATTATGATTGGTTAAATTTAATGATGTCATCACTTTTTACAGAATTTCACTGTATGAATCTCAGAAGAAATAAAGAAAAAATATTATTCTACGAAATGAACTTCTTTTATTTAATTGGTAAATACTCCAAAAATTTTTATAAATATTTTCAATGATCCATGACGCAAGACTCTATGTAATAAAGTTTATTAATAAACTAATTTAATTAAATCTGCATATCCCACATACGCACCCCATATATATATACGCACACACACAAACACGCACACACACATTCATACATACATAAATACCCATTTATAAAAAAAAAGAATATGATTCGCCCCATAGTTAGTCCAGATCCAACTCTTCTCTCGTTCGAACCCCAATTAATAGGTCATCCTTTTTTTTCCAATTATATAACGTGAATCAATTCAGGGAAAATGAATATATCACCACCAATATTTACCGCCACCCCCACGGTACTGGTATTCAAAGTTGGCTAATATTGATGGCTATTGTGATTATGCTTCACAGCCCGCATGCAACTTGATAATAATCGATGAATATTGCAAAGGTACCGGCACGGTATACAAAATCTAACGATGCTGATGGATGATGTTAATGCAGTTAACCGGTATACCAAAGTTGTCAATATGGATGACTACGATAAGCAACGGTGATCATACAAGCCCGGTGAATTCCAGCAACGTCGCGTGAATCAAGTTCAAAAGTAGGTGTATTACTTTTAAATAGACCCTTCCCGAAGTCCAGATCGATTCCAAAAAAAAAATGATTATGTTGGTATTAATTGTTACTGTATCTTTCGTGGTAATATCCGTTAGCAACAACAGATTAGCATTCGGCTCGTATAAAATGAAAATGTGAAACGAGCAACCCCAATGAAAGCAAGGTCATCACACATAATTTTTATTGTAATAATTGGTCAACCGGTTTCAACATACCAAGAAATAACCGTATTTTTTCCTTGTTTATCGAGATTTATATAATGCACTGTCGAACTAAAATTTCCTCTGTCTCGGATTTTAGTTAATGACAACAAAATCCAACGGGTTACGAAGCATTGAAAGTTCACGATTTCTAGATCTATATTGCATAAATCATTATATCATCAAAATTTACTAATATTCGAAGGAATAAATACTACCAGATTTTGTTATTTGTTTTACTAACACTACTTTTTATTACAGTACGAGTTATTCAACGGAATTAACTATATATAGATTTAAACATAATCTACTTGTTCACAGAGATAATAATTTATTACGACGGGTTAACATGCACTCAGCGTTCCCGTTTTCTATTTCTACGTTACGCAAAATTATATTATTTATATCAATTTTCTTAACACCCAATGAATGAGTAGTAATGAATTTTAATTTGCTATTACTAAATGACGAGCAGACGAATTAGTTTCATAGTGTGCATATTAGAATTCATATTATGAACTGGACAAACTGGAAGATCATTCACAAAGGTAAATAAATCTATCTAAGGTAAAATATGAATTCACTAACCTGAAAAACCTCTTAAAATAATTTATAAAATCAAGAAATGCTAAAATTTAGACAAACCAGAAGTTCAATTTTTAAATAAATTATTTGTAGTAAGATTTTCAACACAATAAACGGATTGAATTAGAATCATCGTCCCGTTACCTCTGTTGGAATATAAAAACTTTCTGTGATCAAGTAGAAGTTAAGTTTGAATAGTGTAGGTAAAATAAAGGAGAATTTTGATACCATATACAAAGATCTAATATTTAACACGTTTTCGTTCTCTAAATGTAATGTAATAACACGAATTGTTCAAATTTCTAAAACTTTTTGTTGTTTACGAAACAAAAGATTATTAGTTGATTTCAATTTTCAATAATTACTTGCGTTAATTTAATGACAATTGAATTTTATGAAGTCATTAATTTATATATGTTGTAATTTTTTCGATTGATTCGAATATTAGAAATCAAAGAAAATTTTTGTAATTTAAGTTGTACAAAAAATTATTTTTGTAGACTACACAAAAAGTTTGAAAAAGTGCTCATCGCCAATTATTAAGTTTTTCTTTCAAGTTGAAATAGTCGAATGTTAAATTTTATTAGTTTATTTTTGTATATAATTTTAGGTTTTGCTTTGGTTCTTTAATAAAATAAAATGATTTGTGAAATATTTCGAATCGATAAAAAGAAAAGATATGATTGTGAAATATATTGGAAAACATGTTAAAAAAAGGGATAAACTTTAGTGTTGAGTAATCATTTGAAATTTGGGATAGAAATTTTTTGGTACTTCTTGAAAAAATTGATTTTTCATAATCCAATTCCATAAAATAAATGTCTATCTATCATCCCACTGTAATACGACAAATTACAATTACGTTTTGATTGTTGGTTCCGTTTTATTGTTATTTTTTTTTTTGGTAACAAAACTCCTAATCAATTATTTATTATTCTAATTTGTTTTCTTGTTTCATATTTATAATAATAAAGGAAAAGGAAAATTATTATTGAATGACTTTCTACAAAACAGGAAAATCAAAACAAAAAAAAATTTAAAAAAATTTGTCGGAATAAATTATTCAAATGATTTTGATTTTGAAATAAATTGAAAATTAAGATATATTCAGAGAAAATTGAATTTAAAATCTAAGTATTATTTCTGATTTTCACTTGAAATTTTTGTTTTGTTACTTTTAATTTATATTAATGTTTCTCAACGGGATGATGATTTAAAAATTTGTTTTTTGTTGAGTGGTTAAAATAATGGTTGTGTATGGAAGTGATTTGTATTAAATTTGTTCACAGTATTTAGTTTTCCGTTTTGAAATACTAAACATATATTTCGATACTGCTTTTCGATAATTTGCTTTTCTTTACCACGTTTCTCTATTATTCGATTGATTATTAACCCAACTTAGCGTTGAAACTCTCTAGCGATCTTTGATTTCTTAATGTACAGAAAACATATCAGTAAACATTCGGAGGGCTGGTGGAAAGTCAATAAATTTGTGCGGAGCGATGTGCTTCTGGATTTGAAACCTAATCACTAAAACGGTTTGAAAAACGCAAAGTCAAGCGGAAGGGGAGACAAAATAAGTGGGACATCAAAGCGTTTGACACGGAAATGCTAAACTATATGGTTAAATGTATAGCAATACTTAAGAGTTAGAATCACAGGGGTAAAATCTATCGCTATTAGGTATATCATCCACGATGATGATGATGATTTTAAATTATATAATCTCTGTTGGTATTATACAATGGTTATCATCATTTAAATAAGCTCAGCTTACGCTGAACGCATATAAATGAACGTACACTACTTCCATCTACTACTTCCTTCTCATAAAGCCACTTCCATCAATATAATACTAGCAATTCTCCCATCAATAATATCCATTTTCCTTTATGGAGGTAAACCATGACCTGATATTTTTATTATTTTGCTAGTTGTTTGCATTAAAAAGTTGGAGTGGATGGAGTTCACCCATTATGGTAATTAAAAAAAACCGTAAAACCAAGTTATAAGATGCGTATTCTTTACTAATCATCGCCTAATGGTGATCACCTTGCTGATATAACATACATATCCAATACATATATAAACGACGCTCTCTAGGAGATGACTTTAGATTAGAACTCCAGAAACAAGACCTTCGCCGCCGTAGTCATCCCTTGGATCGATTCAAATGATTTGGCTTTTATAATACATTCCAGCACTGTCGCTTATTGTACAAATTTATTCTTCATAATTTCAGGTATAATGACGTGACAAGTTTGTGTGCTTTTCTAAGCATTTCAATATCATCCATCAAACTAATTATATTTTTCAATATGATAATCAAATCAATCGCTTGTCTGCTAACTTATATTTCTTTAATGTATTTATATCAAACACCTATCAAACCTATCAAATATAAATGTCCCATGCGTATTCCAAATACAGTTTAATACTCTGGATAAAAGATATATTCGATGGAAAATTTTAAATAATAAGAACAAAAAAAACAACAACAAAGTGGTATTGTGTCTGTTTTATATTTTGAAAAACTTTTGTTAAGGTTATGGGTTCGAATGAAGTTTTGGTTGTTTTTGTTGTTGTTGTCTTGTAGATAAATGATGGTAAATCGTCCACAAAAAGTAAATGAATTGAAAAACAAGGATAAATACCAATAAAACCAAATCTAAAATATATTTATTTTTTGTTTTGCGTTCGACAAATGTCTTAAATAAATTTTATATATATTCTTCGTGTTTTTTATTCGATATCCTTTCATTCGTTTCTTTTTCTTTGTGTTTTTGTAGTTAGAAACCAGATGAACCATATTTAAATTAAAGGTTTTGTCGAATAAATTTTATTTTTCGTAGTTTGCATGTTTTGCGGTTAAGTGAAATACTTTTTTGTCTCTGGGATTTTTTTTACTATGTTGGGATTCAATAATGTCAACTGAGTTTATATGTTTTGGTTACAATATAACAATCGGCAATGAATTAAATTGAACGTTTTGTGTTTGTTTTTAGTTAATATTCTGGAGTTTCTTTTTGAGTTATGATTGGCTTAGATTTTATTTGAAACTATGAATCAATAAAATATTACTAATAAAATGCAAGTTGGAGCAAGAAAATAAAAAGTCTTTCGTTTGTACTTTTGAAATAAATGTTTTTATCCACGACTACTAAAGAATATATGCTTTCCATGCGTATATCTTCCATTGTAATTGTATTCATTCCACAACTAATGATTCTAATCAAATTCTTTAACAGTTCTATAGTTTATTAAATATTAAAAACTTCATTTGTTGGTATAGTAATATAAACAGGTTAAAACGAGAACAATACATATATAAAATATGAAATAAAAACATGTTTTGTTTTTTATGCTATCTTTGATGAATGTATTTCAATATGGCAATCAAACTGGAAATTAATAGAAATATTTTGTAGTCGTGGATAAAATAGCATCTTGTATTCGTATAGGATGATAGCAATTCTTCACTCGGGTGATTCCTTCCACTCGCTACGCTCGTTTTGGGAAACTTCATCCTCGTGAAGAACTGCCATCATTCTCAACTCATACAAGAATCTACTATTTCGATCAGATTGAAAACAAATTGATATTTATATGTTTTTCACTTCAAGTCGACGTAGCCCGCAATTCGGTGGCCTTGATTCCTTAAGCTCCTTATGATTCAATCACTAAAAAGCAAGTGGTAAGAACAGGTCTAAGCACTGTTTTTGTTGAAGCATAACTAGAATATTTTTTCAATAATTTCTACTTTTGGAGAAATTTTCCTTAAAATCACAGCAACGATAATAGTACTCATAACATTTCTATTTAAAAAGACTCAGACGAGAGTTATGAGAAATGATAATTAAGACTAAAGAGAACTCTCAGGTGTTGATGAAAACATATTTATCGTAGGAATGAATATACGGCGTCTCAAACGCTCCCCAAGTTCTTCTTTTTTCAATAAAATAAGCAATTTGATCCAAGCTTGATAAAATTATTATACACTAACCCAAGAAGGATTCGTTATTCTTGGATATAATGTTACACGTATTAAGGACTCGGTGAAATACTCATCACATGTTTTATGGCATATGAAGATAAGCTATTTTCAATACTCTCATGATTTAACACAAATAAAAGAGCTTCCATATAAAATATCAAAAAATACCAATCATTGAAACCATTTTTTGGAACTTTGGACCTAGTTTTGACCATTGATCCAGACGTAACACTAACAAAATTTGAAGAGACTTTTGGTCATCAGACCTTATCATAATATCAACAAGAATAAAAACTAGCATCGATTGCTCCATTCAAATCCAATTCATGTCACATATAATTACGCTAACTGAAAGGGAATGAAAGGGCTTGAAAGGGACTGAAAGGGACAGAAGGTACTGAAAAAGTTATATAAGAAAATTGTTTATTTAATTCATTTAATCCCACTCCATCAGTGCAATAATGCAAACAGTTATATTCAAAATAATAGCTGTAGTGGTGTCTAATTTTGGATTAGATTAATAGTTTGTTTTGAAAGAAAGAATAGGAATTGACATTAGTTGGCCTTCTCAATCAGGATTCTACTAGGCTTCAAACCTTCCTCATCAGTGTGTAATGAATACTCTGCATTCCTGATAGTGTAATCACTATCAGAAACCTTATAGGAATTGCGTGCTATAAGATTTTTAATTTCCAACTACCTTCATTCTGTGAACTGGAATATGCCGTTCCTCAGCCCAAATGCTGAATTGCATGCAAAAATTTCACAAGAAGACCGATTCAAATGAGTAAGGAATAGGAAATCTGACAACTCCAAAACTCGGAGGAACCAAGACCATCACACACACACACACACACACACACACACACACACACACACACACACACACACACACACACACACACACACACACACCACTTGAACTACAATCGCTACATATAAAAATAAACATGTTTCACTCATCCCATTGTTGGCCGTTGATCTAACTCTTCATTCTATCCTCTCCAGCTAACCACAATGACTAAGCTATAAATTAACATAATATAAACATAAAACCAAAAGTTGCGCCTTTGGCCGCGACGATTGTTGCATATGAACAATAAAATGGTACAATAATTAAAACTCAAAGTAATGGTTTTAATCAGCGTTGGTTAAAAACACTGTTTTTTTTTAAAAAAAACAAAAAGAACTGTTTTTTTTGTTTAAAACGCGTTTTTTATTGTTTAAAACAGTTTTTTTTGTTTTTTTGTGTTTTTTTGTGTTTTTTTTTGTTTTTTTTGTTTTGAATATGTTTTATGCTACGAATATTCGTTTTTGTTGGTTTTAAATGAAAATATGTAATTGGAGTGAATAAACTTCAAAGAAATTAAGTATCCTAAATATTCTCAGATTATCAAAGATTTTCAAGATTTCCATGATTCTCTAGGTTATCTGAAAACTTTTTAAAATTTTAATGACGTTTAAGGTGCTAAAAGGTTTCTTAAGATTATCAAATGTATTAAAAACGGCAAAACACGACAGTGCACAACAGTTATATTGAATAGCAAATAAGCAGCATTGCAATATTTAAAAAAAAACAATTTTTGTTTAAAACATTGTTTTTTTTTTTAAAAACAATTTGTTTTAAACACTGTTTTAAACAGTGTTTAAAACAAAAGTGTTTAAAACAAACCAACTCTGGTTTTAATATCAAAAATATGGAGATGATGAAATTTACAGCTCTGAAATATCAAGACTTCGGTCTGGGTTAAGGATTTTGATATAGTTTTCAGTCAAAAACTTTTATGAGGACAAGGTTTTTAGTTTTGGGCAGCGATGTATGAAAAGATATGAAAAGATTATACACTCAACAAACTACTCAAAAACCTCTCCATTGAGCGTTTCGAGAAAATATTACAAAATCACAAATTCATATTTCTTTCAAAATTCCAAAAATATTGTAAACATTAAATAAAATCAAACTTTTTCAAAATTCTAAAATATTCCAAAAATTATTACAAAATCAAAGATTAATATTTTTTTCAAAAATTCTAAAAATATTGAAAAAACTATACAAAATCAAAAATTGAAACTTTTTCCGAAATTCCAAAAATTATAATAAAATCAAAAATTTTAAATTCTTCAAAATTCTAAAAATATTCCAAAAATTCTTACAAAATCAAAAATTGAAACTTTTCCAAAATTCTAGATATATATATAAAATTCAAAAATTCTATTTTTTTTTCAAAATTCTAAAAATATTGCAAAAATTATAACAAAATCAAAAATTGAAACTTTTTTCAAAATTCCAAAAATATTCCAAAAATTAGAATAAAATCAAATATTTAAACTTTTTCTAAATTCCAATAATATTCCAAAAATTCTTAAAAATTCAAACTTTTTCCAAAATTCTAAAAACATTGCAAAAATTATTACAAAATCAAAAATTCAAACTTTTTTTAAAATTCCAAAAATTATAATAAAATCAAAAATTTAAAATTTTTCAAAATTCTAAACATATTCCGAAAATTCTTACAAAGTCAAAAATTGAAACTTTTTTTCAAAATTCTAAAAATTATAACAAAATCAAAAATTAAAACTTTTTCCAAAATTCTTAAATATTGCAAAAATTATTGCAAAAGCAAAAATACAAACTTTTTTCAAAATTTCAAAAATATTTCAAAAACTATAACAAATTCAAAAATTTCCGTGTCCAATTTCATGTTCAATAATAGCCGTGTTCGATTTGACTGAAGCAACTGTTTCAACTGAAAAATTGAATGCAATTGTTGTTGTTTTTTCAGATGTTTCAGTCAAATCCAGTTGTTTCAGCACCTTACATTTACGTCATAAAAACAAGTAAATTTTTTTTCAAAAAATTGACTAAAAAATAAATGAAATCATTTTTTGACACACTTGACAACATTTTTTTCATACAAATAATTAATTTTATTTTTTCCCAAAAATGGGTAAAAAAATAAATAAAAATCTTTCTTTTGACACACTTGACAACATTTTTTTGACAAACTTATAATGCCATAATTCTCTATAATAATAATAAAGTTTCATGTCATACAAATAATTAATTTTATTTTTTTCTAAAAAATTGGGTAAAATAATAAATAAAAATCTTTCTTTTGACACACTTGACAACATTTTTTTGACAAACTTCTAAAGCAATAATCTAGTTTTTGATCTCACATACCAATCCCCACCATCAAGATTTCTCCAAATTCAATGTTCCTACTCGTAATCACTTAAAATGTACGTTTTTTAAGCCAAAAATATGAAAATTTGCTATTTTTGACACACTTAATGATTTTTTGACACACTTCCGGTACAGTTATCGAACACAGCGTTCTTTCGGACCTGTCCTTTGAGCATACTTATTTTTACAAAATTTTTCTAGATTTCGTAGATAATGACGGCCGGCAGACAGACATTATTATATTTTTTTGCTTTTTTAAAATCAGTAGGTCCTAAAACGTCGAGAAATGCCAAAAAGGTGGGGGTAAGAATTTCACTTTAGGCTCATGAATGTTATACTTAGGTTTTTCAGACCGAAGTAAAATATAAAAATTGTGCATGGATATAAGTTGGAGGCTTATCGTGTGATCTTCAGCACAATAAGGTGAACTCGTAAATATAAATTCAGTACGTGATTAAGGAACCGGAAGACGAAGAGGATTCTATTTCCTTTTTTACAAAGATTAAAGTTCAACTGTTTTAACTGTGGATAATTTAAATGGCATTAAAGTAAAGGCAGGAGCAGCAACAAATATATCAATAAACTCAACTTCAAAGGCAGTAGATATTCAAGCATCCAGCTACTACTCCAAGTCCAAAGCAAAGATTTCTCTACACTACTCTACTCTACACTTCTCTGTCCTGCACTACTCTACACTACACTGCTCTACACTGCGCTACTCTACATTACTCTGCTCTGCACAACTTAGCTATAAGAGGATAACGAGGAGAACGATAAAGTATCATATCGACAACATTCAAACTGTAAATACCTTTTCAATGCGTATGAAATGATTTCATTTACAACTGCTTTGTAACAAGTGCCACTGACAATATGGCAGCCTTATAATTTGTTTTTCAACTAACTTGATGCCACCAAGTATCCGTTTGAAATTATCAACATAGGATTTTGCATCGTGGGAACAATTTTAGGAGAACTATTGCAGGTAATAAATGTATTATTAATTTTAAGTGCAACATATGGAAGTTTATTTGTGAAGTGCAGAGTAGTGAAAAATATAAAAGTGTAAAAAGTCTTCCAGTGTGTAAAAACCAGCCAGTCTTCAATTATGTCGAAGCCAGCTAGTCTTCAATTATGTCAACACCAGCCAGTCTTCAAAATGCTAGTCAACCAGTCTTCAATTATGTACGAACAAACAAGTCTTCATTATGTTAGTCTTCAATCTTCAACAACACACTAGAGTTAACATAGCCGTCACCCCATGTTATTTTATGATGCTAAAATATTTGGTGTAGAAATAAATCATTATGATAATATACACATTTTTGATTTAAGAATTCTATTTTTATTTTTAAGGTTTAGAATTTGTCATTTTCTGCGGTTTAGTGTCAACAACTTTTCGAAAGTCGTTAACAGATTCCATTTCATGAAAAGACCGGCTCTTGGTTTTGCAGATGAAAACTCTTGCAGTGAACCAGATCTAACGTAGACTTGTATGTATTTAATTCACCAAATACCTGTTGAACATTTATAGAAGTCGATAACAAGATGACATGGTAATAGAATGTAGATATAGAAGATGGCAGAATGTCTCCTTATAGTACACCTTAAATCATCCTTCGATGTTTCCATTTTTCATTTTCGACCAAGAATGTAATTTGAGAGTCATCGTTCAATCGGCCCAATATCAGAACTTGAAGTTATTAATTTTAAAAATCAGTATGCGGGTAGCCTCCCACTGGTTGGATCTATTTTACCCAGAAACATACTAATTTTGAAATTTTGTTTAACAAAATCACTACGGAAACTGTAACCTGCATTCGAAATTAAAAAATCGAATGAGTGAAAGAAAGTGAGAGTACCCTAAACTACAAGAAGGCACTTGTATGTACATTATACAAGAAGCCTTTGACAATGTCCACTTCAATGCTATCATTTAAATTGCGTGGGCGTGCTCTCTCCACTGCTTTGGCTAATGGTAGCTGATGATCTCCTAACCAAGCTAATTGATTCTGGCTTCAACACTGAAGGCTATGCCGCCGACTTGGCAGTCATAGTCAGAGGAAAACATAACTCTATTTTTACCTGGTCGAACCACGATATCTTGTATCAAAGGGGTGCAACAGATTGGGACTGTCGATAGACCCCGAAAAAACAATAATTGTGATTTTCACAAACAGTAGAAGCTTTAATTTTATTTGTCCTCTTCTTAATAGCGAGCTAGTAAAAACATCAAAAGAGGTTCGATATTTAGATGTGATCCTGGATAGCAAACTTACTTGACACTCACACCTGAAATATATCTCCAACAAGGCAAAACAAGTTTTCTTCACATGCAGAAACCTGTTTGGAAAAACATGGGGTCTTATCCCAAAATGATACTTACGTTGCACCAAAGTATTATAAAACCAACTCTTACATATACAACTTTAGTTTGGTGGCGTAAAAACCAAAATATGAATCAAAAGAACGAGTATAGAATTATTTTTAATATATTATCATTAATTTCAACAATACTTTGGTTACTCGTACTATTAATTGCGTTTTCTTTATTAAAAAGTATAAAGAAAAGCAAAAAATTTTATATGACAAAAACAATGTCATATTTTGCTTAAAAATACAACAAAATCTTTACTTACTATACCACACTTACATACGGTATAAACCAAAAAAAAAATCAAATTCAATAAAAAGAAAAAAAAGACAAATTATAAATCAAGAAAATGAGAATAAGATATAAGAAAATAACACATTATTACAATTTAGCTCACTCTCTTTTAATATTTATTTATATTTAATATTTATTTAGCGTGACGATGACTCGAATATATAAATTTTTCCCCATACAAAATCGCACAACGCACCTAAAGAAATTTTTACTTCAAAAATATGAAATGCGTAATCTTTACACGCGGTTGAAGTAAAATTTCTTTAGCTTTTGTGACAGGTATTACTAAAAATATTAGGTATAAAATAAATATGTCATATTGAAATTTAAAATAGTGTTTATTGATAATATAATTTACATGTGTAATGAAAAAGCATATTTAAATAATGTATTACAAAGTCTAACAAATTAAATTTAACGGTGAAAACATGTCCATTTAATACAACAACACGACTTTGTACAACAACTGATGTAGTTTTTTCAAGAAATTTAGCAAATTTGCAAAGTAAAGTTTATGTTTCTTATGAGTTTATGTTTCTGTATCATTATGATAATATGTAATTGAATTGAGTTAAATTGTAATACATTATGTAAATATGGCTTTTTATTACCCATGTTGTATATTATATTATCAATAAATACTACTATAAATTTCAATATGACATATTTATTTTATTTTTTATCCTTTAAGTTATACCTGCTATAGTATACAAAGAAGTTTTACTTCAACCGCATGTAAAGATTACACGCACTAATATTGTTTGAATGAAAAATAAGAAAAAGTATAAATTTAAAAATTAATGAAACTCAATAATTAAGTAACTAAAATCGACACATCTACCTCATATAATATTCAACACGAGACTGAATAAAAAAATATAATAACACTAACAAATAAGTATTAAATTTCATTCCAAAAAATAGTGAAAATTGACACATAATCAAATTGTATCGAATACTTGCCGAATATAATATTCGTTTGCCTTTATCATTTCATTGTTAAAATTAATTCAATGAATTATTTGTGATATAACATCACTCCGATGGAAGTTATTATGATGTGCAATTTGTGAAATTTTTTTGCTATCCATTTTCTTTGGTAGGTTATCTAGTCGGCTAGCCCTGATGAGAATGGATAAACTTTTTAATAATCAAAGTATTCTTATTGGGTTCGAAACTAGATCGATCAACAATTGTTTGGATAGCAAAAAAATTTCATAAATTGCACACCATATATTGTTAGATTCAGTCTTATCATTTCATAGTTGTTTTTGCTTTATTTTATTTTTTTATTATTGTTTGATGCAATTTTGTGGATGTATGTGTTTAAGATTTAAAATCAGAGTGTAGTATGATAGAGATAAATATATGTGCTTTCATTATAATTTATTGAAGACGTTATTTCCGTCCGAAAAAAGATTTGAGTTACTTGACATATCGCGCCTAAAGCAGTTTTCCTTCAAAAACAGGTACTCCGATGGACAAATTGACAAAAAATTTTTAACTTAAAACGTAAAATGAATCAATTTTTGAAGCAAATTTAAAAATTGATTCAATCTCCAAAATTTTTAGACTGATAGCAGTTACCTCACCAATTTTTAATTGTGTTGAAACAAATTAAAATGACTAAAAGTCAGTTAACAACTATCTGCTACCAATAAATAAATAAAACAAATCCAGAACATCTCATCCAACATTTTCCGATAAAATTCTCAATAAATCAACGGCTAGAAAAAAATTCTCTCAAATAACAAATCAATTTATATAATAAGTCAACATCTAATATTATCAGAAAATCTATTTATTATCCGTTAATATTTCATTTTAAAAAATATTGTTTATCAAAATTAAATTATTATTTATGATGTAACGTTTCGTATATCAAAACAAAAAACAATGAAAGTTAAAGCAAAAGTTTTGAGAAAAGCTTGTTGTTTTAAATAGACAACAATGTTGGAATTTTGAAAAAATACTAGATATCAAATACTATAGAAAATTGTGAAAATTCACAAACCTTCTAAGGATCGTATTCAATTTGCAACGACAGTTTCGTAAAAGGCTATGAATACTTTTGCAAAACCAAAATCCATGCAAATTATACAAAACATTAGCTTAGGCTGGTTTTGTACCTTGTTTTCTGTATGAATAGTATTGCACACCAAAATAACTGTTTATGAAAAATTCGCTATGCAATGATGACACATGAAAATGCTGTACCTGCAAATTTCAGCTATTTTAAAGCGCTGAATTGTTCAACTTTTATCTTCATTATATGTCTTACAAAAAAAATATTAATTTAAAAGAAAATTACTTTCCAACATAATTAATTGTTAACAAAAATTTGTGACAATTCATAAAATCTAACAATTATATTTAATTTTTTAATTAAAAAACATTAAAACACTTTAAGATTTATTTAACAATTACAATTAAGATTAATGAATGAAAAATATTCGACCGTGCAGATTTCATTTTAAATTATTTTATTTTCTCTTCATAACGCCTGTTTTGCTGTGTGTTCTATCTATTCTCCATCATCAGTTAGAGAGTTCGAGATCTATGTTAGATGAGGAAAATAAATAATGAGTAGAAAATTTTAAAGAAAATTAATTGAAAAAGTTTAAATTAACTTTTTTGTTATTTTATGTTATTTTCGCGAAAAATATCATATTTTATTGTTCTTGTTGTTGTGTTTGAAAAGGAACAAAAAAAAATTAAAATTCATAATTCTTATTATCATGAGATTTGGAATAAGATTATAATTTTTATATTGTAACGTTATATACAATTTTTAAAAATTAACCCTTTAATAAGGTTTTCAATTTTGGGGTTAGTTTGAAAAATGTTTCGAAAACAATGAATTTACAAAAAAATCCAATAATTAATTGCTGTGTATAATTTTGTAGGTCAAGTCAACAGTTTATATCATTATATTATGAAAAAGAAACGTAGCATATTCTAATATTTATGCTTATACTTATGCAATCAAATTCTCAACAATAATTTCATGTTCATTATACATTTCATTTCATACAAATAACTAATTTTATTTTGTTTCTAAAAAAATAAATGAAAATCATTCTTTTGACACACTTGACATTATTTTTTCACTAACTTATAATTCTCAATAACAATAATGAAATTTCATGTCGTACAAATAATTAATTTTATTTTTCCGAAAAATTGTGTAAAAAAATAAATAAAAATCTTTGTTTTGCACTTGACAACATTTTTTTGACAAACTATAATGCCATAATTCTCAATAATAATAATAAAATTTCATGTCATACAAATAATTAATTTTATTTTTTTCCAAAAATTGGGTAAAAAAATAAATTAAAATCTTTCTTTTGACACACCTGACAACATTTTTTTGACATACTTATAATGCCATAATTCTCAATAATAATAATAAAATTTTATGTCAAACAAATAATTAATTTTATTTTTTTTTAGAAAATGAGGTAAAAAAATATATGAAAATCTTTCTTTTCACACACTTGACAACACTTTTTTGACAAGCTTATAATTCTGAATAATAATAATAAAATTTCATGTCACACAAATAATTAATTTTAATTTTTTCCAAAAAATTGGGTAAAAAAATAAATAAAAATCTTTCTTTTGACACACTTGACAACATTTTTTTGACAAACTTATAATGCAATAATCTAGTTTTTGATCTCACATACCAATCCCGACCTTCCAGATTTCTCCACATTCTTTGTTCCTACTCATTATCACTTAAAATGAACTTTTTTAAAGCAAAAAACATGCATATTTCCGGTACAGTTATCGAACACATCAAAATTTTTCAAATCCCTTCAGCCGTTTTCTAGATTTCATCGGTTGTGACGACCGGACGGACGGCCGGCCGGCGGACAGACATACATTTTGTTCCTTATTAGAATCAGTCCTAAAACGTCGAGAAATGCCAAAAAAAGTGGGGGTAAGAATTTCACTTTTAGCTCATGAATGTATACTTAGGCCTTTCAGACCGAAGTAATTAGAACAAACAAATAAATTATTGTATGAAGTTTATAGTGAAAATCATAGCATGTTTGGTTTTTTTTCGCATTTTTTAAATATCTTAAAAAATTCAAAAATTTATTTATTCTACAATAAAGTTGTGCAGTTGTGCGTAAACCGTTGTACATACACTCAGGCTGAAAGGAAGATTAAGCTCTTGGAAGGCCGACGCAAAGCTCTTGCTTTGCGTCGGGCTTCAATATGAACTGCATACGTAATCTTCTATTTTTCAGCCCTCGATATGTAAATAACTATTGTATGACATGAAATGTAATCGAACATGAAATTGGACATAGAAATTTTTGATTTTGTTATAACTTTTGGAATATTTTTAGAATTTTGAAAAAGTTTAAATTTTTGGTTTTGTTCAAATTTTTGGAATTTTGAAAAAAGTTTACGCATTTGATTTTGTTTTAATTTTTGCGATATATTAAGAATTTTTGGAAAAGTTTTTGGGATTTCGAATTTTTGAGATATTTTTATAATTTTGGAAAAAGTTCAATTTTGTGATAATTTTTGGAATATTTTTAGAATTTTGGAAAAAGTTTGTATTTTAGATTTTGTTATAATTTTAGCAATATTTTAAGAATATTGGAAAAAGTTTCAATTTTTGATTTTGTTATAATTTTTGCAATATTTTTAGAATTTTGAAAAAAATTTTCAATTTTTGTTTTAATTATAATTTTTAGAATACTTTTGGAATTTTTAAAGAAGATGAATTTTTGATTTTGTAATATTTTCTCGAAACGCTAAATGGAGAGGTTTTTGAGTAGTCGTTTGGCAATTGTATCATGTTTTCACTAAATTATGTTTATTTATGATATGTTATAGTTTTCCTGAAACGTATTCATTAACACGTTTCGTGTTAGTTTTGTAATTAATATCTAAACAGAGATAAAAAATACATGACTTTAACAAAAAGTTATGTTTGCTATATGTACATCGCTGCCCAAAACTAAAAACCATGTCCTCATGAAAATTTTTTGCCAAAAACTATATCAAAATCCATAACCCAGACCGAAGCCTTGATATCTCAGAGCTTGAGATTTGAATCCCTCCATATATTCTATTTGCAAAATTAAATAAAAGATATAAAAGCAAACAATTAGGAACCGAGTTCCAGATATTAATTAAACATTTATATTTGATGTTTTAGGACATTTTATCCATTTTCGTAATCTTTGCCATTTATTTATTAGCAAAATTGTGCAAATTTCCTTTGTTTTGCTTTTGTAAATATTGAAAAAACAGCATAAAATTCTGGAGTTTAGAAGTCTAGGACTAGAGTTTTTAAAATTAAATCTTTTATGTAAAATCTGGCAATCAACGTTTTTGTCAATTAGTGACGTTGAAAAAATGGAATTTATGGAATTTTAAATGATGGTTTTTGTCGATCGATAAACATCGATCGATAAACGAAGGAAAAAACAAACGTTTTCGTTTGTGGTTCATTTATTTCAATTTTTCGAGAACTCGTGAGTCATATCTTATATGTTGTTTTATATTATCATATCTTTTATTTTTGTTTAATAAAAAATTCTTTGATCTAGTATGTCATATTAAATTAAATATGTTGGTAAAATTTGTTTTTTTTTCTATTACAAAGGAATTTTTTTTTGTAGATTTTGACCGCACAGCTCTTGATTTATTATTAAAATTGTGGTTTTATGAAGGACTTTAGTATAAAATTAATCTAACGAACTATAGGAATAAAAAAACGTAACATTAGATAACTGTCGGTATACCGATCGCAACAATGTTCAGTAGTTAAAATATTTAACTTAACCATGCACTCGCTCGCAAAGTTTTACCGACACTTTTGCCTCTTTCTTTGTAATTTAGGTGAGTCCAATATTGATTTTTTATTTTAATTAGTTTTAATTATTTTTTCTTTCGATATTACGAACTAAAAGTTAAAAAAATCTATTACGATGTATTTGATCACCAAAAACCAGTTAATGTTATAAAAAAAAATAATGAAAACAAAACATGAAATTTGTTTTTGGAATTAAATTTGCTAAATAAAGATGATAAAAATGGACGTTTTTTTTGGTTTGATGATCAGCAAAGTGATTATGAGGATAATGTTTTTGGAAATAAACCAAAAATAAGAAAATGTGGGTAACTATATTTGGAGTCAAATGTAATACGTGGACAAGATGCAACAATTTTATAATAAAAATTTATTCAACATTCCTCTATTTAACAATCCTCGATTCAACAATCATCCGTATTTTTTTCGTATACAGCTATTATTTGTAGCTATAGCATTAACATTATTACAACGATTGATTTATATTGTATTAATCTTATTCAACAATCGCCTGTTCCATTAACGCAATAATTGGGTTAACAGTCGTCTGTTGGCGCAATGATTGACTTATGTTATTATATTATTATCATTGTTCAGCAATCGCCTGTACATTTGGCGCAACGATTGATATAATATGTTATTATTTTATATTGGAGTATGGAAATTTAGATCAGTTACAAATAATGGGTTGAGAGAGATCTTTTAAATATAATAATTATATCTGATGTGGTGGTGGTGGTGATGGTGATGGTTTTTGTTCATCCGGCTTTTGAGATCGTCGATATCCCTATTCGTTGTTCGTTTGTGTCCATCTTCCTTTGAAGTTTTTGCGTACGATTCAGCATTTGTGATTGGCTGAGGAAACATATACGAACTCACAGACTGAGACTAGTTGGAATCATCTCAAAGCACGCGACTCTTCCGATGATCCTGATTATAATTCCATCATCAGGAATACACTGTTGTTGATTACATGACATAGAATATGTACCATAATGGGTATGAAACGTGGGAGGGCTCCTGGTTATAATCAGACTTAGGTAACATTTGTATAGCAGCATTTGATGTTTGTGATTGGGTGAAACATTTTCAGTGGCTGCAACAGATTTGATGGGTTTCCACAAGAGTGGAACATTTCATTATATTATTGGACTATATAGAAAGCATATGCCATTTTTGCCGTTAGATGTTATTGGTACCACATATCTGGCACCACTCATTCGATTGTGTCGAACGAACCCGCGTTCAGTATGTGACATTTTAATTCAGTTACAGTTTTCGTAAAATCAGTTTTGTAATTCGTTTTTTTTACACAAAAGAAAATATGTGTTTGAAAATTAGTGAAGTTTCTACGTTTCCCGTCTGGCTGTCATCATCTACGAAAACAAGAAAACTACTGGAGCAATTACAAGAAATAGGTTATATTAATGGTGTAGAAATCTGTGCTTTAATCATGAAAGCACATCACACGCCAAACTGATTTTGTGTGATTATTTTGTAATTAATTAAAAGAATTTTTTAATTTTTTTTTTATTTTTATCAGGATTGGAACCTGGTATATTATCTTCAATAGATATGAATCGACTGACTATTAAAATAATAAAAAAAAAGTTTCTTGCGTCTAAAAATTTGAATATAACTAATACTATCTTAATTATTTTTTTTTTTTATATTTTCTAAACTAATCTTAAAACTAATAAAATTTGGTGTACAAAGAGAAAACAAAATAAGCAAAAAATGGATTTACAACCTTAAACATAAAGAAAAGACAGTGCAGCTTATTCTAGGTTTTATAAATTGCTTAAAGGTTTTATTGCTGCCAGATGTTAGGATAATTGGGAATTTACAAAAAAAAGGAAAATAAATTTTATTTGTTATATAAATATTGACGATAATACTAAATGAATATTTTTTCGAATAGAACAAAATATTAAGTTGTTGCCAGGCTTATATTAGTTCAATTAGGAAGCAACAATTGGTAAGAGCCGAAAGGACGTTGCGTTCGATAACTGTACCGGAAGTGTGTCAAAAATATCATCATTAAGTGTGTCAAAACTAGCAAATTTTCATAGAGAAATCTTGATGATCGGCATATGTATGTGAGATCAGGACCTTAATTACTGTGCTAATATTGTGTCAAAAAAATCGTTAAATGTGTTAAAAGAATTATTTTCATATATTTTGTTTCCCAATTTTTTTGAGAAACATATTATGCAAACATTTTCGACTAGAAAGATATAACACATAAAATTAATTTTTTGTATGACATGAAATGTAATTGAACATACAAGTGGACATAGAATATGGTTCTATCTAGTTTCAACTCATCTCATCTTATAGGAAGTTAGAAAATATCAAGTTGTTGCAGATTAAATTTCGTTTTTAAACAAAAATTGTAATTATTAGGGAAAAGTTTCTCTAAAAAATTTTTGTGTGATTCCAGATTTCACGACTTCTGAATAACAGAACCAATATTTTTGGAATTTTGAAATCACTTCGGTCTGAAAGGACTAAGTATTACATTCATGAGCACAAAGTGAAATTCTTACCCCCACTTTTTTTTACATTTCTCGACGTTTTAGGACCTCCTGATTCTAAAAACGCAAAAAAAATGTATGTCTGTCTATAGGCCGGCTGGCCGGCCGGCCGTCATTACCTACGCTGCAGGGAAAACCGCTGGAGGGATTTGAAAAATTTTTTTTTAAAAATAGGTATACTCAAGGGACAGGTCCGAAAGGACGCTGTGTTCGATAACTGTACCGGAAGTGTGTCAAAAAAATCATTATGTGTGTCAAAAATAGCAAATTTTCATATTTTTGGCTTAAAAAACATTCATTTTAAGTGATTACGAGTAGGAACATTGAATTTGGAGAAATCTTGATGGTAGGGATTGGTATGTGAGATCAAAAACTAGATTATTGCATTATAAGTTTGTCAAAAAAATGTTGTCAAGTGTGTCAAAAGAAAGATTTTTATTTATTTTTTTACCTAATTTTTTGGAAAAAAATAGAATTGTGTGTTTGAAATGATATTTTATTATTATTATTGAGAATTATGGCATTATAAGTTTGTCAAAAAAATGTTGTCAAGTGTGTCAAAAGAAAGATTTTTATTTATTTTTTTACCCAACTTTTTGGAAAAAAGTAAAATTGTTTGTTTGAAATGAAATTTTTTATTATTATTGAGAATTATGGCATTATAAGTTTGTCAAAAAAATGTTGTCAAGTGTGTCAAAAAATGATTTCATTTAATTTTTAGCCAATTTTTTGGAAAAAAAATGTAGCTGTTTTTATGACGTAAATGTAATTGAAAATGAAATTGGACATGGAAATTTTTGAATTTGTTATAGTTTTTGAAATATTTTTGGAATTTTGAAAAAGTTTGTATTTTTATTTTGTTATAACTTTTGCCATATTTTTAGAATTTCGGAAAAAGTTTTAATTTTTGATTTTGGAATATTTTTACAAAATTTGAAAAATTTTTAATTTTTGATTTTATTATAATTTTTGGAATTTTGAAAAAAGTTTTAATTTTTGATTTTGTAATAATTTTTGCAATATTTTTAGAATTTTGCAAAAGTTTGAATTTTTAGAATTTTTGGAATATTATCGGAATTTAGAAAAAGTTTAAATATTTGATTTCATTCTAATTTTTGGAATATTTTTGGGATTTTGAAAAAGTTTGATTTTATTTAATTTAACAATATTTTTGGAATTTTGATTATAATTTTCCGGCAACGTTTTGATGTTTCGTGTTAGTTTTGTAATAAATTTTTAAACAGAGATAAAAAATACTTGTACTTTAGCAAAGAGTTATGTTTGATATACATCGCTGCCCATAACTAAAAACCATGTCCTCGTAAAAGTTTTTTGCCGACAACTATATCAAAATCCTTTACCCAGACCGAAGTCTTGATATCTCAGAGCTGTGGATTTCAGCCCCTCCATATTTTCAATCTTGTATTTTGGATTAATTTTTGGAATATTTTTAGAATTTTGAATAGAGTTTAGATTTTTGATTTTATTATAATTTTTGGAATATTTTTGAAATTTTGAAAAAGTTTGTATTTATAAGTTTGTTATAATTTTTGCACTAATTTTGGAATTTTTAAAATAGTAATAATTGAGTTTGTAATAATTTTTGGAATACTTTTAGAATTTTGAAAAAAAGTATAAATTTCAAATATTTTAATAGTTTTAAAATATTTTGAAAAAAGTTGTAATTTTGGATTTTGTTGTAATTTTTTTAAATCAAACCCCTTTTTTGAAAAAAAGTTAAATTAATTATTTGTATAATATGAAATGTAATTGAAGATGAAATTGGTAGATAATGTTTGTTTTAAAAAAAGTTAAAATTGCTGAACACTAAATGGAGAGGTTTTTGAGGAGTTTGCTGAGTGTATCATCTTTTCACTAAATTATGTTAATTTATGATCTGCTATAATTTTCGGGCAAAGTTTTGATGTTTCGTGTTAGTTTTGTAATAAACATCTAAACAGAGATAAAATACTTGTACTTTTGCAAAGACTTATGTTTAGTATATCGCTGGCCCAAAATTAAAAATAATGTCCTCATAAAAGCCATTTGCCGAAAACTATATAAATCTTTAACCAAGACCGAAGTTTTGATATCTCAGAGCCTTGAGATTTCAGCCCCTGCATATTTTTGAATTAATTAAACAATAGTTTGAAAAATGCAAAATGTCGATTCCTTGACAACTCAACACACCGTGACTCACATTGGAGTTATATCGGGTACTTGGACAGTAAGTTATTTAGTTGGTCTATTTTTATTAATGTTCTTAACGAAATCTGTAACTACGAGCATAACAATTTCAGAGATTGCACCAATTATTTACAAAAAATAAGTTTCATAAAATACCAAATTTTTCACCTCGTGTAACCTACTTTTGTTTAAAGAGACACAAATCTAGGATTTAAAATTTTCCAAAAATAATAGCTAATTTAATTTGAAAAACATAAATTCATTTTTAATCTTTGTGAAACTTTTTGCATATCAAACAAAATAGAATTAAAGTTGTTCTCATTCCATCTATAACCAGGTGTTTAGAACATAAATTCATTTGGATTATATTACTTTCAAGCTTTTCAATTGTTTGTGTTTTGTACTCATATTTGTTTTTCTAGATTGATATGATTTATATTGCACACGATAAAAAAAATCTGAAAAAAAAACATTTATTTTACCATATCTTATAGCTACAAAAACAAACATCTCTGAGAAATGTTATAAATCAAAAGATCAGTTTTTTTTATTCTTTTCTTACATAATTTAATAAATTGTTAAAATTTGTGTTTTTGAAATATTTTTAAAGTTTTTATAAAGTATACAAATAAAACGAAACCATTTTTCTGGGAGTGAAGAAAACAAAATGGCTTAAAAGGGAAAAAAATCTTTGTTCGAAAAAGGATGAAACCTGATGGTAGACGATTTGATTGAAAGTATGTACTTAGACAGAAAATTTTTTTCGATATACAATAAAATTCAAACAATATTCATCATAAGTTAAAAAAAGCAAATAGTCCGAATTTAATATTTTTTGTTGACGTTGATTGTGTGTTTAAATTGAACTCCTCTTTAAAGTTCAAGAGTTTTGATTTCTTTTTATCTGCAGATTTATTTCTCTTTGTCGTCTCATTGTGAAATTTATTTCATGTGCATAATTGGCAGCAATCTAGGGTTGTTGCTACTACAGTTGCCTCACTTACAATTATCATGCTGTTGATTGTCGACTCACTTTTAGAATATTTGAATAATATTTTATACGTGGAATCTAACCCACACACTTTGTCTGAAATTATATAATCAATGATCTTTGAATCAGAGCTGTACGGCATAAATGACTTGCATATTTTGTAAAAATTTTGTCCCAAAAAAAATGTAAAAATATGCTGTCAGGAAGCTCTAGATTTCCATATAATCGCAATTAGTCAAAATACGACGCTTAAACTGGTCATAATTCGAAAATCACAAACTTTATATACAATAGGAAAATTTGCTTCCATTCCTAAGCCCGTTGTTCGATTAAGCTCCATGTATAAGCTCCATATTAAGCTTCATGTATACAAAAAGTGCATAGAACTATCATACATTATTATTTGATAAATGACTTTTATGTCTAAGACCTTCTAATACGTTATAAATTTTTCCTAAACTAATATTTTTGGTAGCATCATTACGGCAAATAAAGATTGTGGTCGTATTTTAAATGAAAAAAATCAGAATTAAAAAATGTAGATATCTGGCTCACATATAAAACATAATATAATTTTTTCACAATTTTCTTAATATTATAAAAATATAAATTTAAATATTAAACATATATAATAATTTTTTGGAATAACTAAAATTAATAATTTAAAGAACCCATTTGTTTTACGTGAATATTTTTTATAACCTTCACAAAAACATTTCTTCCGTACACAACTTTGGATGATAATAAAATAAAATTCATCAATTTATTATTACGAAAGTCATATTGTCTCATAGTCATTTTCGAAAATGTTAATAGTATATTAAGAAACTAGTTTCATAATCGACGATTTTATCGCACTCAATCTTTTTTGAAAACGACCCGCGCAGCGGGGAGTTTTCTAAAGGATGAGTGCGATAAAACGTCTTATGAAACGAGATTTTTATACTATTTTTTCTATTTTGCATTTTTTGTCTTGAAATTTTAAAAAATGTGTGTTTTATTAAAAAATAGTCAATTTGAAATTTTGTTATTATTACTAATTATTTTAATTAATTAAAATATTTAACACTATTTTAGATATTCTTATTAATTTTATTTACATAATTATTCTTTTTAATGTTTACTGACGTTTGTATGACCAATGTGACCAACCTTGAAAGACAAAACTTTGCGTATCGTAATGAAGGCCATTTCGATACGCATTTGGGTATCGAAATGACTTTATTTTAGACGCAAAATAGAAAAACTACTTTTTCACTTTCCAGTTTTTTTATTCTTTATTTATTATTCTTATTATTAAATGAATTTCGTTTTTTATTATTCGTAAAACAAGCGACTAATGTTTATGTGCACACTGCACATACGTATGTGGTAAGGCATTTTACGACAGGTGCCACGAGATGGTGCACATCATGTGCATGACATGTATTATGCACAATTTTGTGCACGGGGATTTTGTAGCATGCATATTTCACGCACTTTTTTCAAAAAAACTTTATGGGCATGTAATCGGCCATTTATCGAAAATCACAAATTTTACATACAAAACGAAAATTTGCTACTAATCCTCAGCTCGTTGCTCGATGACCTATTTAGGCTATTCCTAATGTGTCTCACCGGTGGTGGTGTGTTGACCACTTCTTTGCATGAGTGGTTGTTGTTCTAGCAATGTTGCAAACTAGCTAGTATATTGACGTGCAAGTAGTGCGGTTTTACTTGTAGAACTTCTGTTTGTACACTAAAAAAAAATTAAAGTAATGACAACCTCATCTTGAAGTTGGCAGTTTCTTATTCAAACAACGAAAACAGAAGGGTGTCAAAAAAATCATTATGTGTGTCACAGCAAATTTTCATATTTTTGGCTTAAAAAACGTTCATTTTAAGTGATTACCAGTAGTAACATTAAATTTGGAGAAATCGTGATGGTAGGGATTGGTATGTGAGATCCAAAACTAGATTATTGCATCATAAGTTTCTCAAAAAAATGTTGTCAAGTGTGTCAAAAGAAAGTTTTTATTTATTTTTTTACCCAATTTTTTGGAAAAAAATTAAATTGTTTGTTTGAAATGAAATTACTTCGGTTTTATTATTATTATTGAGAATTATGGCATTATAAGTTTGTCAAAAATTTGTTATCAAGTGTGTCAAAAGAAAGGTTTTTATTTATTTTTACCCAATTTTTTTAGAAAAAAATAAAATTAATAGTTTGTATGACATGAAATTTTATTATTGTCATAGACAATCATGGCATTATAAGTTTGTCAAAAAAATAATGTCAAGTGTGCCAAAAAACTATTTCATTTATTTTTTAGTCAATTTTTTGGAAAAAAATATAGCTGTTTTTATGACGTAAATGTAATTGAAAATTAGACATGGAAATTTTTGAATTTGTTATAATTTGGAATATTTTTAGAATTTTGTAAAATTTTAAATTTTTGATTTTATCATAATTTTGGAAAAAGTTTTAGTTTTTGATATTGTTATAATTTTTGCAATATTTTTAGAATTTTGAAAAAAGTTTAAATTTTTAAATTTTTAAGAATTTTTGGAATATTATTAAAATTTAGAAAACGTTTAAATTTTTGATTTTATTCTAATTTTTGGAAAATTTTTAGAATTTTGGAAAAAAATAGAATTTTTGAATTTTATATATATATTTAGAATTTTGAAAAAAGTTTCAATTTTTGATTTTGTAAGAATTTTTGGAATACTTTTAGAATTTTGAAAAAATTTTAATTTTTTGATTATACATATTATAATTTTTATAACTTTGGAAAACGTTTCAATTTTTGATTTTGTTATAATTTATGCAATATTTTTAGAGTTTTTGAAAAAGTTTAATCTTTGATTTTGTAATAATATTTGAAATATTTTTAGAATTTTGTTTGAAAAAAGTTTGAATTTTTGATTTTATTTAATTTTTACAATATTTTTGGAATTTTGAAAGAAATATGAGTTTGTGATTTTTCACCTCTGCAGTTGGAGGTTTCTGAGTGAGCGGCTCCAACAAAAAAGCTTGTAAAACACAAAATGCGTTTGAATCAACCGGCACTCTCACGGTCGCATTTGTGGAGCCAGATCAAAAAACTTTCCGTAAACATGTGTGTTTTATTAATATCTTAGACAAGTTCGTAAATCAGAAAAATCTGACACATGGTTAAATAACTAGAGGCTTTATACTAGAAAAAACGTTCGTTTTTTTAATCCGTTATAACGGCCGTTTGGATTCTAATATTTTTAAAAACTTCATAAATTTAGCATCTGTGGGAACATTTTAATCCGTTTCTTATAAATATAAACCTCTGCAAATAGAGGTTTTTGACTTGTTGGCTTCAACAAAAAAGTTTGCAACAATCCATAACTACAATTTCCAAAAACCTTATAACAGTCAATGAAAAAAAATAAAATTGTTTGAATAGAAGAAATTAATTTTTTTTCTTAGAAATAAACTATTTTGATATTTTGCAGTAATCGGACGACATATGATATAGCGTAGGTTTGTGTCATAAATTGTCACACACATGTTCTGTGGTAGATTTGATATTTGTTTGTTGCAAAATTGGATAGATATAGTTTTGCTTATATGTAGCTAATTTTCTTTTTATTATTTGTTTTATTGGTTTTATTTTATTTGTTCGATATCTGTTTGAAATTAGTTTGTGTTGTTTAAACTAATCTGATACATCAGATTCTACTGGCACACAAAACTGTCTGATCTAGAAATCTACCTATTTCTAGCGGATATACGTGCCGCTTGGACTTTTTATTCATGAATTCATAAAAAATAATAAAAATTTCTTTTTACGAAGTTTAAAACATTGATCTATAACCCAGTTTTTTAAAGTTATATTGCTACTGTCTTTTGCAATTTGTATTCGAGTCATCATGCTAAATAAATATTGAATATATATAAAATTGAAAGTATGTCTGTTTGTCCTTTATGCATTAATACAGTAATCATCATGAAAATTTGGGAAGTTGTTGCGTACACTTAATTTGCTTTTTATTTAACTATCGTTTTAAACGGTAGTTTGCTTTGATCAATGTTTTTTTGTTGAACATAATTTTTATGAAATTAAAAATAACGTAAGAATGATAGTATAACCTGAAACAATTACATTTGTATATCAAAATTATATGTATTGGAATTTTATCATCTTCACTAAATATGTTGTCGGTTTGGAATTGTATGTAATACATGTTTCTAAAATTAAGTGAAGATTTAATACTTGTAACTTGATACTTGATAACATCGATTATATCGATTTTAAGCTCACAATTACGAGACGGAAATTGCATAAATTCTATACAAAGAAGCATAGCTTATGTATGATTAAACATGGATGGTAATCATGATAAATAAAATAATTAAAAATGGTGGAACTTTGCCGATAGTGATTTGCAAACGGCAACGACGCGCATTAATACCAATGAATTTGCTTAGCTTTCCGCAGGAAGATTTGTAAAATTTAAGCTTGTTGATCTATGGGTGTGACCACCACGCGTATTTTAGTTCCTGCTATTGGCATATGAGTTATCTTGAGATATCGTATACCACTGGCAATAGCAATGCAATCTCATTAGCCAAAGTGATATCTTAGGGTGCTGGTGGATGAAGTATTTACAATCAACGATACCATCCCTTACTCTAAGTTATGGAATATTCTTTGATGATACACTATTTTTTTAAAATAAAATGTGTTTGGTAGTAGAAATTACAAGGTGAGTCACAACAACACATAAAAAACTTTTAAGAACAAGGTTCCACAACAACATGCTTTCTAAGGTGTTGATAGACGCAAATTTGTATATTAGTCCAGTAACTATGTCGCCTGAGAGTATGGGGTAGTATGCGTCAAATCCGGTAGTTCTGATTGTTTGCAGACTTGTTTATGATGTTGGCCTAATGAATAATCCAAGTTTGTGACCTCGAGCGCCGAACGCAACTTTGTCAAAAATCGAAAAAACCGCGAAAAATCGTTATTTTTTCAAATTTTGGCGGTTATAACCCTAAAGGACTAGTTTTTTCTTTATACTTTCTTGGGACGGTTTTGAAGTAGACTAAATTTGCTACAATATGATACCAGAATTGTCTCTGTAGACCCAATAGTTTCCGAGATTGAGTCTTTCAAAGTTTATCATTTTTTTAACTTCGCAATATTTTTCAATATTTTAGACATTATTTTAGTCACTCGAAAATTCATTCAGAACGACAGAATTGCAAACAATTGCGTATTTCGAAAAAAATGATAAAATTTAAACTGCTGAATCTCGGAAACTATTGGGTCTACAGAGACAGTTCTAGTATCATATTGTAGCAAATTTAGTCTACTTTAAAACCGTCTTAAAAAAGTGTAAAGAAAAAACTAGTCCTTTAGGGTTATAACCGCCAAAATTTGAAAAAATAACGATTTTTTCGCGGTTTTTTCGATTTTTGACAAAGTTGCGTTCGGCGCTCGAGGTCACAAACTTGGATTATTCATTAGGCCAACATCATAAACAAGTCTGCAAAAAATCAGAACTACCGGATTTGATGCATACAGTGATGTATAAAGTTACTGGACTACATGATATGTTTTGATTATTTTAAATATAAAAATGTATATAATAGTTGCTTGGAATACTGATAGATGTGAAACCCAAAATAATTTTCATGATTTTAATTTAAACATTCTGAAATTTTAATTTGCGATGCTACAATAATTGGAAGATACAAAAAAAACACAGCTATTTCACAGATTTAAGTTTTCACTTCTGTCGGCAGTCCTTAACACTGCCTTCTTTTTTTTTATCACGTTGTCTCGACCGAACACTAGGATTATCTAATGCCGGCCTTTTTCATAGTTGTTTTGCAAAGACTAAAATACGAACTAGTGTTTGTGCGATAAGCTCAGGCATACCATTAATGGAATTGAATTTTGTTTCCCAAATTATTTGTTAATCAATAGTAGATAAAGTTTTTATTTTAGTTACATTGAAAACTCCGGTTATAACAGCTGTGAAACAATAAATGAATATTAAATTATTTATTTTGTTTCTTATAAAAAAAAAATTTTTGTTTTTCTTTAAAACCAAAACTGCAACGAACTATGGAAAAAACAGATTTTCAAATGGATATTGGTCGACTTCGTGAATTAGGCAATACCGTCAGGGCAGAGGCCATTCGTTTTAAGCGAAATACTGCGATGCTAATTCCACCGAATCAATCTAGCCAATCAACAGGTTCGTTGTTAGCAATAAATCCAACTATTGAACGAATGAATAATGATCAGATAGGATATGGTGTTTCTGTTAATCATGCCGAGATTATTGGAACAGTCACTCAAAATCCTGAGTTGAACAGCCAAAGATCAAGTCCAGAACATCAAGGACCGCAAATTTAGTAAAGCTGTGATAATATTCAAAAAAACTTTCTATTAACTTTCTCGCAAAACTTTAGGTTTGTTCCAGAAATCCTCATGGCAGATCATAGTTTTGTATACTTTATTATTATAAATTTATTGGAGCGAAGCGAAGCTCCATTCTTCCCCGATTTGGATTTTCGATTGTCCGCATACTCCTCCCAAACTATTAAAGATATCAAAATGAAATTTTGCATGAAAGACGACATCTAGCCATAGATGGTTCATATACATAAATATTGAAAATTAGACATATCACGGAGGAATAATCACCAAAAAACGGTTCCCATAAACTTTCAATGGGAAAATTATCATCTTTTCACAATACTTAAACAAATAATTAAATTTTTTTTTGTTTTTTTTGTTTTTTTTTTTTTATTTTTTTAAATTTTTGTTTTCATTTTATTTTTTTTTTTTTATTTATATCAAAATTAATTATATCAAAATTAATTTATATCAAAAACGATCGAAATCGATTAATTTATATCAAAAAAATAAATTTTAGAAACGCACAAAATCAAATTAAAAAATAATCACAAATTCAAAACAAAATTATCCTACTATGCGCATGTCAAGAAAAAAAAACAAAATTGTTTTATCCACTGTTCTATACAAGAAAAACACCAGACAAAACAGAGAATAGAGGAAAATTGTCAGATACATTTTTTGTTCTATCGTGATTTATACAATACAAACGACGTTTTATCCGATGATATATCTTCTATTCGCATTCATACAATTGGCCCTGAAAAAAATGTAAAAATTCTAAAAAAAAAATTTTCCTGCAACGAAAAACCGGCAGTTGGGATGTAGAACTGCTGTGAACCGTACTAAATGGTAACTTGGTAAATAAACTTGGTAAATGGAAATGGAAACTTGGTAAATAAGTTTCATCCAATTCATTATCAGGTAAAAAACAGGTTCTCTGGAAACTCCCTATCACTTAGAACAGTATCGCTTAAAAATTAATCAGCTCCTTGTCATACATATTGTAACGACTCTTCGTTGGTTCTTTTAGATTATTGAGCAAATACGACAGTAAAAAGACAGATCTTTAGTTAACAAAATCCCAAACTTTATTTATCAACCAGTTACAGCAACTTCCGATTTTAATTATAATAAATTCTATGGTCTCCAATTTATGTACCATAAATTTCACCGCTTTCCACAATTTGAATCAATGAGAGTCGGAATCGTAAGATCTGTATTTACTATTCCACTAGGTTCAAATTATTTTACTATTAGTACCCAGGCTCAAGTACCACCGATTATTCCTTATACTTGCGAATATTTATTAACACTTTTAATTGGAAAATTAAAACTGACTATCTGATATTCTGTTCGCTTATTTATATCGAAATATAAATAAATCGAAACTTCTATAATCCACTAGAAATCAATATTACGTAGTCCGTACATCTTGAATAGGCCACACCTATTTTCATTCATACTTGCATTTGTATTAGCGAACTTAAATTTAATTTATGCAAAATGTATTTGTTAAAGGGAGTTAACTTTTAATTCATCTTTGAATGTAGAAAACATTTAGGCGGAACGTATTGGTTATTTATGATTAAATAAAATTAACCCTTTCTGGACGAAGTTTATTACCCTGCCCTCCATTTAGTTTTGTTCGTCCCGAACAATATCAGCTATCGCATTGGTGCTGTTACCTTGGTACGGTGCCCACCTTTGCAGATGTATCACTTTCATCTTGGTACGGGGTCCCTTTTGGATGCGGTAGATAACATCATTAATTCGTTTGATTATTTTATATGGGCCTTCCCAATCTGGCTGCAGCTTGGGTGATCTTCCCTTAGTTCTCCTGCGGTTGTATAGCCATACCAATTCTCCTTCTTGAAAACTGCCACTATTTGCATTTATGTCGTACCTGGTTTTCATTTTGTCACTGGCAATCTTAATGTGGTCTCGAACCTGTTGATGGATTTTATTCATCTTCTCCCGTAGTTGTCCCACATAATCTGTTTTCGTAGATACCAGACCTCCAGGGATGCCGAACTCGATGTCACTAGGAAGATGTAGTTCTCTCCCGAACATGATATTCGCTGGCGTTTCACATGTCGTATCGTGCACTGCGCTACGATAGGCCATCAAGAATAACGGAAGATCATTATCCCAATTTCTTTGGTTGGCTTCCACTACCTTCGACAGATGTTCTTCCATGGTACGGTTGAATCGTTCTACCATGCCATCTGACTGCGGGTTCATAGGTGTAGTTCGTGTTTTTCTAATGTCGAGTGTTCTGCACAGCTCTTCCATCAATTGAGATTCGAAATTCCTTCCCTGGTCCGTATGCAACTCGAGCGGTGTTCCATATCTGCAAATCCATTTATTGACTAATGTTTCAGCGACCGTAACTGCTTCCTGGTTCGGTACTGCATAAGCTTCCGGCCATTTTGTAAAGTAATCAATGACCACCATGATGTATTTGTTACCTTTTGTAGTTCCAGAATAAAAATACAATCTTGCCTACTATTCTACAATGGAAACCAAAATAGTTGATATTCTGGTTGGACATCTCATATCATACATATCATCAATCATGAAAATGATCAAGCTAATCTGTTTGATTGAATATGGTAGCTTGACTGTATCGCGTCGTGTGAATGCGCGTATGGGAATGGATGTGTGCATGTGTGTGTGAGTATGTGTGTGTGTGTGAGTGATTGGATGAAGTGCGAGAGCTTATGAATGTGCTAGGATTATGGGATGGGACGTGGTGATTGCGGTTCTTTTGATATACGGGGGTCGCCAAAGTCTACTTAGTTCACTTGCTTTTTCTTTTTTCCATTTTTTTTTCTTTTGATACGCATACAATTCTGATATTTGTGCTTGAGTAGCAGGTATTCTATGTTCGACCCCACTTACTGAAGCTAGTTTGGGGCTTTATAAATCTCACCAGGTGCGCGGCCTGCTATGCCACTTCGTTGATGTTCAACGAAGCAGCGCTTCATTACAATGGCTGCTTTCCAAACATTGAATAAATATATAGGAAAGTATCGCTACGTGCACGTACACAAATTACCAGTGAAGCATTTTTTTTTAATTTATTCGTTAAGTTGCCACACTGTCAATGTCATTTTATTTGTTTACGTCGTATTTTAAAACAAACTAAAGTGTTTTTTCTGAATTTTATTCTTAAAATATTGAATTGTAATTCAATTTTATACAAATTAGTATTTAAGCTGTTTTTTCACAACAATTAATTGTGTTTATATAGTTATTTATTCATAAAAACGGCGTTCTGCATCAAAACAACATTGTCAACATTTCAAAACATTTGGTGCTAAAATTACATACATCAGTTAAGGATATTTTGTATACAATTTAGTACATATTTTTAATATATTTACAATAAGTTTGTGTCACAAAATTAATTACTTTCTAATTTAATTTTTTATTTAATTTCCCAAATGTAAGGTTGCCCTAATGTCAAAACAATTTTGTTAGACACGCCAAAACCAATTTTATCAAGAATAGTTATCAATTATCATAAAATTGTAACCATAAACAAAGCACAACAAAAAGGGTAAGCAATCAAAATAAAATAGTTTTATTGACACCAAAATTTAAAATATTTTGACATTTAAAAGCAGGAAAAAGCTGATTTTTGTATGATAAAAGCGTTTTTTATCATTTCATTTTTTTTCATTTTTTTTATCATAATGTCATGACCAAATACTATGAAACGTTCTTAAAACGTCCCGATTTTTGAAAAGAATACACACAAGCTGGTGAACGGCGTGAGAACGGGAAGGTACACGGTTTTAGTAAAAATTACAATAGAGAACAAATGGTTAGAAACATTTTATCGTTGTGAAACAAACCATGTTCCATACAATATGTAACGCCAGGACTATTTCAATTTTGTTCTAAAAATAATAATTTTCATTTTCAATTATAGTTTCATTAATTTTCTTAAAGGTCGCAACATTTTTGTATGCTACTGTTGAGTTTTAGTTGCGTCACTCAATTTCAACAATAAACATGTTTGATTTAAATTTTTTTTATACGTTGGAGAAACTATTGATTGTTGGAAAGGGAAATTGAAACAGAAAATTTGATATAAAATTGAGAATTTTTATGATAAATTAGTTCAGTATAATTTTAAACTCGAGTCAGATAATGTTGTAAGTCAATTAGAAAATTTAAATTATCGAGTCTAGTGCATTTTATTAATAAAAATGATATTATAATTGATGTAAAGTCTTTCTGTTTTATTTATTTGTGCTATAGTGGAAATTATTTAGTAATGTTTTAGTGAATAAAATGAAAAATGGGAAAAAAATTAATCTAAAGCAAAAAAAAAATCGAAAGCTTAAGTTATTTTGAGAAAATAATAATGTTATCTGAACGTTTTTCTTTGTCTTTTATTTATACAGGCAGGTTAATATGCGTGTTGGTAGAGCAGCTACCACTAATAAAATGTCGGATGTCAAATTAAATCATAAGTTTGATTTAAATGATGATACGCTAAATTGCTTGATACATAAATTGGATCTGGAAGAAGTATTTCTAAGTAGTTCACCTAAATCACTATTTCTGAGTTATTGATTTGAGTTATGTATATGGTTGGATAGATCGGCAACATGTTTATTTGGAATAAGAAATTTTGGTGTTGATATTAATGGTTATGTAAGACATCCAACCAAAGGATTATGTATATGATTGCAACAATGATCTGTCACAAAACAAACATGGCCAGGTAAATGATATATGAAGAAGACAACAGTCAAGACAACATTGAAGATGATAAAATAATGTAAGCTTAAATTTTAATTTGTATAATTTTTGATTTAATGTTTTTTGATAAATTAATTTCTTTGTGTTAGCAAATAAATAGTATGTTTTCGATGTTATAGGAGATTTCCAAGGGTATTTGTTTGTTATAAATTCCGTGTTTTCAGGTTTCATATAGCTTTTTTTGAGCTATCTCGGTGTAAAATTTAACTTATAGTTTTCGTAAAAGTTCAAACATCGTTACAAATAATGCACTACAAATTGTGCAATACGCCCTTTCTTTACCAGGAACTAATGCTGCTGGACGCGAATTTACTACGGTAGAAAAGATGTGCGGCCGATAAGGTTCCACTTCCCAAATCCAGGCATTCCAAAATTGAATCAACGGAAACGTTTTAACATCTCATCATTAAAGAATGCTGAAACAGAAGAGAGATATCAAATCCATATTGCCGAAAGATTGGATAAATCAGAAACCATTGGTAACCATTAATGGAGACGTCGATAAATCATGGTATTTGCTCAAAGATGCTGTTTTAAGCGCTGCTGAGGGAATACTTGGACGGCCACAGAACCACTCCCAGAAGCCATGGATGGATCAAGCATGCCTTGACGCTATTCAATACAAAAGAGATTGATATCTGAAGTGTCTACAAGGACGCAACACCAGGTCCACGAAGGAGAACTATAAACTGGCAAGACAAGCCGTTACAAAGCTATGTAGACGAACGAAGAGAGAATGGTGGAAGAGACAGTGTGAGGAGATTGAAAGCTTCAATAAGGAACATCAATCGCGTAACTTCTTTCAATAGGTTAAAACCTTAAAGAAGGGCCCTCAAACTAGATCGACTGCTATTCAAAACGAAGATGGGGAGCTACAAGTAGACCTTAAAATATTTTAGATACTTGGGTCGCTTATTTTGAAAATCTTCTCAACTTAAGTGACATTCCCGATCGAACGTTCACCGTGATAAGACGTTCGATCTAGCTTAGGGGCTAACAATATATACAATAAACTTTACAACATTACAACATAACAAATCATACTAAACACTGACATATTTACAGTACACTAACATAAAACTTTGGTGGCGGGTAGCTGTAAGTAATATCAGTTCTGATATATAGCTGTAAGAGGTAAATATCTTTTTGTTTATAACATGTGGAATTTTTTTTAACCTTAATTTCAAATTATTGATATTCACAAGATTTTTGATGTGTTAAATTTCTCTGTGTTTGAATATTATATGGTTTTTGATTCTTTGCATTCTTTTGTTGAAAGAATTGTATAAGACTTATATCAAAATTCTACAGATATATAATATAGAATTATATCAGTTTTACATTCTGTGGATATTGAAATAAAATTATAAGGTTGTTCACAAATCAATATGAATGTTCGATTTATTGATACTTAATACCATTTTCAAATAAAAATGTGGATTCTATAACCTTAAATTAGAATTATGGATATTCACTGGTCCTTTGATGCATCGATTTTCTTTGTGTTTGAATATAATGAAATTTGGGATAGTATTACATCACTGTAATCGAATTCTTCAAATATAATATAATATATTAAACCTAATCATAACTTTAATTCCACAGATATAATCTAAATTAATGTTTATACTCTTATAGTTCATTCAAATTAAGCATTCATTGAAATATATTTACCGGTTTTAAAGTAAAGTTAATTTTTTATTTTTTTATTTTCTCTCGTTTAATTTGTTCATAATATACATGAACTGAATTTGAAATGTGTGCACTAAAGCGCCCTACAGACGATCCGACGGTCGGACAGATTTGGTTGGATTGGATGTAAAATCGGATAGTGTGTATGCATGTCTGTCCGATAAAATTAAGTTGGATATGTCGGATGGAAATTCCATCCGACCGTCGACCAACCAAACAAATCGGATGGTGTGTATTATTGTCGGACGGTTTTAATTCAATTGAGTAAGAAATTTCATAGAATGAGAAACAAAGAAAATTTTAGAAAAGTATTTTGGTATATATATGAATCAATAAATTGAATTTGTTAAACAAAAACCAAAAACGAATTGTCAAAATCGGATGTTAAGTTGGATCGTCTTGAGATAACATCCAATTTGGTCGTCCGACTTGTCGTCCGACAAGTTGGATCGTCTGTAGGTCGCTGAAGATTATTTTGTTAATTTTTTTTTGTACGCCTAATTAAAATGGCTGAAAAATTCTTTATCCTTTGAAACATATTTACAATTAATTAAAAGATAAAATTTATTAAATTAAAATTAGATAAAAATAAAATAAATTACAAACTTATTTATAAAAATTATAAGAAACATAAAACAATTGAACTAAAATTAAATATAAAAATCTATAAAACAATTATATTACCGATAATTGTTCACTCACTGTAATTAGTTTTTTAAGTTCATTATCATTAATTTCAAATTAATATATAAATAACCAAAACATAATATCCAAAATATACCTAAAAATTAAATTAAACATAATAATAAAATGCAAAATATATGACTAAAGATAAAATTAAACACATAATTGTACAAGGTCAGTTCAACATTACAACAGTTGCATCGTGAGGTGCTTGGTCAAGTGAGAGATTCTTTTTCCTTGGCGGCATGGCAGATACAATGCATTTATGTATTGGTCTTGTACATAACACCACTGAAGGACAAGTCTCTCAATTGGCCAATCAGGTCATCACGATGCAATTGTTCTAGTCCTACCACGACTATAAAAGGGTTTAACTTAAGTGTTACAATGTCATGGCTATTAATACATTTAGTTATTATATTATATAATCATAACCATGTAAGCCCGATGGTAGGAGGATAGATTCATGTTATCTTCAGTGAATTAATTGAGACCAATAGCCTAATTGGGTTCTTAATTAATCATAGAGACATAGCATTAATTCATCTACCTACAGATCGGGCGTCTAATTTTATACATCTTTGGTGATATGGGCCTATGCCTAAACCAAATAAAATGATAATCTAAAAAAAAAAAAAAACTTAAGTGGCCGGCAACAAGTCGGGGAAGAGCAAAGCTTATTCGTGCGTCAAAGGTACATGTAGACGAACCAACCAAAGAGAAATTCGAAGCGGCGCTGTCAAAATTAAAACGCAATAAAGCACAATTGGTATCGACGATATAACATCCGCAATGATTGTACATGCTGGCGAAACTCTATCCCAGATATAAAAGTTCGAATCGCTGCAGGTAATCGAACTTTATACTCAATTAAACCTCTCCTTGGATCACCGTATGTATCAACTAACACCAAGCTCAAGTTATACGAGACATTGATTAGACCGGTTGTGATGTGTGGGTCACAAACGTAGACCCTTATACAAAATGACGAATGGCATTTATCTGTATTTGAGCGTAAGATCCTACGCTACATTTTTGGTCCACTTAAAGCAGACGATGGAGAGTATAGAACCCGGTATAACTTTGAGATCAGAGACCTTCTTGAGGCTCCTGATATAATAGGTTGTATCCGTTCTAATAGGATTGCTTGGTTTGGGCATGTTCTACAAGCCGATTCACAGTCTGGAATGATTAGAAAAATGTACGTTACTACCCCAGGGAGTGGGCGACCGCGAGGTAGACCACGACTACAATGGGAGACTGACGTAATAAACGACCTTAAAAAACATCGACTGCCATGATAATTATGTCTCTGTTGCGAATGACTGTGGTAAATATTCAAAGCTGATTAGCCTGGCAACGCTCCTACATGGAGCATGAACGCCTTAAAGAGAATAAAATAAATAAAACATATTCAACTATGTATTTCAATTTTTATGTATTTCAAATGTATTTTCGTACGTATTCATTTATTTCAATTTTCTATCAATAAAGTAAGTTTAAATTAAGTGTATTATTAATTTTATTTATAAGATTCTGACCGTAACAAATCTATAATTTCCTGAGCACTATCAATTTCTTGGTGACTTTGATAATAAGCAATTATTGCCTCTTTTTTATTCGGTTCAAGCTGTTCATTATGTAAAGGCATACTATATTTATCTAACATCTTGTAAATATATGGATGCAAAATTTCCTGGTTTTTATCTACATAATATAATACCCTATGTAACAATAGATTTTGAACAATATCATATAGTTTCATATCTTCAAATTGCTTTACAAGATTAACATAGTTACAACAGCCAAATGATTCGAAGCTCAGTAATCTATTATTAATAAATGTATTAAATTTGTGCTGCGTTATTGCTATAAACTCATTAATCTTATTCATTAAATTTTTACCATAACATGTTTGTTTATCTTTAGTTTTACACATCATATCGAAAATAAGTAGCCTGGAATTTGGATTATTATTTAAAGTTCCAATCAAAAAAGCATATTCATCAAAATCCAGGTATGCATTATTTCTAGGTACAGTAAATTCAAACTCATTACTTATAGGATTTAGTATTACTAATTTTTTAAATACTTTAAGTATTTTCTTTGCAACTGGAGTAGCATTTCTTGGTATTTTAAAACCCAATATGTCGGGTAATCTTTCTTCCATATTATTCCCATTTAAATAATCGCCAATACTATTGCGAATATTATCCCATATATTGGTGTCATTAAGAAGATCAATAAGATATTGACCTTCTGCATGTGACAGATAACTAGCACCATTAGCTGCTATTCTATTAATGCACGAATTTATAAAGAGAATCTTAAAATTTTGTAAGATTTCAGAGTAATATATTATCAGAGTCAAATATCTAGCACCTTCAGAATTTATATCATTCGATGAGAAATTAATATACATAACATCACTATTTTTAAGTACTGGTACTAAATATTTCATACCTTCATCTCCTATGTAATTTAAACCAAGATCAAGATCTAAAACTTTAACCTCTCTTAAAAATTCAGCTAAATATTTAGCACCTGTGGTTAGTATTTTTTCATTACGTAAATATAACTTAGCAATTTGACTATCTTTAAATGATTGAACTAAATATTGAATACCATTACGTTGCATAATATGACTATAAGACATAAAAAGCCAACTAATCTTTGTATCTTTGAAAGCTTGGTTCAGATATTGAGCATCATCGGCTTCTAAGTTTTGACTATCATCAAGAGTAAGTTCAGCAATTGTGATATTCGGCAATATTGTTTTTAGATATTGGGCACCCTTAATGCCTATTTTATTACTATGGAGAGTAATATGAATAATGTTGATATCATAATATAATGTTTGAGATATATACTTATTAACATCACCATCTTCTGCAGTATGGATATCAAGATCAAGAATCGTTATTTTAGTATTACTCAGCATCTTATTTAAGTATTGTGCTGCATCGCTTCCAATTTTATTTTTACTTAAATCAAGGTTAGTAATTTGCGTATCTTTTAGAGATTCAGCAAGATATTTTACACCTTCATCCATTATATTGTTATTTTTGAGAATAAGTTTGGTAATTTGAGTGTCTCTCAAAACTTGAGTCAAATACTTGAGATCATTACAGCCTATGTTACTATTTCTAAGATTAAGTGTAGTAATTTGGGTACCTTTTAGAGCTTCTGCTAGAGATTTGACGTTGACTTCTCTTTTGTTAGTAAGAGATAAACTTTTACTACCGTTTAAGTTATCAATTATTGTTTTATATGGCATATTTGTATCCTCCTAGTTATAAAATTCCTTAAAAATAGCTCTTTTGATAATATGGCTTGCTCGTGCAGGATTGTTTCTTTGCAATCTCACCTTTAATTCAGATGCTTTTACTCTAGCTTCAGTAAAAGATAGCTCTGGACTCTGGTAAAACGCCTTATTTTAAACGCCTTTACTTTAACTTATTTTAGTTGGCAATCCGGACCGAAGTTGTATAAACATGGATTTGATTTTTTTACTTTTAAATATAGGAATATAATCCTATTAAAATATTACGTACTTCAATTTAAACTAACAAATTTGACGTTAAAACTTTAAAAGTAAAGCGCGGGATTCAATCAATTCAGAAGTGTCTAAGGACACGATCCACTATATAACTATACGGCATACCGGTATTATTATGATGCGTTAAATCGCCTTTGTATACGATCTGCACTATACACATCACAATTAGGCGCGCTATACACCTGAGCCTAACTATGCGAACTGTGTTCTTAAAAAAATAAGGTTTTAATGCGCATAAAGTTTTTTTAAAAAAATGTAATGTTTCCGTTTTTATTTTATTTTTTAAATGTTTTGTTTCTGTAATGTTTTTTTCTATAATTACGTTATATATGTACTTTATTTTTTTAAAAACATATAGTTCTTATAGTTTAGCTCAGGTGTATAGCGCGCCCTATACTATTGTAATCAATTACCGAACGCATCAATTTAAATGTGGTAACAATTTTATGGTGCTATGGTGTTACGAAGCAGTTGTCCAATCTCCGTAATTTAGTCGCCCTACTTTCTCACACGCACTAATTTATAATAACAAGAACTTTTGAAGTTATTTTTTACCCTTTTCAAACACAATTTCTTACATCCAGTTCGTAATCATCTTTTACAAAATTTTTTAAATTCTGTTACAAAGCAGATGTGCAATCTCCTTAGTGGGTTTCATTATCGTTAACAAAAAAAAACAATCTACCAGATAATGCCTACCATTTTTTTTGGTATCGATTAAAAACGGCCTTTTTCGGGCGATAAATACCCGTCGATAGAGGTCTTCTGTCTCTTAGTCGCTATTATTCTGACAATCGTATTGGATTGTTTTTTTTTGTTTTGACGTCTACTGTCCATCTTAGGATTATTGAATAGTGATTAAAAATCTAGAAAAAATCGAGTACAAAAAAAAACCAAAGGAAAATGTTTGATGTTAAAGCGAAAACGGACATTTTTGGAATGTAGGATTATGGTTCGAATTCAAATTTATTCACTAAGCATGAAGATGGAAAATTCTATTCGCTGTTCCAAACAAAAAGATGGCTGTTTGTTCTAGTCAACGTGTGATGAGTTAGCATATACAAAAAAAACGCGTTACATACTGAAATGTTTTGGTGAACGGTGGAAAATATAGATATTTTAATAAGTTTGGATATAGCTTAATCGATCTGTGATAATTATTGTTGTATGTCAGATAAACTTTTAAATTGTATCGTGTGATCCGTGATTGTAGTTCTGAGGAAATTGTCAACTTTCTGTTGTTGTATCATCGCATGCCACGTCATGATTTTTTCTTACATACGATTTGTGATATTTATCGCGTATGGATATGGTATCTTCCGGGATCACCATTCTGATGAGTTATCTTCGGATGCTCGTATGAAATAAAAATTACTGTAATTAATTAATAAATCAAATTAGTATAATTAATGTAAATAGTGATTGATTCTCGTGCATTTAATAACAATTAATGAAATTATTAATAAATCAAATTAGTATAATTAATGTAAATAGTGATTAATTCTCGTATAGATAATGAATTCAAATAATATGTACTGTGAATACTTTCCTGATAGTCGTCATTTTGACTACTCATGTGAACACAAACAAACAAACAAAAATATATAAATATTAATGTAACTAATAATAACTCTAATTAATGTAATTGATACTTACAATTGATACTTTAATAATATTTCTGGTTAATACACAAAAAAAAGGAACTAAAACTATGTTGTGTTTGTAATTGTATAATACCAAAAGAAAACAAAAAAAAGGGGAACGCAAAAGGCTATTAGTGGAAAATATAAATCAAAGGAAAGGGGGTTGAATGATTCAAGTTTCAACCTCAACCATAGGCATGTTTGTTCTGATTTTATTGTTTCATATTTGCTGGAGTGACTGGATGTAAGAAAAAGAACAAAACGGGGTCACTTATAAGTATCACCAAGTTTTTCAACCTACCAAGTAAAATATGAGAAGAGGCTAAGCTGTGAGGAACGGGAGGGAATCGGACATGAACATGGGGTGGGTCATATTTTAGTTTTGTTTTATTCGTATGTATGAATGATTATGGATATGTATGTAGGTGTATGAGTGTGTGTATATGGATGTGTAGATGTGGGTACGTATGAGCGAGTATATTTATTGCATGCGCGTATGTCAGTCAGAATCCAATTGGAAACATGTAAACAAGAATTTTGCATAAATATTGTAAAAATTATTGATAAAAACTTAAAAATAATTTAAATTAAAAATGGATGGCTTCTTAATATTTAATCAATCAAATGATTTAGTTTATCGTAAATTCGATGATGGAATGAAAAACCAAAATTCGTGAATTAGCAGTAACGAGTAGATTAGTAGAAGAAGATGATGCGGTTGAAAAAGAATATCTTCATTCTATTGTTATCTTACAAATATTTAGTCCAATTATTGCATCTCAACAGATAATGTTCTATCAACTCGATAATTCTTATACTACATTACAATGTAGAAATGATTTCAATATTATTTTTGAAGAATTTTTTTGGGTATGTTTTTATTAAGCTTGGAACAAAAACCGTAGAAATGTTACAACGGCATTTAGGGATATGCCTCTCGTTTTTTAAACCTATGTGTGGTCCTGATGTGATTTTATTAAAAACAATTAGAAAACATGGAGGTATACTGACATCGTAATTGATTCATGGAATGAGTTGTACAAGTATGATCAGTCTATACTAGTAGAAGCAGTTGAACAGCTTTTAGTAAAGCCTGATGTACGAAATGTTGCATTGAAAGCATTACAATCGGTTACCGAAAAGGTAAATCAAGATCCGCTCTCACAACGAAGTCATGCACTAATTTTTGTTAAACGTGAAGTTTTGTCATTATATTCAAGCCGTCAAGCACAAGATCTTTCGTCATCTGATATTTTTTTCCTAAACATTTTTTTTTGACATGCAATTGAGCCTCAAAAGACTTCTGAAGGTTCAAAGAAAACATTCCAGAATAAAAATACAATCTTGCCTACTATTCTACAATGGAAACCAAAATAGTTGATATTCTGGTTGGACATCTCATATCATACATATCATCAATCATGAAAATGATCAAGCTAATCTGTTTGATTGAATATGGTAGCTTGACTATATCGCGTCGTGTGAATGCGCGTATGGGAATGGATGTGTGCATGTGTGTGTGAGTTTGTGTGTGTGTGTGAGTGAGTGGATGAAGTGCGAGAGCTTATGAATGTGCTAGGATTATGGGATGGGACGTGGTGATTGCGGTTCTTTTGATATACGGGGGTCGCCAAAGTCTACTTAGTTCACTTGCCTTTTCTTTTTTCCATTTTTTTTTCTTTTGATACGCGTACAATTCTGATATTTGTGCTTGAGTAGCAGGTATTCTATGTTCGAGCCCACTTACTGAAGCTAGTTTGGGGCTTTATAAATCTCACCAGGTGCGCGGCCTGCTATGCCACTTCGTTGATGTTCAACGAAGCAGCGCTTCATTACAATGGCTGCATTCCAAACATTGAATAAATATATAAGAAAGTATCGCTACGTGCACGTACACAAATTACCAGTGAAGCATTTTTTTTTAATTTATTCGTTAAGTTGCCACACTGTCAATGTCATTTTATTTGTTTACGTCGTATTTTAAAACAAACTCTAGTGTTTTTTCTGAATTTTGTTCTTAAAATATTGAATTGTAATTCAATTTTATACAAATTAGTATTTAAGCTGTTTTTTCACAACAATTAATTGTGTTTATATAGTTATTTATTCATAAAAACGGCGTTCTGCATCAAAACAACATTGTCAACATTTCAAAACATTTGGTGCTAAAATTACATACATCAGTTAAGGATATTTTGTATACAATTTAGTATATATTTTTAATATATTTACAATAACTTTGTGTCACAAAATTAATTACTTTCTAATTTAATTTTTTATTTAATTTCTCAAATGTAAGGTTGCCCTAATGTCAAAACAATTTTGTTAGACACGCCCATTCACAGGGATTGTATAAAGTCATTGTTTGTTATGAAAAGTGTGTCTGATTGTATAAAGTCATTGTTTGTTATGAAAAGTGTGTGTAAACATAAAAAATATGAATTTGAATATGATTTAAATTTTAAACGGATTTGATCTAGAATTTTTAATAGTGAAATATATTGTTAATCAGATATAACCATAAGGATTTTCAATTTAACTACGATTTTTATCCATTTTATTATTAGTTGATTAGTCGAAGTATGGTTATAAACATAAATTAAAATCGAATTTTTAGACCAATATAGTACAAGCTAATTTCGTCAATATTTAGAAACAATCATCTTTTAAGGTGGGTTTAAAGGTACTTTGGAATATTTTCAACCTATGCCAATTTCGTTATATTCTAAAAATGTCAACTGTTAGAAAAAACTGAATACGATAGAGATTTTAGATAAGTTTTTTTATAGAAGTTAGTTCATAGAAGTTTTGCAGTTAAATAAAAATATTTGCTTACAGAACAGCTTTACAAATCTGTATTCGTAAGAATGTGTTCATTTGTATTGCTGGTAATGATGTTAGACTATTGTTAGTGTAATACTGCTATTATTGCTGAAGATGATGGCACACAATTTTGCTTTTATGTATTTAATGTTTAAAAATATCGAGAAAAAAATTATTAAAATAAAATCAACAAAATATATAACTTATTCATTATCTTTTATTTAAGTAGGAAACAGGTAAAAATACATTTTAAGACAAATTTTTCCTAAAATAACGATTAGTTTGAATGAGAAATAAATAAAATTTTGAATAAAACCTACTTATTTCAAAGAACAGTTCATGCTGCCACCTAAGTTATGTTTGTGTAACTATACACAAATTATACACAGTACCACCCTACAATTAAATACAAACACCATCAAACGCACCAATACTACAAACTAGATGCTTCACTCAAAAAGTCTAGTTACTCTTTCTTAGATATTTATTCAATGATAAAATCTGTTGCACGAATAGAAAAAGTAAAAAATAATGTTTACCGGAAGTGACAAACCAGAAGTTGGAATGCATAACTGTTACAAATCATACTCTAAGCATATATACCACGTTTAATCAAAATTAATTGTCAAGAACTGATTTTAACAACTGATTTCACCATTTATTCCAATATCATCCAACAACTAATCATTGAAATCTCCATCTTTTGAAAAAGTTTTATCAAAATTTATTAATGAACAAAGTCTTATTAGTATTTGTAGATTCCCACGTATCGTGGCCTTGGACTTTTATTTATATATATCAATTTTAATATAACATAAACGAATAATTTTAAATGTAATCTGCAATGCCGGAGAAAAAAAAACCAAATGGTCCGGACGAACTTGAAGATGGGGATCTCATATTACGAATAAACTATTTGTTATTATGTCATTCTGCACACCCAATGAACTTCCGAATGTACATGTAGTACGTAAGAAAAAAAATCTAGTTTACAATATATATAAAAATTTAAAAAAAAAATACCTTAATCTATATATAATCCCGATTTAGAGACACCTTGTCTATTTTGCTTTTGCTTGATGTGATGATTGATTTATTAAAACTTGTTTGGTAACACTCCTAACACATAATGTATCCAGCTAATTCATTCCTATATCTTCCCAGTAATCTTCATTATCTTAATAAAACGAACTAAAATTCATGACAATAGTTCTCCCTTGGTTGTGAACAAAACAGAACTGTTAAAATTTGTGCACAACTATACAACCTTGAAATGATTAGAGGTTGAATTGAATCATAACGCGTACATATGTTTGATTGATGAACAGCTTGTTGTACAGGGAAGGATTTGATATATTACTATTTGTATAGTTATTTCCACTAGGAGTTGTAGAAAAAAACCCATTGTATTTTAATTTATTTAGATATTTTTCCAATATAATATTTTATTTTATTTTATCTTTGTTGTAAAATTATTTTTTTCACTGTTCAGGTTTTAGAGGCCCTGGTAACTCAACAATCTTCAAATTTTTATTTTATTTTTAAATTACTTAACAAAATGAGAACATTATTTTCTCTCCACAAACTAAAAACAGATTTTTCCTATTTCTTTCAGAAGTTAAACATTGAATGAATTTAAAAAAAAAATGTTTAACCAACAAACTGAAAAAATGTGTTTTCCTTTTTAAAGTTAAAAACGAATTGACTTGTTTTAACAATCAAAAATGGAATGATCTAAAAAAAATGTGTTTTCGTTTGACAACTTTTTTAATGAGCAAACAAAAACGAAGGTTGAGCAAAACTGAGTGATAAATCTCTGTTCGTTAAAATTGAAAATAAAATTGGTGCGTTCGTTTATTTTTATAATTGTAATTCGAAATTGAACTAGCCGTTAATTATTAGAAAATTTTAAAATTATTATTAATGTAAAAATGAACTGAAATTATGGAAATAAATTTTTATTGAATTAGAAAAAGAGGATGAATTGATTTTATTATTGTTTAGGCGAATATAGCGGACGTTACACCATGAATTCAAGGTAAAAACCAAGATATTTACCCTTGAAATCACAAAAACGTCGTCACCCCCTCTACACCAGAAACCACCGAACTACTTCCCACAATTAATCTGTATCTGGGATCGAGATACCCACAGTCACTGACGTCAAAACCGATGACCGGTTCCAACACTCATGAAGTCCCTAGGAACTTCACTGAGTATTGAGACCGACCATCCATCCGAACGCCAGCACTATGGACACCCCGATACAACCAGTAAGTATGACACGGGAGGTGTGAACCACAGCGACGACAACCAGCCAGAGGAACGACCCTACCTAACGAAAAGACATCATTCCCTGATGTCTTTCGCGTGATGGACTCCAAGATTCTTACCGCTCATATCTATGCACTCATAAAGTACACTTCCAATCTTAGTTTTAATCATTGCAGGTAAGAACTTTGGAGCCAATTTTGCCGAGAATTTTTTTGTAGCGTCACTCAAATGATGTTGCCGTACAAACACACGTTGTTGTGGTTGAAAAGTCCGTAGTTTAGATCGCAGGTTATACTGATGTTGCGATTTTTTGAAAGCTGCTTTTAAATTTTCCTGAACCCGGTTCCTGAGCAGAGTCAAATGATCAGAGCGTTCTAATTCCTCACCAGCATATTCACCAAGCTGGTGTAGTGATCTCAACAAATGGTAAGTATTTCCATCCGAGATTGGATGTTGACCAAATAATAGATAGTACGGTGAGTACTTGGTAGCAGAATGTACTGCAGCCCGCAGTGCATATGCGATTTCACCAATTTGTGAATCCCACTTGGTATGTTGACCTTTTATGAACGCTCGAATTGCTGCTAGGACTGACCTATTGACCCGCTCTGACGCGTTGCTTTGAGGACTATAGACACCGGTCCTAATGTGTTTAATGCCGAAATCTGACAAAAGACTTTGAAAGTTCCTACTAGTGAACTGTTTGCCATTGTCACTGTGCAGAAACTCTGGTACCCCATATGTAAGAAACACTTCATTCCTTAGAAAAGCATTCACCTTCGGTGAAGTTGCGTTTCTAAGTGGTTTCAGTAGTACAAACTTCGTAGCATGATCCAGAACTATCAATAACACCGTATTCCCAAGTGTAGAACGAGGGTACGGTCCCAAAAAATCTATGTAGACTCTCTGCCATGGACGTGCTGTTTCGAATTGATATTGCATCGGAGGACGCAATATCTGATTCGTGGCTTTTGTTTGTTTACATGTGTCGCAGGACACAACATAGTTGTGTACCTGTGACGCCATGCCCGGCCAATAATAAAGACGTCGAAGTAATTCTAAAGTCTTTTTAACACCTCCATGAGCAGCAGTACTATCATCGTGATGTTTCTGAATCATGTTGGAAGTCATCGGTTTTGGTACCCAGAGTTTCCACACAGGAACATCGTTAGGTATTGCATCAGGTCTTGGCTCAATACGTATGTATAGCTTATCATCCACGACTTTGACTGATGGAAAGTCCTTAGGTGATGATTGAACTTTAGCTATCATATCCGTATATTCGTTGTGCCGATAACCTTCATTGTCGATTTTAATTTCATTAATGTGATGTACTAATGCTTCCGTCAATTCTTCGTGTGTATCGTCATAAAGACGAGATAGAGCATCAGGGACTATATTTTGGGTACCTTTTTGGTGGACAATAGTAAAATCCATATGTTGGAGTTTTAGGCTCCACCTAGCCAGACGACCACTCAAGTCTTTCTGTGACATAAGCCACTTCAGACTTGAGTGATCAGTCACAATTGTAAATCGGTGACCTTCAACATAGCCCCTGAATTTCTTCACACTCAGAATTGCCGCAAGACATTCAAGCTCAGAAACCGAATAATTTCTCTGAGCTTTGTTAAGCTTCTTCGACATGAAGGCTATCGGACACTCTTGTCCGTCAGTATCAACCTGATACAACACACTACCTACCCCTGTCAGACTTGCATCGCATCTAATAAAGAACTCTTTATTATAGTCAGGGTTTACTAATACCGGTGCTGTAGTCAGCAATCGTTTTAAATTTTCGAAAGCAGCTTGCGCTTCCAATGTCCATTTCAATTTCCCAGAACTTTTCTTTAATAAATCCGTAATCGGTGATACCACGCTTGCATAATTTGGTATGAAACGTTGGTACCAACCAGCCATTCCCAATAGTCTACGTATTTGTTTTACTGTAGATGGAGCTGGATACTCTGCTACAGCTCTTACCTTGTCAGAGTCTGTTCGAAGACCATCTTCACCAACCAAAAATCCCAAGTATTTCACCTCTCTCAGAACAAATTTACTTTTCTTGAGGTTTATTGTTAACCCAGCCGCTCTTAACAATGAAGAGACTTTGGACAGCAATTCCATATGTTCCTGGAACGTGGAAGAGACTACCAATAGATCATCTAAATAAACAAAGACATTTTCGTGATATTGATGTGGTATCACTTTGTGCATTAGCCGACACATTGTCTGGGGAGCATTGCACAATCCAAAGGGCATAACCCGGAATTGATACAATGGACGACCAGGCACTGTGAAGGCTGTCTTGTCTCTAGATGCTTCTGCCAGAGGAATCTGCCAGAAAGCATCCTTGAGATCAATACTGGAAATGTACTTTGTGCTATTTAGACGACCTAGTAAGCCATCAATCAAGGGAAGTGGGTAAGCGTCCTTTTTAGTTAGTGAATTGACACGACGGCTATCAATACATAATCTGTTTTTACCAGATTCTTTTTGTACCAAAACCACTGGCGAGCACCAAGAACTGTTACTCTCTTCGATCACGTCCATTTGAAGCATTCGGTCGAGTTCGGCATAAACCTTTAGTTGAACAGCCGGCGATGTGGGATAATGCCTCTGTTTAACAGGTGCACTATCACCAACATCGATGACATGTTCAACCAAAGAAGTCTTTCCGAGCCCAGACACTTCAAATGACGGGAAAGAATCCTTGATCATATCCAGTTCATGTTGCTGATCAGTGGTGAGGTTGTGTGTATTTAAAGTTATTGGCTCTGTACGAGTCAGTTCACTAACAAAAGAAGGAACAATACCGAATTTCTCCCAGAAATCTATGCCCAGGTAGAGCTCTTCTCGTAATCCAGGGACTATATGGAACCGCATTGGTTTAGTGGAGCCATTCACAGTTATTGGAATTTCAATGTAACCTAAAATTTTAGTTGCAGTACCATCCGCCGTACGAATACACGAAGTGTATTTACGGTAGGTTGTACCCGATGATTCCAATAATTCCAAGGAATTTCTTCCAAGTATTGTGATTGACGCTCCACTATCCAATAGTCCTGAAATATGTTTGTCCAAAATCCTTATTGTTAGTCGCGGCCGAGGATCCTTTGTTTCTGAAAGGATAGATGAAATACAAGCTTTACGAAATAATTTCCTCATCCTCCAATATCTGATGTTACGTTCAAGACGTCTAAAATACGTTCGATGTAATGATGGGAAATTAAATGTATTTGATGATTTTATTCGAGTTTCTTGAGTGGTGGCAGATCGTCCTGCGTTCCTACATCTCTCGTCGCTTTCTTCGGGCTCATTGGATGTTGAACCGAGGGTACCATCCCCGAAGCATGTACTCTCGGACGGTAGTTTAACGACGGGTGACAATATGAACAATTTGCATAAATTACATCCGGCTTGTTACATTTCCAACAATATAATTTGATTCTATTCTTAGAGCACTCAGGAGCTCGATGACCATTTACTCCACATCTGAAACATACTATTGGTTGTCTGGATATTGATGGACCAGGTTGAATGTTATCCGATGTTATGCCAGGTCGCTGCAATATCCGTCTCTGTGTTGAATCCACCGCTTCAATATATCCATGTTGTTCTGGTTCAACTTCCACCTCATAATCATCCATCTGCTGTAGCTCGCTAATTCTTAAATTTGATGTTCTGGTCGGAACTGGTGTGGACCACAAACGTTCAAACTTCTGACATAAAGTCCGAAGTTCATCAATAGAATTTATGGTTGCTGCTAGTGTAGCATTCTTGAGCTCCACACTCAGTCCCTCCCGAGCAATCTCTAGCATTTCACGATCAGCAAATGGACGTGCTAAGCGACGGTTTAACGAACCAATCTCCACTAGGTACTCATACACGCTCTCCTTTGACTTTTGTTTACGGTTCAGAAGAACTCGCAAGATCGCCTTATCATCAGTGAGCGTACCGAAGGTTTGTAGGAGTCCCTCCCTTAGCACTGGGTAAGTCACCACCTCATATTCATGAGTTAAATTCAAATAGTATCTGTCGGCCGCTGCTTTCAGATACCGTGGTATGATAGACCTAAGGTCGTCCCATGACACACGGTCTCTTCTGGCAGCCGCCTCCACTCTATGAATAAACTCATGAACATCAGGAGAGTGACCATCCCCTGTGAAGGTTGGAACCCAATTTGAGTCATAACGACTCAAATTGTTCCCACGAACCCCTCGGTACTCCACTGGTGCTACCGCTGGAGCCGCGTCACGCCATACCTGAAGAGGTTGGTTGTATGGTGGTGGTACTGTTAGTGGAGCTGGTGGATATATTGGTGGTAGTTGTACCTGTGGTACTGATGGATAATTTAATTGTGGTTGTGGTTGTACCAATGCTGGATTGTTATGTGTATGTTCAGATTGGAGTGATGGACCCAATTGTGGTATTGCAAAGTCCTCTGCTCTCAAACCCGATTGCTGGAAATAAGCCGGTGGTAACTGATCTGACCGTCTCTGTTGTTGCTGGTTTGGACGATTCAGACTATGTATTGTTTCCGATATTGGCCGTACTGGGATCGGTGTGGATCTCTCATCTGGTTGAAAAGCAGATGAAGCAGATGGAGCAGATGATACTCCTGGTTTATTCTGCATAACTGGACGTGTTGACAGTGATCCTATTATATCCCAGGCGCGTGACAATTGCGAGATAGCGTAGGTACGGGCTTCTTGCAAGTCATTGCGAGGACCCAACCTATTCATCCTACCCGTGTAATGTAACACTCGATTCGCCAAACCATCTAAGAAGGTCTGATTAATCGGTGGCCGAAGTCGACGTACTTGATTTAAAATAAGTTGTGCTGCCTGCACCACCATTTGAGATTCCTCTATCAAATCTCTCGCATGAGACACTGTTATTGGAACTGACCCATGATCTACATGGTTTCGCAGTTCCACTGCCCAATCGGCCCCCCCCCGAAGTTCACACCCCGAACCAAACATTCGACCTGTAGTTCGGTGGGTTCCAGGCCATAGAACGGATGGTCAACGTCTAGTTGGTTTGACATTTTGATGGTAAAACCCGTAAAATTATGAACTCGCAAACAACAACAATACTAAAACCAATTCCCAACAAAAAAAATGTAGTTAGTACGCTGTAAATGTAAAAATAATGAAAAACGCAAAAACGAAAAAACCAACGAACGCCCAATTCGAAAACACAAAAAATTTTTTGTAAAACCAAATTTAATAAAAGAACGAACGAAATTATGGTTGTTCTCAATGTTGCTTCACTTCTCACAAAAAAATACCTAAAATATTATACCTATATATAAATATAATTGATTTATTTAATTTCAGATATACTGAAATTTCAGAAATATATACCTAAAACTATTTAGTGACGACAACACCCCTAAATAAAATATTTATTTATTTTTAAAAAAATTGAAAAATAAAAAATATTTAGAAAATTGCTTAATTATTGGATGTTCCGTCTTAGCTCAAAAATATTTATTTATTTTTTTAAAAAAAAATAAAAAATATTTATTTAAATCTTGATGTATTTGCTTATTTACGAAAAATTTGTATTTACTTAAAAATTATTTATTCCTAAATTTAATTTATTTAATAAAAAAATTTTATTTATTTATTCTCAAAAATTTATTGTTTTGATTTAATTTATTTTTTTATTTAATATATAGATAAGAGATTCCCAAATTCAGATTCGTCTGGAGACAACATAAAAGTAAGTATGGCTACAATATCCATTTTATTTAGTAATTGAATTCCCGCGTTCGCGAGCCCAATTCAACAATGCATGTGAGAACCGACTAGAAAAGCCCCTAACGACCAGATTCTACAGAACAGTTTCTCCCCAACCTAACAAAAACAATCACAACTGTCACGATTAGACCCTAGGCCCATTTCTACTGACCCAGCTGCGGTTGTTCTACCTAAAAATAAATTACCATTAAACTAATGCCAAAGTTGAAGAAAGCTCCCGAACACCAGACTTCAAATCCTAAACTCCATGAAAATTGTCTATTGTAAGCTAAATGTAAAAGTGGAAAATTTTTAAAGTTGTGTGAGGTGAAGCCTCGATCCTGATAAAAAAATAAATTGGTTCTCCTCTTCATTTCATTGAAGAAGCTTCTGTGCAGGGAATGGTACTACTGGTTTGTACCTAAGTACAAACACAGCAGTAGTAATTCCCTTATCACCAGAAAACTCCTTCTGAAACGAAGAGAAGAAACCAATGAACTTCGATCGCATGTCGATAATGGACAGAGGCGATCTAAGAACATAATTATGTTAAGGGGATAAGCCCCATGGATGGCTTATTAGGCCTACCGCTAAGAAAAGATTTATTTACTAATCCTATATACAAAAATATGTACATATGTGTACCATTATACGACAATTAACCTACTTTATACACAACGACAAAAAAAAAATTTCGATATCAATAATAAAAAAATTTACAAAAATTGTACAATATATGTAAAAGAATATGTACAATGGTGTACAAAAAAAATATGTACAAAAAAAAAATATGTACCAGAAATACAACTATATATTTACACAATGTACAATTATATACAACAATTTTTTTTTTTTCTTTTTTAATAAAATGTGTTGTGTAATAGGGTTTAGAATATGTGTCACAACAACACATAAATACCTTTTAAGACCTAGGTCTAGACCTGGGTCCCACAACAACTGGCGTTCTGAGGTGTAGATTAACGCTTTTTTTAAACATCTGTGGGTTGTTAACCTACCTACATTAATTAACCTACTATATACAACTAAATACAATTAAAGCTACCATAGTACCACCAAAAAAAATTCAATAAAAAAAATGTGGACCCAAATCGGTTTTTTTTTCCAAATAAAAATTATTTTTTTAAAGGTGCACACAATTCCTAGGGGCCTCTTGCGGTCCCAACCACCGTCGGAGGTTCTCCTTCCTGTGGTTGGATTCGAAGATGGCGCTCTCCTCAGCCAATGTCTCCGCATATGCGTGCATGACTGAAGAGAACTCCACCTCCTCTTCCAACCACACCATGCACTACCTCATCTGCCCACTCATTTATCTCCTCATTCATCACTCCATCCGCCAACTCATTCACTTCCTCATTCACAATCTCACTTATCACTACATCTATCATCTCTTCATACTGCTCATACATTATATCATTCATCAATTCCAAATATATTTCATTCCTTTTCTCATTCAGTTCTGCATTCATTTTTTCCTTCTCCCTCTCATTCACCACATTCATAACTAAACTCACAATCTCATGCATCACTTCATGCACCTCATTCACCCCTGGCTTGACCACTGCCTGACCCAACTCTCCTGGCCCCGGACGACGTTTGCTCCTAAACGAGCCAAAATTTCTGACTGTGTGCATTTTAGGGAAAAAAAATAAAAATAAAAATTGAAAACCAATTCCAAAAAATTCCAATAAAATATCAAAACCAATTCCACAATAACGCACCTAAATTCTTTGTAAAACTTATAGCAAAGATTCAGGGATTCAATTTAGATTATCGTTTGACGTCTTTTCCTTATATAAAAACCTTATTCGTAGTCTTTATTATAAGTCTATTTGAATTATGTTTAATACTTCTCCCTTTCTTTAGATTGTTACAAACAATCGGTTTGAACTAAGATAAAAAAGACTTACAATTAGCATAGATGTAAGATATATATAACTACCTAATTAATAAAGAATTTATTCCAATTTTATCTTCATTAAAAATGAATGAAATGAATAAAAGTTTCAGTCATCCATACACACCATTTCACAAAAAAAACCAACAACTGGTTATCAAAAAAAACTATTACTTATATTGAAAATTTATAAATCAAAAAACCCGGTTTGACGCTAACGCCCAAACCGACTTTTTATTAGGTTAACAAAAAAACCAAACAGGTTTTCAAAATTCATAAAACCGTTATGATAAGGTCCGGTTTTTGTTCGGCGTCACGTTATTAGTATTTGTAGATTCCCACGTATCGTGGCCTTGGACTTTTATTTATATATATCAATTTTAATATAACATAAACGAATAATTTTAAATGTAATCTGCAATGCCGGAGAAAAAAAAACCAAATGGTCCGGACGAACTTGAAGATGGGGATCTCATATTACGAATAAACTATTTGTTATTATGTCATTCTGCACACCCAATGAACTTCCGAATGTACATGTAGTACGTAAGAAAAAAAATCTAGTTTACAATATATATAAAAATTTAAAAAAAAAATACCTTAATCTATATATAATCCCGATTTAGAGACACCTTGTCTATTTTGCTTTTGCTTGATGTGATGATTGATTTATTAAAACTTGTTTGGTAACACTCCTAACACATAATGTATCCAGCTAATTCATTCCTATATCTTCCCAGTAATCTTCATTATCTTAATAAAACGAACTAAAATTCATGACAATAGTTCTCCCTTGGTTGTGAACAAAACAGAACTGTTAAAATTTGTGCACAACTATACAACCTTGAAATGATTAGAGGTTGAATTGAATCATAACGCGTACATATGTTTGATTGATGAACAGCTTGTTGTACAGGGAAGGATTTGATATATTACTATTTGTATAGTTATTTCCACTAGGAGTTGTAGAAAAAAACCCATTGTATTTTAATTTATTTAGATATTTTTCCAATATAATATTTTATTTTATTTTATCTTTGTTGTAAAAATTATTTTTTTAACTGTTCAGGTTTTAGAGGCCCTGGTAACTGAACAATCTTCAAATTTTTATTTTATTTTTAAATTACTTAACAAAATGAGAACATTATTTTCTCTTCACAAACTAAAAACAGATTTTTCCTATTTCTTTCAGAAGTTAAACATTGAATGAATTTAAAAAAAAATGTTTAACCAACAAACTGAAAAAATGTGTTTTCCTTTTTAAAGTTAAAAACGAATTGACTTGTTGTAACAATCAAAAATGGAATGATCTAAAAAAAATGTGTTTTCGTTTGACAACTTTTTTAATGAGCAAACAAAAACGAAGGTTGAGCAAAACTGAGTGATAAATCTCTGTTCGTTAAAATTGAAAATAAAATTGGTGCGTTCGTTTATTTTTATAATTGTAATTCGAAATTGAACTAGCCGTTAATTATTAGAAAAATTTAAAATTATTATTAATGTAAAAATGAACTGAAATTATGGAAATAAATTTTTATTGAATTAGAAAAAGAGGATGAATTGATTTTATTATTGTTTAGGCGAATATAGCGGACGTTACAGTCTGTTTGCTCCCAAGTCCCAACAAACTTTAAAAACAAAGTGAGAAAAGTCAGCAGTTGTATGGTGAACCTCCGCCACTTTGATCTATATGTTCCAAAAGTTGATCATTATCTTATCACACTAATTGAAACCTTTTTTAGAATTTCCATCAAAACCACTTCATTATTGTAGGTAGGCTGTAGTATCAAAAAATACACTGAGGGCTGATTGTATGAACAACGATGGATAGAAAAAAAATCCGAGAAAAAAGTTATATCTGCGGTGACTACCACAATAATTACCGTTTGATGGTTTATGATACTATCACTAATCTAAAATTTCTTATCGATACCGGTGCCGAGGTATCGGTAATTCCAGTTACTTCCGCTCAGAAGCTCAGTGTGAAATCAGACTTCACTCTTATTGCAGCGAATTCTACTACTGTGTCTACCTATGGGACGAAAACTTTAACGTTGAGTTTAGACCTTCGACGTTCATTCGTTCACTCTTTCATCATCGCCAGTGTCTCTGTTCCGATAATTGGTGCTGACTTTTTGAACAAATACGGTATTCTGGTTAATATTAAACAGAAACGAATTATCGACCCACTGTCTGATATTTTCACATCAGCAGTCACAGCTCCTATCTCTACTCCTTCATTGTCCGTTCTTATCAATGATAAATTTTCTCGTGACATTAACGAGCTTTTAAACGAGTTCAAAGTACTACCCTTTGACTCGGGTCTCTCTTCAGCTGTGAAATACAATGTGACACATGCGATTATAACTACTGGACCTCCTGCAAAACTCGCAGACTAGCAGCTGACAAACTTAAAGCTGCAAAGACTGAATTTGACTATATGCTAGAAGAAGGAATCTGTAGACCCTCTAGTAGTCAATGGTTCAGTCCCCTTTACTTGGTCGAAAAGAAAATAGGTGGTTTTCGTATTTGCGGTGATTACCGTGGCTTAAATAAAGTCACAGTCCCCGACAAATACAACATTCCTTTTCTTCAGGATTTTTCGCAACAACTTGCATTTTGCACTATTTTCTCGACTATCGACCTAGTGCGAGCTTACCACCGAATTCCTATTGAGCTGTCTGATATTCCTAAGACAGCTATTTCTACACCATTCGAACTTTTCGAGTTCACACGAATTTGATTCGGTTTAAGAAACGCTTGTCAAACGTTTCAGCGACATATGCACACCATTTTACGTGGTTTAGATTTCTGCTTCGTCTATTTAGACGACCTACTTGTCGCATCTAAGTCCTATGTCAAACACTTAGGACATCTTAAGGTCATCTTTCAAAAACTGCAAGATGCTGGTATGATCATCAACCTTAACAAGTGCAACTTCGCACAACACGAAATTAATTTCTTAGGTCATACCATCGATTCTAACGGCATTAGACCAACGAAAGAACGAGTGGATGTTATTTCCGATTTTCCCACTCCTCAAACGGTCAAACAACTACGTCGATTTCTTGGAATGATCAATTTCCATCGACGTTTCATTCCTCACGCTGCTGGTGATCAAGCCATTTTAAATGATTTCTTAAAAGGCTCAAAGAAGAACGACCGAATTTCTTAGGTCATACCATCGATTCTAACGGCATTAGACCAACGAAAGAACAAGTGGATGTTATTTCCGATTTTCCCACTCCTCAAATGGTCAAATAACTACGTCGATTTCTTGGAATGATCAATTTCTATCGACGTTTCATTCCTCACGCTGCTGGTGATCAAGCCATTTTAAATGATTTCTTAAAAGGCTCAAAGACTGGTCAGAATCTCTCCTGGTCAGAATCTTCTCTTCAAGCTTTTACAAATTGTAAAAAGCAACTCAGCGATGCTACGATGCTCGCTCATCCTCCTCTACACTCAAAAAAAAAACTAAGTGAAACGAACAAAATTCTACATACGTTCAACAATTTTTTATAAATATACAACACACAAAAATTTTTGTTAAATTTACATTTTTACAATTAATATTGTTGATATACAAAAAATTATTTGTAAACACTACAAATTCATTTTACTAACATCCAGAACAAGATTGTAAGCCTTATAAATTAAATTGTAAAAATGTCCGAAACATTTTTGATTTTATTAAATGTTTTGTAAAATGCTCAAAATTAATTTTTGTTTTCATAAAAGTTTTAGAAAAATAACAAATTTTTTTATTTGGTCAACAAAAGACGTTTATGGATTTAATATTATTTTTTTGTAAAACAATCATTGATATTTTATTAGTTCTTCGTTAATAAATAAAACACAATTTTTTGCTAACATTTATTTTATTTTTATTTTTTGTTATCTTATAATTTTTATTATATTTTTTTATGTTATATTTTTATTTTGAAATATCTGCATCATTTAAAACAAATTCAAAACCTATTAATACGCAGTTATATTATCACAGCCTAAGCTTCCCAACTGGGGTAGCACTATAAAATCAATTTCAGAATCTAAAAAAACAATGAAAAAATTGTGATATCTTTTTACTTTATGCTGGCGGTCACCGACTACGTAGGTTTTGAAATATGTTATAGATCTGACCCAATTCAGTTCATCCATTATCTCTCAGAGTCAATTCCAATATCTACGCAATTGGTAAGTGGCCTATTAATATCTAAATATGTAAAATTTCTCACCTGTGCATAGAATATGTCTTCTAAATTTATCATATGTACATATGTATTTTCACTATCACTATTTATCATGAATAGACATTGCTAAATAATCACAATTTTAAAAAATATCTGCGAGTTTTTACTTAGACAACCAAATTGAAACTGAAATTGTTAATACCAATTTTGGTTATACATAATTTCAATTTATGAAAATTTATTAAAGCATTTGTAAAAGCAGAGTTTTTTTTCTAAAAAATGTGTTTGTTTTTTTTAAATTGCATAAGTCTCTTTGTAAAGTTTAAGAAACAATCGACAATATTCGTATTAAGTTTGAAAATAAAAATTGTAGATTGTCATTTTTCTGTTGACAAAATTTTGTACAATTGAATTTTAATTTGGTATGGATAAGTGAGATATGGTTTAAAATTTAAAAAAATCAACATAACCTTAACAATATTTTTGTTAAAAGGAAGAAAAAAATTTGTATTTAGAAATGTTTATAATTTTGTACATTTGTAATCCAAATCACAAAAATAATCGGTAAGTTTACAAATTTTTTTTCAGATTTAAAAACGACAAATAGACTATACAAAATTTTGTATGAAGTTTAGCATTTTTTGGCAAATTCACAAAAAAATTTTGTTAGCACTTTTACAAAACGATTTTGTGAATCTTACCGGGCAAATTTTTTTGAGTGTAGATGCCCAACTTGCTATTATGGTCGACGCTTCCGACAAAGCAGTTGGTGCAGTCGTTCAACAACTGGTCACCGATTCATGGCAGCTTCTCAGTTTCTTTCGGTTAGACTAACCGAAACTAACTAACTAACCGACTAACCGACTCAACCCAACCGAAACTCAACTTTTGGCAGCTTATTTAGTCATTAAACACTTTCGTTACCTTCTAGAAGGGCGAAATTTTATCCTATTCACGGATCATAAGCCTTTAATTTATGCACTGTCGCAAAATCCAGACAAAGCTAGTCCTAGAAAATTTAGACATCTGGATTTTATCAGCCAGTTTACAACTGGCATACGACATATTTCTGGAAATGACAATGTTGTTGCTGACACCTTTTAAACGAGTTCAAAGTACTACCCTTTGACTCGGGTCTCTCTTCAGCTGTGAAATACAATGTGACACATGCGATTATAACTACTGGACCTCCTGCAAAACTCGCAGACTAGCAGCTGACAAACTTAAAGCTGCAAAGACTGAATTTGACTATATGCTAGAAGAAGGAATCTGTAGACCCTCTAGTAGTCAATGGTTCAGTCCCCTTTACTTGGTCGAAAAGAAAACAGGTGGTTTTCGTATTTGCGGTGATTACCGTGGCTTAAATAAAGTCACAGTCCCCGACAAATACAACATTCCTTTTCTTCAGGATTTTTCGCAACAACTTGCATTTTGCACTATTTTCTCGACTATCGACCTAGTGCGAGCTTACCACCGAATTCCTATTGAGCTGTCTGATATTCCTAAGACAGCTATTTCTACACCATTCGAACTTTTCGAGTTCACACGAATTTGATTCGGTTTAAGAAACGCTTGTCAAACGTTTCAGCGACATATGCACACCATTTTACGTGGTTTAGATTTCTGCTTCGTCTATTTAGACGACCTACTTGTCGCATCTAAGTCCTATGTCAAACACTTAGGACATCTTAAGGTCATCTTTCAAAAACTGCAAGATGCTGGTATGATCATCAACCTTAACAAGTGCAACTTCGCACAACACGAAATTAATTTCTTAGGTCATACCATCGATTCTAACGGCATTAGACCAACGAAAGAACGAGTGGATGTTATTTCCGATTTTCCCACTCCTCAAACGGTCAAACAACTACGTCGATTTCTTGGAATGATCAATTTCCATCGACGTTTCATTCCTCACGCTGCTGGTGATCAAGCCATTTTAAATGATTTCTTAAAAGGCTCAAAGAAGAACGACCGAATTTCTTAGGTCATACCATCGATTCTAACGGCATTAGACCAACGAAAGAACAAGTGGATGTTATTTCCGATTTTCCCACTCCTCAAATGGTCAAATAACTACGTCGATTTCTTGGAATGATCAATTTCTATCGACGTTTCATTCCTCACGCTGCTGGTGATCAAGCCATTTTAAATGATTTCTTAAAAGGCTCAAAGACTGGTCAGAATCTCTCCTGGTCAGAATCTTCTCTTCAAGCTTTTACAAATTGTAAAAAGCAACTCAGCGATGCTACGATGCTCGCTCATCCTCCTCTACACTCAAAAAAAAAACTAAGTGAAACGAACAAAATTCTACATACGTTCAACAATTTTTTATAAATATACAACACACAAAAATTTTTGTTAAATTTACATTTTTACAATTAATATTGTTGATATACAAAAAATTATTTGTAAACACTACAAATTCATTTTACTAACATCCAGAACAAGATTGTAAGCCTTATAAATTAAATTGTAAAAATGTCCGAAACATTTTTGATTTTATTAAATGTTTTGTAAAATGCTCAAAATTAATTTTTGTTTTCATAAAAGTTTTAGAAAAATAACAAATTTTTTTATTTGGTCAACAAAAGACGTTTATGGATTTAATATTATTTTTTTGTAAAACAATCATTGATATTTTATTAGTTCTTCGTTAATAAATAAAACACAATTTTTTGCTAACATTTATTTTATTTTTATTTTTTGTTATCTTATAATTTTTATTATATTTTTTTATGTTATATTTTTATTTTGAAATATCTGCATCATTTAAAACAAATTCAAAACCTATTAATACGCAGTTATATTATCACAGCCTAAGCTTCCCAACTGGGGTAGCACTATAAAATCAATTTCAGAATCTAAAAAAACAATGAAAAAATTGTGATATCTTTTTACTTTATGCTGGCGGTCACCGACTACGTAGGTTTTGAAATATGTTATAGATCTGACCCAATTCAGTTCATCCATTATCTCTCAGAGTCAATTCCAATATCTACGCAATTGGTAAGTGGCCTATTAATATCTAAATATGTAAAATTTGTCACCTGTGCATAGAATATGTCTTCTAAATTTATCATATGTACATATGTATTTTCACTATCACTATTTATCATGAATAGACATTGCTAAATAATCACAATTTTAAAAAATATCTGCGAGTTTTTACTTAGACAACCAAATTGAAACTGAAATTGTTAATACCAATTTTGGTTATACATAATTTCAATTTATGAAAATTTATTAAAGCATTTGTAAAAGCAGAGTTTTTTTTCTAAAAAATGTGTTTGTTTTTTTTAAATTGCATAAGTCTCTTTGTAAAGTTTAAGAAACAATCGACAATATTCGTATTAAGTTTGAAAATAAAAATTGTAGATTGTCATTTTTCTGTTGACAAAATTTTGTACAATTGAATTTTAATTTGGTATGGATAAGTGAGATATGGTTTAAAATTTAAAAAAATCAACATAACCTTAACAATATTTTTGTTAAAAGGAAGAAAAAAATTTGTATTTAGAAATGTTTATAATTTTGTACATTTGTAATCCAAATCACAAAAATAATCGGTAAGTTTACAAATTTTTTTTCAGATTTAAAAACGACAAATAGACTATACAAAATTTTGTATGAAGTTTAGCATTTTTTGGCAAATTCACAAAAAAATTTTGTTAGCACTTTTACAAAACGATTTTGTGAATCTTACCGGGCAAATTTTTTTGAGTGTAGATGCCCAACTTGCTATTATGGTCGACGCTTCCGACAAAGCAGTTGGTGCAGTCGTTCAACAACTGGTCACCGATTCATGGCAGCTTCTCAGTTTCTTTCGGTTAGACTAACCGAAACTAACTAACTAACCGACTAACCGACTCAACCCAACCGAAACTCAACTTTTGGCAGCTTATTTAGTCATTAAACACTTTCGTTACCTTCTAGAAGGGCGAAATTTTATCCTATTCACGGATCATAAGCCTTTAATTTATGCACTGTCGCAAAATCCAGACAAAGCTAGTCCTAGAAAATTTAGACATCTGGATTTTATCAGCCAGTTTACAACTGGCATACGACATATTTCTGGAAATGACAATGTTGTTGCTGACACCTTGTCACGCATTGATCAAATCCAACTACCTGAGAGCATCGACTATTCGGCAATTGCTGATGCTCAAGCTAACGATTCAGAGTTGAAGGAACTACTTTTGGAAAATAGCACGACGCTTAAATTCCAACACTTTCGTCTATTCCTTCATTCTAACAAATTTATTTATTGTGACGTTTAAACAAGGAAACTACGTCCATTTATTCCAAAACAGTTTCGTCAAAGCGTTTTCGTGCAAATGCACAACATTTCTCATCCCGGAATCAATGCTTCTATTAAATTACTGACTGACGCCGTGGTCTGGCCGTCAATAAAAAAAGATGTCCGGGAAATGACTCGAAACTGTTTGTGTCAGAAATCAAAAGTTTCAAGGCACACTCGATCTCCTCTATCTAATTATTCTTCAACTTCAGAACGATTTTCCGAAGTTCATTTAGATATTATTAGACCGATGCCTTCATCTGAAGGACAACGGTATTATGTAACTCTGATCGACAGATACACAAGATGGCCCGAAGCAATCCCAATCTCAGAAATTACGACTGCAACTGTAGCCACTGCTGTTTATTCTGGGTGGATATCTCGCTTCGGGGTTCCAAATTTCATTGTGACCGATCGAGGATCACAATTTGAATCTCAGTTATATTCTGAACTTTCAAAGCTGTTAGGTTTCGAACATCAACGAACCACAGCTTATAATCCTAAATGTAATGGCATGATCGAACGTTTTCATCGAACATTGAAAGCGGCCATAATGTGTCATGATCGACAAGATTGGACACGTACTCTCCCTACTATACTTCTTGGACTGCGTACAGCTTTTCGGGAAAATTTTAAATCTACATCCGCGGAATTAGTGTATGGATCTACCTTACGCTTGCCGGCACACTTATTATCGGAGCATACGACATTGGTTCCACAGTCGGATTTTGTAGCTAACCTCAAGCTACAGTTCAACAATCTCCGACCTGTTACTTCTTTTCGTCACTCGAATGATAACGTTTTTGTTTTCAACGATTTCAAAACCTGCTCACACGTTTTCCTCAGAGTAGACACGGTCCGAAGGTCATTGCAACAACCCTACGATGGACCCTATCTCGTCATCAATCGTGATGACAAAACTTTCACTATAGATATTAAAGGAAGAATGGTTAAAGTTAGTATCGACAGATTGAAACCCAGCTATCAGGATGGCACTAAATCTGAACGATCCTTGAATAACCATTCACCGATAATACCTAGTGCTCCTCAGCACTGTACTTCGATACCTGTTTCGAATCCTACGGAACAGGATCACATCTCTAACTCCGATCCTTCTTCAATTTCAATTTCGAGCACTCCGATCAAAATTAAAAAAAACAGTGCGATTTAATATACAACCTCAAACTTCTGTTACCAGGTCTGGACGTATCACACGTCCACCTTCCAAATTACTAACTTCAATTATTAAATTTCAAAGTTAAAATTTTTGTTTAACGCAAGGAGTTTTTAATGCAAGATATGCAAATATTTGCAAATTTATATTTTCTTTTATAAGTCACACTTTGTAAATACCTTTTTATTGTGATATTTCTTTGATATTGATATATAACAATATCACTGGTAAGGGGGTGTATGTGGCGGATGTTAAAACTAAAAATTTAAAATTTTAGTTTTAAACTAGTTATTTTTGAAAAAAGAAAACAAATTAGTTTTTAGTTAATTTTTCAATTTCGAATTTTCATATTATTCCAATTCCAAAAGATACTGTTCACGTCGATTGTATGAATACGAATGGAATATTTTGTACATATTTTTGTTTCTATTGCATTTTTATAGCAGCATTTTTATAAGTGGCAATACTTTTTCTTTTACTTTTCTGTTAAATAAATTTAATTATAATAGTGTATTCGTTTCGGCTGTACCGAACAAGTTCCAACACCGAATTATCGTATTTTGTATTTTTTTGGAATGAATTTCAATACAAAAAAAATAATTCGGTGTTGGAACTGTACTGAAATTTATTCGGTACAGCCGAAAAGAATACACTATAAATTAAAGAAAATTAGTTGAAAACTTATACTAAGTTTACACCAGTATCTAATAGGTACATACTATACTTATTAGGTCGACTATGGTCGATGTAAACAATTATCAAAAAAGTACGTACCAAATATTTGGTAGGATGATTTGCTACGTATCAAATTAGGTACGTAGCAAATAGGTATTATTTTTACGGTGTGAACACTAAAATTTGGTATGACATTTAAAATAATAATAAATCAACTTATTTTATAAATATATATTTATGTTTCATGTGTTTTTTTTGCTGAAATTAAAAGTAAAAGAATTTTAACAAGAATATAATAAATGTTTGCAGTTTTTTATAAAAAATATATATGGAAGTATTATTTTTCTAACCAAACAACTAACAATGAAAAAGACGCGCTAAAAATTAATATGTCATACCTAATTAATAAGAGTTTACATCACCGTATCAAATTTAAAAAGTATGATGGTGAAAATGGTTAGCAAATTTGATACGTAGCAAATTAGATACTGATGTAAACTTAGTATTAAATTAATTATATTTATATTAAAATTTGTAACGACGGACTATTTTCAATCAATCTCACCTTTAATTCAGATGCTTTTATTCTAGCTTCAGTAAAATATAGCTCTGGACTCTTGTAAAACGCCTTATCTTAACTACGTTGGCAATCCGGACCAAAGTGGTATAAATATTTGATTTTACTTTTAAATATAGGAATATAATCCTATATAATACTACGTACTTCTATTTAAACTAACAAATTTGACGTTAAAAGTAAAGCGCGGGATTCAATTGAGTAGTGTCTAAGGACACGATCCTTTATATAACTACACGATACCGTTTATATCGCCTTTCCATACGAACCTGCACTACACACATCCAAAATACTGTGTAATCAATTACCGAACGCATCAATTTAAATGTGGTAACAATTTTATACAACCGTTGTCAGATGAAACCAAATTTGTTTTATAACAAAATATAGTATAACAGGGTTAATTTAAAACAATAATTACAAAACGCTGGACTAAATTTTAACTTCAATTATTATTTATTATTCACATTAATTACACGTTGATACTACAACGAGAAGCTAGTTACAATTGTAATCTAATAATTATATCTTCTTCTGGTGGCGACCATCCAAACTAAAAACAACTACGTTATTCAAATACAAATAATTACAATAAACTAATATCAGATGGCACCACTATCAATTTTTAAATTAATTCAATTATATAATGTTACAATCGGCCGTCCTGTTAGAGGTAATGTCCTCATTGCTCTGCTTCAAAATTATCATCTTCGAAACCATCATCGGCTGGAACTTCTACTTTCCTCATATGATCGGCTGGTACTATTGCACGAAATCTACGACGACCATCTGCATTAATAGTATCTTCAACACGATAACGATCAGCGTGTAGTACTTCAGTTACCGTATACGGACCCCTAAACTTCCTCATTAGCTTACGACTGCTGCCGGTGGATACTGGTTCTCTATATATTACGACTTTATCACCAACGACGTATTTAGGCGGAGACTTGAATTTCAGCTCGAAACGAGCTTTTTGTTTTTGTTGATTGATCTTGATCCTTATACTCGCTTGCTCACGAAGCTTATCCCTATTGTCGACATATTCTTCATCACCGTTTTCTATTAGAGTTAATGTTAATTTATCTTGTATCATCGGTCGCGGAGAAAATCCAAAAATCAATTGCTGTGGTGATACTTTGGTTATTTCATGAGGCAATGAATTTAATGCCCATTGAATTCGTGCAGGTAAATGATTCTCCCATTTGTTATTATCTGAATCAGCCATCGTTCTCATGGCATGCAATATGGTTCGATTATATCGTTCGCATTGTCCATTTGCCCGTGGAGTGAGTGACGCAAGCTGAACATGTGTAATCAGGTATTTGTCACAAAATTTCTTGAAGCTTTTCGAAGTGAACGCCGACCCTCGATCGGATATTATTCGTGTAGGTGCACCAAAGTGTATCGCAAACTCTTTCAACCCGTTCACAACAAATCTAGTCAAGGTGTCCTACCTACCTACTACCTTCAAATAGACATATTTTGTGAATCCATCCACCATCACCAAAACATAAGAATTACCTTTTGTACTATTTAAGAAGGGACCCAGATGGTCATTATGCCATGTGTGGCACGGCGAAGGTATTTTAGGCGCTTTCCAATCGAGTGAATTACTGAATGATTCACTTAAAGTGAATTGGTCTAACATTCAGTAAATCATCAAAAATAGAGCCAAAACATCAAAAAACAGCAATTTTTTGACATTTAAAAAATACATAACCAAAATTGAAAACTTAGACACAAACAAATATGTTCCGATTTATTTTTTATTATTTTTAACGTTTGACCACAAACCGTAAATAAAAAAATATGAATATGTTGAACTGATGAACCTATTTTTTCCTTCACTTTATTCAATTCAATTCAGTTCTGTAGTAGCTCAGTTTACGTTCAGTGGAAACTGAATATTACCATTGGAACATACAAATTCCGGAATACAATTCAGTATAACTGAATCATTCAGCAATTCACTCGATTGGAAAGCGGCTTTTATCTATTGGCTGTAATATAATACGATTGGCGTTACGGTTCTCCCTATGGAATATACATTCCGGACAAGTATCAATGTACTTCTTAATAAACTGACGCATCCGCGGCCACCAATAATGTTTTCGAATCGCGGCAAGGGTTTTTTCAGTTGCGAAATGTCCCATGTCGTCGTGGAACGTTCGAGTAACACGCCCCCTTAGTCCACTTGGTTCAAAAAACAATAAATTATCATCTGCTTTTCTATAAAGTCTATTATTCTCTACTACGTAGTCAACATTTGCGGAATCGTTAATATTTGCTTGAATTTCGATAACATGAGGGTCATCTTGCTGAAGTGTTGCCACCCAATCTTCATCAAGATCTTCTATCCGGAAAATATCTAAAGACGCAGGATTTATTTCATTTGCATCATTAACGGGATTCATACTGAGAGCAGCTACATGGACCATTTGTGCCCCTGGGCGGTGTTCCAAGTCAAACGCAAATTCCGAAAGCTTGAGCCACCATCTTGCAATACGTGGAATGATGTCTCTTTTCGTGGATGCTGTTTTTAATGCAGCACAATCGGTTACAACTATGAAAAATTTACCTAATATAAATGGTTTAAATTTGTCCAATGTTTCAACGATGGCTAAGCATTCTAACTCGTAGCTATGATATTTACCTTCAAGACTCGTCGTTCTTCGGCTATAGTATGAAACGGGACGTAGTTTATCATCAGTTTCACGTTGAAATAAAATCCCTGCAAGACCTACGGAGCTGGCGTCAGTATGCACTTCATGTCGTTTATTATTGTCATAAATAGCTAATATTTCACGTTGACATAACTTCTCCTTAAGTAATTCAAAAGACGCTTCCTGTTCTTGTGACCAATTAAACGGAATGTCTTTTCTTGTGAGTCGAGTAAGTGGTTCTGCATGTTCAGCAAACTTAAAAACAAACCGACGGAAATATGACGTTAAACCCATGAACTGTCTCACTTCATGGACATTTTTTGGTCTTGGAAAATCTCGCACGCAATTAATTTTTTCGCTTCCTGGTTTTAAACCAGAAGCGTCAATCTCAAAGCCGAGGAAATCAATTTGTGTCAACATGAATTTGTATTTTGACAGCTTTAACGTAAGACCATATTCACTTATCTTTGCAAGAAATTTTTCAATTAATATTAAACTTTCTTCGATGGTTTCACTTGCGATAATAACATCATCAAGATAAGTAATGATATCACCATCAACTTCACGAGGTTTTGAGTCATCATTCTTTGAAAAATGCTAGGCGCATTGGCGAGACCGAAGGGCATTTTCAAAAATTCGTATTGGCCATCAGGTGTGACGAATGACGTAAATCGTTGACTTTTTTCTTCCACCGGTAGCTGATAGTATCCAGAAACCAAATCGAATGCAGTAAAAAACTTTTTACCAGCAAGACGCTGAACGCAGTCGTCTATATTGGGAATAGGGAACCTATCCTTTACGGTTTTACTATTTAGACGTCGAAAGTCAATACATATTCTGTTCTCACCAGTCTTTTTCTTTACAACAACTATCGGTGAAGCGTAGTCTGACTGAGGGTTTGATAATTTTCAGTTTTAATAGTTCGTCGATATATGACTTAACTTGTTCTCGTTGGGACGGAGATAATCTATACGGTCTATAGAATACCGGTTCCAAATCAGTCAACTCGATTTTCATAAATGCTTTTGTAGTTGTACCAATTTCATCCATACTTAACGCGAAACAATGTCTATTATTTAAAATCAATTGTTTAATTTTTGATTTGTAGTTATCGTCGATTTGTTTATTTATACAAGAATCAAAAATTATTTCATTTATCTCTTCGAATTTTGTATCGTCGCATATACGATTTATTTTTTTACACTTAAAGTTAATACTATCATTAAGTAGTTCGTAATCGCCGTAAATATTAATAAAATTATTTGAAAGCGTTTGTTCTGTATCAGAAAATAATTCTTCATTTAATTCCAAAATAAAACTGTCATAATATTTGTCATGCTCATTTACTATCATCATCGGTTTCATGTTTAAGCGCGAGGGCAACACCAATATCACAAACGTCAAAATTTTCTTTTGAAACAGACTCGGTGCCAATTTTAAGTGTTTCATTTTTGATTCGCAATCTAGACTCAGAATAAGTAGGAGTGTTTTTTTTCATTACATTAAAATTAATTAATTAATTTTTAATAATTTTTTCTTTTGTAAATTTATTTAATTACATAGTGTTTGAGTTTGTTAAATATAACTATCTATGCAGATATAAATTTCAACATTATTTTATAAACGCTGTTGAGCGTCTCCAATTATTGGATGGCGTCATCCGCCATTGTTATATTGAATTAAATTAACTTTTTCTACGAATGTTCGTCAATTATCTGGTATGTTCGAGATTATTTTTTATTTTCATCTACAATTATCATTCTGGAAATCAAATGAAAATCAAGTTCATCAAATATTCAAGTTAATTCATCTACATTAACTTCATCCTGGCTGATTGTGCATTTCCATTATATGGACGGCGTCATTCGCCATTGTTAAAATTTAATCACAGTTTTTATACTGGAATTTAAAACGAAAAATACGGATGCTGCTTTTGGTGGGATTATTATAATCTTTATACTTCGTTTCATCTTAAATCATAATAATCTCATAACTGGATATTCAAATCAATCAATATAATATTATTTACATGCTGAAATCAATCATTACATTATCTGATTTTGCTGTTCAGTGTCGCTATATTTTGGCGTCATCCGACATTGTTAATTATTTATTGAATTGCATCACATCACTGGATTATTCAAAATTTAATAATACTAAGTCTTCATTTTCTACCTGGATCTTTATACTAAATCCACGGATCGTGAACATAGCATTCTTATTTCACTTATTGTTCATATATTTCATCTGAATTTGAATTTTTTGGACTGTTCCTGTTATACATCGCTATTCAACATTATACAAGTGTATTGCTCAATAATTTCAATAATCAGTCTGGCAATACAAGTCTATACATTCATATCATCCTTTTATAGTGAATTTAATTATATGGATGCTGCTTCTAGAAGGATTATCATATTTTTTACACTACATTTCATCTTTCTATTGAAAAATCAATTATATCAAGGCTCACCTCAGGATCCAGTAACAGGTTTATTTTTATAACTATATTTTGTTAATTTTACATTTATTAGTATTGTTGTTATCATCAATATTGTCTGAATTATTCTTAATTTGATTCATCGTCTGCACTAGTTTCTTTTTTCAAAGAAACAAAGAAACGGATGATCTTTTTTGATTTGGAAGAACTTTTTATCTTTTTTGAAAAGACAATCAGTTCACAATCTATAATTTATCTATAATTTATAATTTATAATGATCATTACCTTCCGCTTCATCTCATCATCAGATTGTTTAATTCTTCATCTAATTTTATTTTTTTTGGTCGTTCTCAATGCCTCAAAAAAAACAGGAAGATTAAATCCAAACAAGGAGGAAAAATAATTAAAAGAAAATTTAAATTTGACATCAACGAGAGTGAACATAATGACAGTGCTGCCTCATTGTCTCTCATCAACAATAATTTAAATTTATCATCTAATTCTATTATAAACATGTTGGATGAATCAGATTCTTCTAGTGTTGAATCCTTTGATGTATTGGACAAAGTCACTTTAGACGGTACTCGTTCAATTTATGTAAGTAAACCTCTCTCTTCTGAGAAAATGGTAATTGATTCTAAATCATCTTTTACTCAGTCAGTTGATTCTGTAAGTCTTCGAAATAGAGAAAATATGGATATAAATAATAAATCCAAATCATCTTTTCCTACTAAGCCGTTTGACTCTGATACTCCAAGTGACATAGTAATTGATACAAACAATGCTGATATTCAAAATAAAAACCCTGTAATTAAATATCTACCTGGGGATATAGGTCCTTTCTCATTAGTAATAGAAGGATATTTAATAAATGATTTAGATATGGCTTTATATCTTAGGAAACTAAATATAGGCCCTATCATTGAAGTTTTTCAATTAAATAGAAATAAAGTTAGAGTTAAGGTTGGTTGTTGGAAGACAGCTAACTCTATCATTAATGTCTTCTCTACCATTAAAGAATTCAATGCTCACATTCCAAAATTTTACACTGAATCTAGAGGTATTATCCGCTTTGTTTCACTGGATACTAACTTGAGCGAAATAATGGATGGCTCTAATCCTTTCGATAAAATTACTCATTTAAAACGACTCTCTAGATGGAATCCCACCTCCGGAATAGCCGAGCCTACCTCTTCTTTAACAGTCACCTTTAGGAGATCTACTACACCAGATTTTGTTAACATTTCCGGAGTTAGAAGAAATGTAATACCTTTTATATTGAGACCCTTACTTTGTTCAAATTGTTTGATTTACGGTCATTCTCAAGATAGATAGATAAGCAAAAGCCGATGCTATAACTGCTCCAATCTTGATCACTCTACTTCCGACTGTAATAATGATTCTTGCTGTTTACATTGTGGTAAACAAATCAAAACCAACCATTCCGGTTGTAAGGAATATACTCTGCAAAAAGAGATAAAAACTCTAATGATCTCTAAAAAGTTATCTTATAGAGAAGCCAGAGATTCTGTTGTTCCCAAAGATTTCAATTATATTCCTGAACATTTTCCTAAATTGCAAGATAGTATAATAAAGAAGACGCCTGCTTCCATAAATGTTTCCGACAATTCCAATAAACAAAAAACATTAATCCTTTCGCTTGTCGAGGAAAACTCCACTATGAAGAAAGTGAATAAGTCTTTATTGGAGAATCAAGCTGAATTCAATAATATTCGTTCCGAATGGAACGACCTTAAAGAAAATATCAAAAAGGATAATGAAAGTTTGAGAATGGAAATTAACGAAATTAAAAATAACCAAATACATCTATTATCTATTGTTAAAGACACATTGGTCTTGGGTGATAACATCGCAAAATTAAAAAATGACGATGTCAACAAAGATCTACTTATGGTTGATCTATTTACTAATCTCAAAATAACTTGAAAGAATCATTACTTCTCACACCAAAAATTCAATTGACCACATTATTGGAGAAGATACCTATGTTTCCAATGACGATTCTAATGATCATGTAATTTCATGATTACTGGGTATGACACTTACTCACATCTGTTTTTCTAATTATAATTTTTCCTTTATCTGCTCTCTGATCACTTTGGTTATGAGGGATTATATTATTCATCTCAAATCTATTCTATGAATTCTTGATTGAGATTTTTACTTCATCTATACATGGAATTCCTTACTGTTTGAAATGGTTATATGTCTCTTCAATTGACATGGGGTTCAATACTAAAAATAATTATTTTGGTAATATCAAACTTTTATTATTTGAATTTTGTTTAACTTCCTCTATTTTGAATTTATGGGAATCAGGTATGCTTTATTCATTATTACAACTCGTCAATCGGACTCATGTTTTATTTTTTAAATTCCCTTTTTCACATTATTTAGCTCTCTTATCGATCCATCTCAGAATTCCTTTCATCTATGGATCTTTCTTTACTATCAAATTTATATATTTTGAATTTATTATCGCCTATGAAGGTTTTCACTCTGTAATTCAGTCTACTGTTTCAAGAACTGTATTATTTCATGGGTCTCATAACTTTAGATATTGGTTTTTTTTTCGAAATATTACATGAATTCAATTTTTCATTCGCACTAATGCGTCTTCTGACAAAAACATCTATTAATTCTATATTATTTAATCTGCATGTAATATGGATGTTACTCCTCTTCATTATTGAGTTGTATCGTCTTGTTTATTGTACTGGTTTTTTATTTTTTTCAAATGACATTCTCTCTATCATTCATCTTGAACTTTTGATAGGTCTTCCGTTATCAAACAGTGTTAAAATGATAAGTCTTTCATTATTGATTATATATCTTTTTTCATATATATTAATTCCTTTATTGTTGGAACTCAACTCTCCAAATTGGAACTTTTTTATATCCACTCGTCACATAAAACGCATAATCAATATAAAACAATTCTTTTTGTGTTCTTTTAACTATCAAATGGTTATTCCTTATATAGCTTTTATTCTGAGGATGTTTTCCTCCGTTCTCTATTCTCGGTCTTATGCCCTTTAAGATTCTTCAAATCAACATCAGAAGTTTGAGGAAAAATCTCTCTGAGTTGGAATACTTTTTGAATTTGGAAAGCATAGATATTGTATTTCTTTCTGAAACTTGGACCAACAGACTTCAAACTTTTTCTTTCACTACTTTCTATGCTCCTCCCAACATTAATCATCAAATTCTTAAGTCCTACTTTAATTCTTTGTTGTATCACTTTAAGGATATTGATAAATCGATTATACTCGGTGATATTAATGCTCATCATTATCTGTGGAAAGATTCTAGTGTTCCTGATTTAAAAGGCAAAATAGTCGCAGATATTATCAATAATTCGAATTTACTTTTATTAAATGATGGTAACCATACGAGACTGGGAGCTATGGGTCATACTTCTGCTATAGATATTTCCCTCTCCTCACAAGATCTTTTTAATAATTTATGAGAAGTTGTTTACAACAACATAGGTACTTCAGATCATTTACCCATTATAATTAGATATTTGGACAAATTCAATTCTTCTAAAAACAAAATAAAAATAGCTCATACTAAGGTATTAAAAGAAATTCAAGGTCTTAAACCCGATCATTATTTTGATTTGAATGATTTTCAAACGGAATTGGAAACAATAATTGACAACAACTCTTATAGGATTAATCCGAAAATAAAAATGTTACCGTGGTGGAATCCTACAATTGAGAATCTCTGAAAAGTCAAAAGAGATAAATTGAGATGCTATAATCATTTTCCCAATCAGTTTACTTACTTGGGTTTGAAGAGAGCCACTTGCAAATTATTAAAAGAAATTAAAAAAGAAAAGAAAAACTCTTGGCTTAAATTTATCTCAAGTATTAATCCTGACTCCAGTATAAAATCCATATGGAACAATATACGTTGTTTCACTAACAAAAATCCGAGAAGTTCCTACATTTTCAACATCAAGGAAAATGTCGAAAGATTCATGGCTCTTTATTTTGATGTTAACACTTCCACTTCTATTTTTACTAATAAATCCTCTCCTCTTTTAGAGTACTGTGAAGAATTCGATATTGATGAAATAGTGAAAATCATTAAAAATTCCGATAACACTCTTCCAGGTGCTGATCAAATTTCGTATAGAATTATCAAAAACTTTGACATGAATTTCTTATTGATGTTGACTCAATTATTTAACAAAGCTTGGCGAGATCAGTGTTTTCCTTCCAACTGGAAAACCTCCAAGATCATTCCTATCCTCAAATTGAACAAAGATAACTCCAAAGTTGAAAACTATCGTCCAATTGCTCTTTTCTTTTATAAAATTATGGCTAAGCTGATTAATAACAGATTGGACAAATTTATTTCCGACAACTCCATATTTCCCGAATTCTCTTTTAGTTTTAGAAAACATAGATCATCTCGCGATCTGATATTTTGTTTGTTGGATAACCTGTTGCGTTTTAAGAATGATGGCTGCTGTATATGTCTGATCGGTTTAGATATAAAAGGAGCATTTGATAATGTAGATGTAGATATACTGTATGATATAATGAAAGAAATTAACATTCCCACCTCTTATATTAACTGGATATATGATAGACTTATTAATAGGAATATCATTTTTAATGATGACAATTTCAAGATTAATAAAAAGGTTAGTTTGGGTGTTCCTCAGGGGGACCCATTAAGTCCTTTGCTATTCAACATTTATTCGCACCAATCACACAATTACACTTTGGATAACTCTTTGATTTTTCAATTTGCGGATGATTTTTTTTTCATTATTGCAGATGCAAATTTCAAATCTGCAGAAAGAAAGGCTAATTTGTTTATGAAAAATTTTGTAGATTACAAATATGTACAAACAAAACTAAATACTTATATATCCATAATAATAAATCTCGTCACCCCTCCACTAAAGTGAAAATTGGTAATGACTCTTTGGAAGAAGTAAACTTGCTCAGAATTCTAGGTTTTTATTTTGATCGTAATCTGAATTTTTCAAAACATCATTCTATTTTAAAGGACAAATGTAAATCCATAGTAAATGTTTTAAAAGGTTTATCTAATAAAAAACATGGTGCTCATCCTTCAACTCTAATTACTTTATACAAAGCCTTATTAGTCAACAAAATTATGTACAGCGCCTTTATCTCATTTAGCAAATATCATTTTGATGTTCTTCAGGTCATAGTCAACAGTGGCTTAAGAGTATGCCTTGGTCTTCTCAATAGCACTCCGGTAACTGCTATCATAGCAGAAGCTGGAGATTTGCCTATAGAATTAAAAATAGAGAACTACATTTATAAATATATTGCCAATCAAATTTATAATGGTACATACATTATGGTTCCATTATTTCTTCTCACTGTAATATCAAACATTTTAAATTAATTTACAATAAATATAGATTTCTCATCAATAAAACTCCTATTGTTCCTCCTATTCAGATTTTGGATATTTCTTTCTTTCAACATAAATTGATAATAGATACGTCATTACATGGATTGTTGTCCAATAAGGATATGTGGAACTCATATAATAAAAAACGACTCAGTCTCAATTACATAAATTCTTTCATCGACTCCAACTGCTGTTATTCAGACGGATCCATTGACGAGAATGGAAGGGGAATCGGTATATTTAACTCCTATGACTCTTCTACACATATTTTCAGTATTTTTGAATCAGTATCTATCAAATCTCTTGAGATTGTTGCCATCATTGAAGCTACAAAGCTTGCTCTGAATTCTAAATTATCTCAAATTACTATATTCTTTGCCGATGCTGTGGCTAAAACTGGGATTACTTCTGGAATTCGTTTGAACATTCTTATCCCTCCTGATGAATCCTGTAAAATTCAAATAAATCCCCTTTACTCATTACGGCAGAAAATATTTGTAGAAAAAACTATTGTCAAGGGCTCGATCCATGCTTTCAACATAAATCACAGCATATCTAAAAAAAACCTGGTTTCATAAAAAGAATCTGGATTCTTACACGATTTACAGAATCAACAGACTGAGAACCAATCACTGTTTTGATAACAAATACTTTAAATTGATTAAAGTTACAAACGATGATATATGTTCGGTATGTAATACCGTAGACAATACTTCTCACATTTTAATGAACTGCATTAAATACTCTTCGTACAGATCTAATTATATGTTTTTACTGAAATATGACTTAAAGGAAATATTTAAGATTAACAATGTTCTATATTACAATGACATAATCCAATTTTTTAAAGATATCAATGTCGATTTTTGATCTTTCCTCCTTTTCTTTGAAGGTTATTTTATTGTATAGAAAGTGCTGAGATCTGAATGTTAGATACTTTGGGTAATTCTAATAATTATTTGTTCCATTTCTAATTATTTATTTGGTAATACCTAAATATATCTTTACAAAATTTTTATGTTTTAAAAACATTTGAAAGTGTATAGAATCATTTTAAAAATATTTCTTTTATATTACTATTTAATTTAACACAACTAAATTTATAATCATAAGTTGTCAATTTATCCAAATTATATATATATAATTAATTTCTTTATATAATTTTTATATCAAATTAAAATCAGTTCAAAATTATTGGATTTACTGACCTTAACAAATGGCTACTAATATCTAAGCTCACTAATTTTATATTGTATTATAACATAATACTGTACAGTTATTACAATCTAATGTGATTGCTTCTTTTTAATTTAATGAAGTACTCATTTACAATAAATAATACCATTAATTCCAAATTTACTTTAAATCTTAAATTCAATCAATCACACTAAGATATATGATATATATTAATTCATTTATTCGATATTTATTCAATTGTCTGATACTTGTTAAAAATTTTATTTCAAATAATCTTAATTCACTTATAACTTGAATTTTATAAAATTTTATATATTTTCCGACCTTAAGATGAAGGGTCATAATTCTCTTGCATTATGCTCTGGTCAGATAATAACTTTATGTTAAAGTCTGAATCGTCGTTGATGCGAGAGTTATGTGGCTCCTTTATCTTGTAATATTGGTGATGTAGACCTAACAGTCTAAGCCATTATCTGAAAATAAAAAAAAAAGTGTTTCATTTTTATTTTCCAGATAAATTACGTCTGCAAGCTGACGTAAACGCTCAAGCTGTGGTAAACGCTCATTTGCAAAACAATTTTCTTGAAGGTCTTCAGTCCAATCTCCTTTAATTTTACGGATTGAATTCTCATCGAACTTTAAATCAATAGAGAGATATGAAGAATTACAGCTGCGTTGAAAAATATTCAAGTATTTGTTTGCTTTCACAACAACGAGGTGTGGACGATCAATTACAGAGCGTCCAATCATTACTGGGTCAGTTTGTGACCAATTGTCTATTACAAGCGCTTCAACGTCGCCATTAAACTGATCTACTCTCAATTTAATTGCTACTTTACCCAACGAATACGCGCAACCCTGACCGAAAGCTTTCAATTTTACGCAATGGTTAATAACATCTAATTGTAGTTCTTTCGCCATTGACGATGTTATTGTAACAACATCCGAGCCCAAGTCAATAAAACCTCTTACTTTAGAACCATTTATTTCTACAATTTTAATGTATTCCGACGAATCACATTCTACGCGTTTTATATCTTTCGAAGTTTCATTCTTTTCAGAATTTTCCTTTTTTTTAGGACAATCAATCTCGTAGTGTCCGAGATGTTTGCACCAAGTGCACATTAGTGGCTTCTTAACATTTTTGTAAGAATCACAATTATTAGACAAATGAGTCGATGAGTAACAATTATAACAACGGGGGATATCTCGACGTGCATTGAAATTAGTTTCATATTTATTAGAATTGACAGTAGTTGTGGTCACGACACTCTCGTAGGATTTAACTGCGTTTATTAATTGACTTATATTTTGTATGTTTAATAAAGATAAGGTACATTTCATTTTCTCATCTGACGGAGAGACCAGATATTATGTATTTAATAACAAACCTATCTTCTAAACTAATTTCGGAAGCTATTTTACGCATAAGATAAACAAACTCTAAGACTGTTTCTATAGATTTTCTTTTCGAATTCTTTAAAAGTGCGTGTACGTCAGTTACATCACGAACAGAATCAAATTCTTGTAACAGAGATTCGCGTAAACGGTACCAATCAATATTTTGACTAGAAATTGTGTCATAAAAATCAGCGGCTACACCTTTCAAATTTTTAATAACCGAGTACATTATAACCTTATCAGGAACATCGTAAATGTTTTGGATTTGGTCAACGGATTCAATCCATTTTCTAATTGACATGCATTGACGATTTGTTGGATCGAAGTTAGTAAATAATTCGGTTATATCCCGAGGAGTTAAATTAAAACGATGATCATTCTTACCTTCACGAGAGTCGGTGCCCAGCTTCGCATATGACTGTTGTGCATTCACATGACAAAAATTATTCACATTTGTTTGATGTAGATTAGGTTGATTAAATTCTGCGAGTTGTGGAACAGGTTGATAATACGTATGATACATTGTGGCTTGTTGCTGTGATGGAAAATTCGGTTTCTGTGTATTTGTTATGAAATGTATTGGCTGGTTGTTAATTTCGTTGGTCATCGGTTGGTGTTCCCTAATTTTGAACAGTGGAACACGATTTTCCGACTGTGGCTGCGGAGTTGGATATCCTTGAGGGATATATTGATCATTTGATATTAAATGCGGCGTCATTACATAGAAAATGAAATTGAAATTGCGTGAAATTGAAAAAGTTTTGAATCGTTTTCTATCCGACATTACATATATAGCACCAATCGTAACTTACCGTATTTTCCCGTCATTAGATTTCTATCAGGCTGAATCTGAAATTTACGATTGGGATATTTTCAGGAGAAATCAACCAATCGTAATCTATCGCTATCTATAAGATTTTTTGCTTTTCGGTTTCAATGGTTTTTTTACGATGTAATTTCTATCGTAGTTAATCGTTTTAAATCTGAAGATCACGACTTGATATTTTTTGTTAAAACTGAACAAGTTTTGAATAGTTTTTTATCGTACATCCCATATGTAGCACCAATCGTAACCTATCGTATTTTTCCGCCATCATATTCCTATCGGCTTGAATCTGAAATTTACGAATGAAATTTTTTCAAGAAAAACAAACCAATCGTAGTCTACCGTAACCTATGGGATATTTCAGATGTGGTTTCAATGGGATTTTTACGATAGAATTTCTATCGTTGTTAATCGTTTTGAATCTGAAGTTTTCGATTAAAATTTTCTGGTAAAACTGAAAATGTTTTAAGCGTTTTCTATCCTACATTCCATATGTAACACCAATCGTAACCTATCGTATTTTTCCGCCATCAAATTCCTATCGGGTTGAATCTGAAAAATACGATTGAGATTTTTTTTTATTTTCATAAAAATCGAATAAATCTAGCCGTTTCCCATCATCTCAATTTTGAGACAGAGTTTTGTTTAGATTTTTGTAGCCTTTTTCTATCAATACTGGTCTTAGTTTAATTACAATTATTGCTCATTTATAATCCTATTGAAAAATATTATTTATTAGATTAATAATTGAAAATTAATTATGGACTATTGATATTTTCAAATAATCTGCTCAATACTTTGACTTTACGGGTTCTCATCCGGATGACTTTAATAATATAAAATAATAAGGCATTTTTAATTTTGGCTTGAAAAATTTTATTAAAATTATTTTTATTGTTTTACGTTTTTATTATATATACATACATACTATATAGTATATAATATAGGTAAAAAATTTATTATAGAAGTTTTTTTATATCGTTTTAAATTTCAGCATGTATCATTATTAATCGAAATTTTATTTAAATGTATCTTATCATCACTGATTATTTCAATGAGCTTTTTATATATTTCTTCAATTTTTTATTTCTAAACTGAAATGCACTGTCAAATTCTCAAAAACAACTGCCTCTGTTTCTAGCTTGGTACCCAAAACGAAGCATTTCCATTCATCACAATAAAGTCAGAAATTCTCAAAATAACTTTATTGTTTTTCAATTGAACTATAGAGTCATTCATTTTTATCGATTGACTATTATACTCATTGGTATGAGGAACTGTTTCTGCAAAATACATCTTTCAAATATAGGTCCTGGTGCGTCATCTCTTTGCACAAACTAGCCAACAATTGGACATAGGTTTTCACATCACTTTCAAAAAGTCCTGTTCCTTAAGGTATTGCTCCATTTGTGGTTTTTGTAACATTCGGTGTTAACGAAACACGACCAAAATGAGATTTACAGTATAATGAGCACATTTCTGAGTTTGAAGAGTTCTATTTCTCTATATAACTATTAAAATTCAACCACTTTATTAAGTTTTCTACTATTTGAACATCTGGATTTTTGGACTTTTGATTAATCTCTTTGACTTAAAAATTTCATAAGGAAATGCGGATGTGGCCCATAAGGGGCAATTCGGCGTACAGATTCACATAAATGAATAGCACTATGTATGCAAGTTAAATGTTGCTCCAGCAGCATCGTTCTTTAATTGAATTGCTGCCACAAATTGACAAATACCAATTCGCATTTATTCAAAGCGGTTTGAGAAGTATTTATCTTAAAACAGTACGTAAAGACTGCGTATCAACAGTACAAATGGATTTAAACGATATTTATCTAACGCTTACCTTTAAAACACGAAAAACTATAGTACAAAGTCTTTGATAACCATTCAGCTGCCTTCCGTTTATTCTCTGTACACGATATACGATTCAAAACGATAGGTTATTCTACCAAAATTTGGCTTTTACGATAGGAAACGATCAAAATGAAAATGCATTACATTAATACAAAATAAAATATTGTGCAATTTCTATAGAAAACGATTCAAAACGATAGGATAATGCACTAAATTTAGGCTTTTACGATAAGAAACGATTAAAACGGATAGGAATAACCATAAAATAAAATAATATGAAATATCCCATTGAAAACGATTCTGAACGATAGGATAATCTACCAAAAAAAGTAGGGAAACGATTAAAGCGATACAAACATTCTATCGGAAAAAAAGATACATCCCCATCCATTTTCATTCAAAAACCGCATAGGAAACGATAGAAAACGGTCTATCGGTTTCTATCATTTTTTTTTTACATGGGCTTAAAGAGGCTCTTCTAGCCCCCTATTAAGCAGCCCTTCAGACCGATTGCGCAATGTGCTCCTCGGTATGGACTTATAGGATAAAAAACCGTCACAATTTCTCGTCTCGGACAAAATGTGACGAATTATTTTTGAGGATAAACCCCCTCAGGTTGTGCTTAGCGCTATCGCGGTAGTCGGGCTGACTTTCCAAAAACTGCCGGGATAGCCTATAAAATTTTGGCCACGATAATTGGCCCTCACCTAAGTGCGGTAGATATTCCTGCCGATCCTTCTTCCTCCTCCAGCGAGGACAAGGTCTGGGCTCGACGATATCAAGAATTGCAGACCCAACACGCTCAGCCGCTGAATGCCTTTCCGCACAAACCTTTTTCTAGACCCTTCTCTCGTAGTTGAAGCAGATCCAGGGATCGAAAAGACTTCAACAATTAGCCAATCACGACGTGAAATTTATGGGCACGTGACATATTTACAATTTAAATGAATCAATCAAAGACAATTGCATATATATTTCAATTTATCTCTCCTTTTATTTTTCTAGAAGAGCTAATGGTACAAAATCACTACCCTGCATGGTCCAAAACCTCCAAATATTCTTCATAGCCCAATTCATTCACGCCATATTAAAAAAATTTCCAGATGGCGTTAAACATTTTTTGAAATTTTTTTTATATTGAGCTTTAATTTCAAAATGGCACTACAAGTGCATATACGATTTTTTGTGCTAAAAAATGAATCAGGCTTATATATAGTGAGTTTTTGTATGGTCATTTTGTTGTTTTCTCCTAGTGAGATTTTAAGTTTGTATGTATAAGTGAATGCAGTAAATTTTTGTCTTGCTTTCGCATGTACAGTAATATAGTTCCCTTATAAAAAAAATCGAAAGAAACCGATAGAAAACGAATAGTTTTCTATCGTTTGCTATCCGTTTCTATCGGACTTAATCATTTTAAACGCATAGACTATATCTGCCAGATAGAAAACGCACCGTAATCTATCGTAACCTATAGGATTTTTCAGTTTTCGGTTTCAATGGTTTTTCTACGATAGAATTTCTATCGTAGTTAATCGTTTTGAATCAGAAGATCACGATTGAAATTTTTTTTGGTGAAATTGAAAAAGTTTTGAATCGTTTTCTATCCGGCATTATATATATAGCACCAATCGTAACTTATCGTATTTTCGCGTCATTAGATTTCTATCGGGCTGAATCTGAAATTTACGATTGAGATGTTTTCAGGAGAAATCAACATTTATCGTTATCAATAGGATTTTTTACTTTTCGGTTTCAATGGTTTTTTTACGATGGAATTTCTATCGTAGTTAATCGTTTTAAATCTGAAGATCACGACTTGAAATTTTTTGGTAAAACTGAACAAGTTTTGAATAGTTTTTTGTCGTACATTCCATATGTAGCACCAATCGTAACCTATCGTATTTTTCCGCCATCAGATTCCTATCGGTTTGAATCTGAAATTTACGATTGAAATTTTTTCAAGAAAAACAAACCAATCGGCATCATTCGCACCTATGGGATATTTCAGATTTGGTTTCAATGGGTTTTTTACGATAGAGTTTCTATCGTGGTTAATCGTTCTGAATCTGAAGTTTTTGATTGAAATTTTTTGGTAAAACTAAACAAGTTTTTAAACGTTTTCTATCGTACATTCCATATGTAAAACCAATCGTAACCTATCGTATTTTTCCGCCATCAGATTCCTATCGGTTTGAATCTGAAATTTACGATTGAAATTTTTTCAAGAAAAACAAATCAATCGGCATCTACCGTCACCTATGGGATATTACTTCGGTTTTGAAAAAACCTCAGTATTGTAAAAGTGAAATCCCCCCCCCCTTTTTTTGGCAATTCTCGACGTTTTAGGACCTACTAATTCTAAAAAAGCAACAAAAAAAATATATATCTGTCTGCCGGCCGGCCGACGAAATCTAGAAAACGGCCGGACGGATTCCACAAATTCGTTTTCGAAATATTTTTGGATTTTTGAAAAAAGTTTCAATCTTTGATTTTGTAAGAATTTTTGGAATATTTTTAGAATTTTGGAAAAAGTTTGAATTTTTAAGAATTTTTAAGAATTTTTTGAATATTATTTAGATTTAGACAAAGTTTAAATATTTGATTTTATTCTAATTTTTGGAATAATTTTGGAATTTTGAAATAAGTTTCAATTTTTGATTTTGTTATAATATTTGCAATATTTTCAGAATTTTTGAAAAAAGTTTAATCTTTGGTTTTGTAATAATTTTCGGAATATTTTTAGAATTTTGGAAAAAGTTTGATTTTATTTCATTTTTACAATGTTTTTGGAATTTCGAGAGAAATATGAATTTGTGATTTTTCTCGAAACGCTAAATGGAGAGGTTTTTGAGTAGTTTGCTGATTTATCATCTTTTCACTAAATTATATTAATTTATGATCTCTTATGATTTTCCGGCAACGTATTGATGCTTCGTGTTAGTTTTGTAATAAATTTCTAACCAGAAAAAAAAATAATGTGAAATAACCCATTGAAAACGATTCAAAACGATAGGATATTGCACTGAAATTCGCCTTTTACGATAAGAAACGATTAAAACGGATAGGAATAAACAAACAAAAATAATGTGAAAAAACCCATTGAAAACGACTCAAAACGATAGGATATTGCACTAAAATTTGGCTTTTACGATAAGAAACGATTAAAACGGATAGGAATTAACAGAAAAAAAATAATGTGAAAAAACCCATTGAAAACGATTCAAAACGATAGGATATTGCACTAAAATTTGGCTTTTAATAAGAAACGATTAAAACGGATAGTAATTAACAGAAAAAAAAATAATGTGAAATAACCCATTGAAAACGATTCAAAACGATAAGATATTGCACTGAAATTCGCCTTTTACGATAAGAAACGATTAAAACGGATAGGAGTAAACAAACAAAAATAATGTGAAAAAACCCATTGAAAACGATTCAAAACGATAGGATATTGCACTAAAATTCGGCTTTTACGATAAGAAACGATTAAAATGGATAGGAATTTACAGAAAAAAAAAAATGTGAAAAAGCCCATTGAAAACGATTCAAAATGATAGGATATTGCACTAAAATTCGGCATTTACGATAAGAAATAATTAAAACGGATAGGAATAAACAAAAAAAAATGTGAAAAAACCCATTGAAAACGATCAAAACGATGGGATTTTTTTTTTTTTTTTTTTTTTTTTTTTTTTTTTTTTTTTTTTAAGGCGTTCATGCTCCATGTAGGAGCGTTGCCAGGCTAATCAGCTTCGAATATTCACCACGGTCATTCGCAACAGCGACATAGTTACCATGGCAGCCGATTTTTTTAAGGTCGTTTATTACGTCAGTCTCCCATTGTAGTCGTGGTCTTCCTCGCGGTCTACCACTCCCTGGGGTACTAACGTACATTTTTCTAATCATTCCAGACTGTGAATCGGCTCGTAGAACATGCCCAAACCAAGCAATCCTGTTAGAACGGATACAACCTATTATATCAGGACCCTCAAGAAGGTCTCTGATCTCAAAGTTATACCGGGTTCTATACTCTCCATCGTCTGTCTTAAGTGGACCAAAAATGTAGCGTAGGATCTTACGCTCAAATACAGATAAATGCGATTCGTCATTTTGTGTAAGGGTCCACGTTTGTGACCCATACATCACAACCGGTCTAATCAATGTCTTGTATAACTTGAGCTTGGTGTTAGTTGATACATACGGTGATCCAAGGAGAGGTTTAATTGAGTAGAAAGTTCGATTACCTGCAGCGGTTCGAGCTTTAATATCTGTAAGTATGCTGTTGTTTGAGTCAAGCATTGATCCCAAATATTTAAAAGATTCAACTCCCTCAATTCGTTCATCGCCGCACATCAAATCTTTCTTCTCAGCCTCTCTTGAAACATTCATATGTTTGGTTTTATTGTAGTTAATTTGCAGACCAATTTTCCTAGCACCACTCTCAAGCGACTTGAAAGTCTCACTCATAACAGCTTCACTTCGGCCGAGGATGACAACATCATCAGCGTAAGCAATCATCTGTACTGAGTTTATTGACAAGATATTGTTATTAGTCGGTAGTTTCTTTTGACGGCACACATATTCCAAGGCTAGATTAAAAAGTATAGGAGAGATAGCATCACCTTGTCTTAATCCGGAGTCGACTTTAAAAAATTTTGATATTTCGTTCTCTACTCGCACACAGCATTGAGAGTTCTGTACTGTCATTTTGCATAGTGATACCAGTTTACCAGGAATTCCCATTGACACCAGAGCAGACCATAGAGTCTCTCGTTCGAGAGAGTCGTAGGCCTGCCTGAAATCAATGAAAAGTTGGTGCACAGGTATGTTGAACTCTCGACACTTTTCCAAAATCATCCTTATCGAGAAAAGTGCATCGGTGGTACCTCGGCCCCGCCGGAAACCACACTGATATTCTCCAAACAGTTGTTCAGCAAAAGGATTGATTTTGGATAGCAAAATGTAGGAAAAGATCTTATATGCTGTGCAGAGGAGAGCGATTCCTCTGTAGTTTGCACATTGTAGGCGATTACCTTTTTTATGGATTGGTATCAGCATAGCTTTGTTCCAGTCCTGTGGCATGGTTTCAGTCCTCCAGATCATTTGAACAAGTTCAAACAATCTTGAGGATAGAGTTTCGCCACCATGTACAATCATTTCGGATGTTATATCGTCGATACCAGGTGCTTTATTGCATTTTAATTTTGACAGCGCCGCATCGAATTCCTCTTTGGTGGGTTCGTCTACATGTACCTTTGACGCACGAATAAGCTTTGCTCGTCGCCCGACTTGTTGCTGGTCACTTAAGTTGAGAAGATTCTCAAAATAAGCGGCCCAAGTATCTAAAATATTTTTAAGGTCTACTTGTAGCTCGCAAAAATAAACAAACAAAAATAATGTGAAAAAACCCATTGAAAACGATTCAAAACGATGGGATATTGCACTAAAATTCGGCTTTTACGATAAAAAACGATTAAAACGGATAGGAATTAACAGAAAAATAGATAATGTGAAATAACCCGTTGAAAACGATTCAAAACGATAGGATATTGTACTAAAATTCGGCTTTTACGATAAGAAACGATTAAAACTGTTAGCAATTGCCACTATGGGCTTGGACTTTTAATAACAAATATTTTAACCCTAAAAAAGAACGGAGTCAGCGGATTGCCTCCACACAAAGCCTCAACTTGGGAATCCCTTAATACCTGTATTTAACCACACATACTAATTTTCATATGCATTCGAAAAGAAAATTTAAAAAACATATATTTGTAAAAATAATATAAAAATAAAACTTATCTTATTATAATTGTTGATAGTTGACTTCGGTTTCGTGTAATTTATTAGTTCCAATCCAATTCATGACAAATCTTAAATCCTTTTTTGGTTAACAAAATACATCTTTTTATAACTTAACCTCGAAAACATCTAATTATTCCTTTATAACATTCTTATCATTTAAAACATTGCCAATTCCTAAATCCACCGATCTTGTATTTTAAAATGAATATCCGCCATTATTTCATTATTTAATAGTTTTTCAGTTATTTCTCTCATAGATAGGCTTTGATCGTCAAATAATTCCACCGTTTATACACAATATTATATAATTTACAGATCTGCTGCACCAACTTATCCAAACCTTTGTTAGTTTTTGCATATCCATTTTTTATTTTTATTGAAAACACAGTAATTATGATGAAAAACTTAGTTTGATTACAACTATTTGCAAAATAATTTTAGCAAATATATATATATATATTTATTTTTGTCTATATAAGTTTTATTTATTAACAAATCAAACCTTTACCAATTTTTTTTATATTAAATTAAAAATTTTAATCTACGATGGAAAGAAGGAAAAGGTTAACTTCAAAAAAAAAACTGACTTGCAAAAATTGAAATCCAAAAATTGAAAAATAAAATGTGATTTCTTTTTATGACATTTTTATCTCAAACAAGAAAAACGTGAAACGAAGATCAAGCAAAAAACTGAGTGATAAATCTCTGTTCGTTAAAATGGAAAATAAAATTGGTGCGTTCGTTTATTTTTATAATTGTAATTCGAAATTGAACTAGCCGTTAATTATTAGAAAATTTTAAAATTATTGTTAATGTAAAAATGAACTGAAATTATTGAAATAAATTTTTATTGAATTAGAAAAAGAATATGAATTGGTTTTATTATTGTTTAGGTGAATATAGCGGACGTTACAAAACGGATAGGAATTAACAGAAAAAAAAAATAGTGTGAAATAACCCATTGAAAACGATTCAGATAATCTACCAAAAAACGATAGGAAACGATTAAAGCGATACAAACATTCTATCGGAAAAAACGATACGTTTCCATTCATTTTCATTCAAAAACCGCTTAGGAAACGATATAAAACGGTTATATTTTTTTACTAGATTTTCATTTCTATCAGAAAATAACGATAAGAAACACCCAAAAACGATAGAAATTGCGTCCGCCACAAAAGCCAAAACGTAAGAGTCCGCATCCGTTTCTATGGGAAAAAACGATTCCAACCCATTAATTCTCATTCAAAAACCGCATAGGAAACGATAGAAAACGGTCTATCGGTTTCTATCGTTTTCTATCAATTTTTTTTACAAGGGTTGATTACATATCGAGGGCTGAAAGTAGAAGATTACGCCTGCGGTTCATATTGAAGCCCAAAGCGAAGCGTCAGTAATAACATCACATAGTTTAGTAAAAATATCACAAGTGGTAGCTACTTTGGTAGCTTTAGTTGATAATAGAGATAATCCAGGTACGTTGTCCGAATAATGTAGTTTTAGTAGCTGGAGTTGATTGAAGTGTACAGAAGATCCTATGGAGTTGACTACTAGAGGCAGATGATGAGTTGAGATTTGTTTTTATTTTATTAGTTTCTTAAAGAGTGGATGTACTGCTGTGTTGTAAAAATGATACTGCACAGATGAATTCGATGAGTAAGATGAAATTAGTTTGCTGAAGGATTGTTTTTACATATCTTCATCAGTCGGATTTAAATGAAATTTGATTCGATCTAAGTAATTAATTATTTCTTTTAAATATTCCCCATATATTATTATTGCTGAATATCTTTAGTTTTATTTGGAAGAATAATATATTTAATGAATAAGGTAAGTAACTATTCAGCTTGAGTTAATACAAGTTGATTTTCTCTCCAGTGCTTGTCTCAATTTAACTTAACGTAATATACGACCAATCTTCAAAATTTAATCCAGAATAAAACCAACTCAAAATATCAAATTATTTAAATTGCATATTTAGATACAAAAATATTTTAAAATTTATAACATAATTATATTTAATAGAAAAAGGAATATTTTTTAAATAACAGAAAAAAAGATATGAGAAATTTAAAAGTTTTACAATAATTATTAATAATACGTTGTCAAAGAAAAAAGAAAAACAATGAATAAAGAATGAGATTTTTATGTTTATCATTTCCCATAGTACATCGTCTTTCCAGGCAACTTTTCTTTTCATTCAGAAAAACAGCTGAGTTAAACTTTTTTAAATATTACGGGAAGTTTTCGCCACAACACTCCCCCCCTAGTGCCATCGAAAATGGGACGATATAGAAATTATTGGGCTACAGCACGAAGGAAACGAGCAAGGGTACGAGTGGTTCTACCTGCTCGCGTAATTGTGGATGCAGGATGGAATATCTGTGTTTAAGGAATGAGATTAAATCTAACCATTTTAGATGATACAGTTGCCTTAGCGTCACGTTTTCTCGATTCTGCGGAGTTAGAAGGAGAAGACTGGAATGTGTCCGAAGAATTAGGATGGACAACATCTGTAGAAGACAAAGTTTCGTCTGCGCGACTGAGATCAGTTCTCAAAGTAGGTGAGTTTTGAGATAAGTCAACTTCAGATTGTTCCCTAAAGCAAGGTTTTAATCTGTCGATGAAATCTCGAATGTGTTGACCTTTACGGTCAATAACGAAATTTTGATCATCGCGGCTGATGACTTGGAAGGGAGTTTCGTAAGGCGGTTGTAGTGCTTTACGTACTAAGTCCGTACGTAAGAAGACATGCGAACAAAACTGGAGATTTTTGGAGACGAAAATATTAGTAGAAGTGTTTCTTGACGCAGTAGATAGTGTAACGTTTGCATTCGGTTTCTTATAACCATACTCTATAGAATTCATTCAAGATTCCAAGTTGGCAAAACTTTTCTGTTCAACAACAAGAAACAAAATTATTTTCTTATACTCATGAATCTATTTCAAAATTCTTCCTCACCCATATGTTAAAATGAGTAATATTCGATTCATAAAAATAAAACTTGTAAATTATTTAAACCTATTAAGATGTGAATCAAATTTATTGATTATCAATTGACCGTTACGGTACATGTAGTAAATGCAAAAAAGGAAATGGTTTTGGATCAAATTTATATATAGGTCAATGTTAATAATTGTTTACATTTGAATTACGTGTTTTAGGTAGATTTCATATAAAAATCTACCTATTGCAATGGGCTTCATCTCGGAATTTCGGAAAAATTTTGATGCCAAACGACTATATGTGATAAGCGGAGATGGAAAAACAAAAAAAAAAAATTATATATATATATATATATATATATATATATATATATATATATATATATATATATATATATATATATATATATATATATATATATATATATATATATATATATATATATATATATATATATATATATATATATATATATATATATATATATATAACGACATGAGGTATAACGGAATTTAGCGGCACTCTCACGGTCGCATTTTTTGACCTACACCAAAATAATTTTCTGTGTATGTTTCGGCAAATAATGTCTTGGACAAGTTCGTGAACTGGCCATATCCGGGTACCGGTTAAGCGGCTAGAGCCTAAAAAGTTGAATAATCTAGGGCGCTATAACTTCCGTTTGAATAATAATATTTTAACAAAATTTAAAAATATTGAATATTTGAACCTTTTTTTATCATTTTTATCCATATGACAACTTTGGCGTTTCAGGTTCCTCAAAAATCAGCTGTTTTAAAAAATTACTAAACTTTGCTGCCCTTGATCTAGCTGAAATGGCCAAGCTCATAGTTGAAAACTTTTTTTCACGTACTTAAAATATAAATCTTTCCAAAATTTTCAAAAATAATAGTTTAAGTCTAACGGTTGAGACTCTACGGCTGTTGAAATGAAAACAAACGCAAAAAGCAATGCTTTCATCATGTTTCAGTTTATGTTATTTAAATTCATCTTAGCTTTTAAACATACTTTTTAACTATAGCCTCAAAAAAATTTCAGCTTTCTAACCCAAAAGGTTCCATTTTTATAAGCATTATAATGCAACCCTTACAAGAAAAATATCAACCCATTTAATACCATAGAAAAATTATCAAAATCTCTTTTGTTTTTATTTTTTTTACTAAGTAACCGTTTGAAAAAAGATTTAGTAAGAACAAAAAAACACAACAACAAAAGATGATTTTGAAATAAAATTCTTTGATAATGTTTGATTATAAATTATGTGTGATGGTATAATTGTAGTTGTGACGTAGTTCATTTGATCTTTGGTGGATTTAATATGTTATTAAAAGTAGTTTAAACCAAATTAAATAAAACTGTTCCGAAATTGTATTGATGGAGTTAGTTCGGATAATGTTTTTTAATTTGGTTCGATAATTTTTTTGAATTATTCTGTTTCTACTTATATTTTTTATTTAAACTAATCTGACTTATCTAATTTTATTTGGACACAAAACCGTCTGACCCCGAAATCTACCTATTTCTAGCGGATATACCTGCCGCTGGGATTTTTTTATTTCTATGTATAAATTAAATTTCTTGATTTTGTTATGCTTGTATTTTTAAATTCAAAACAGCTGATCGCAATAAAGATGGATTATCATTGCCATCTATTAATTAAATAAACATTACGGATAAACTGCAAAGTAAATTGGGATTCTTTATTTAATTTAATTTTGATAAAATTTTGATTTATTTTTGCGGTTTTCCGGCAAAAATTAAATATAAGAGATGGTTTTCCTTCAACTTACCTCTCTTACTAGCTATTGCTAGCTCTGACAAGTTCGTACTGGCTCTTGCTAGTTCGAAGCTTCTAACTCTTAGTTAGTTAGTAAGCGTAGCTTAGGTTCCAGCCAAATAAATTTTAAATTGTGCTTAAAGTAACCTATAATAAGTTTTTATTTGAAATTCACGTGCTTGTGCCATTTTTATGGTAATAAATTGAAAATTTGTAATTTTTTTGGAACCAGTGAATAAATTATATAGTGCATCTTGAATTAGCTTAAATAAATTAACAAAAATAAAACTAAAAACCAAGCAAAGCAAAACTTTATTTAAATTCATTAAAGAAAAAGATTAAGATGGCCACAATTTGTGTTGAAATTGTTAATGTGATATGTTTATAAAGCCATCACTAGTTAAAATTATTTTATATGAAATGAAAACTTTAAAAATTTGTGTACAGTTTAATCAAATTTATAAATGCTAAATAAGATTGTACAATGGGTCTAAAGTTATAATAAAAATAAATAAAATTAAAAAACAAATATTAAGATAATACGAAAATATAAACATTTTTTGTCTTTCTAATTAATTAATAAATTAGATGAAATGTTGATCATCTAAATCAATCATATGTGCTGCTGATGATTAAATGTTGAAAATATGTCCTGTTGATAATTAAATATTGAAAATATGTACTGTTGATAATTAAATGCTGCTGATATGTTATCTAGTGGAAGAACAAATTATTTATTGGTGAATACATATGTATATGCTTTCGTCACAACATTAGGAAAAAGTTATTTGAAGATTGAATATTGATTTTGGATTATAATCGAGTGAAGAATATTTGGATGATTTTTACCAACCCATCATCAAGATACAAGCAAACTGGATTTGTCGTGAGTTTCTTTATTTTTTTCTATTTTAATAAATAAAATTTTGCAACGATAATTCTTCTTTCTGATTAATACTAGTAAATGAAAATATTTTATTTTTGTTATTTAAATAATTTTAATTTAAATATGATGAGGCAGTAAACTTAGTAGTTTGATAGTGAGGATGACCAATTTCTTTTTTTACTCTAATTCTGGGCGATCGTGAGTTGGCTATAAAGTGGAAAGTAGATTTAATTCCCTTTTATATTGTTATGTGGGTACTCTGAAATTAAAAATTTTTCTTTGTAAGTAATGATCACTATTATGAACCCTGATACTGAGACTTTTAATCTCGTGGTGATAGAAGTACCCCTTGATCATCTTTCGGTAATTTCTACCAAAAAGAATACGTTACAATAGACGAAGGTGAGCAAAATGTTGTTTCAATTGTGAAACGAAATCAGATTGTGGAGTGGAGTTAGAATTTTGGCAGAAGAATTCTCCGGGAAGACGTATGTTAGTACCGTAGACGAGCTCAGCCGATGAAGATTGGAAATCTTCACGGAAAGTGGTTCGTAAACCAAGTAGTATTGACGGTAGGATTCGTGTCCAGTCCATTCTGTCGTAGGCCATTATCGCGGATTTTAGAGTTTGGTGCCAACGTTCAATTAGTCCGTTACATTTAGGATTGTAACTTGTGTTCGAAACCGATAAGTTTTGACAACTCGTTGAAGAGATTGAATTCAAATTGGCAGCTCTGATCAGTGACGATTACTGAAGATACTCCGAAACGAGCGATCCAATTGGAGTAGAGAGCTGATGCTACCGTTTCAGCTGTAATATCCGAGATAGGAATGGCTTCATGCCATCGAGTATAACGGTCAATAATAGTGACACAATAGCGTTTGTCCTTAGAGGTAGGAAGTGAACCAATAATGTCCATATGAATCTTGAAAAATCGCTGAGAAGTTTGAGGATAATTACCTAAAGGAGATTGAGTATGGCGAGAAACTTTGGCCTTTTGGCAAGCCAGGCAGTTCTGTGCCATTTGTCGTACATTCTTCTTAATGGATGGCCAAATGACTTTTTCAGAAAGAAGTTTGACAGAACTGTGGACTCCTGGATGAGGTAAATTATGGAGACTTTCGAAAACAGATTGACGAAATTGCTTTGGAATAAAAGGTCGTGGATTACCAGAAGAGGTATCACATGAAATAGTTTTGGCATTAGAATTGCCAAACGATACTATTATATTATTACGGGAAGTTATCGCCACAGCTACTATCAGTCATCAAGTGTATCTTTCCATTAAGGTAATGAATGAATGATAAATTATATACATATTTTTAATTGGAAATGAGCCGATGATGTATCAAAGAATTGGTTAAGAAAATATTTTGGCAACTGGAAGAAAATTTTCATTTAAGTTTTTATATGACAAGATAACAACTCTGGCAATATAAGCAGGTTTAATTCCAATTTTAACGGTTAAAAATCACCAAAACTGCGTTATTCTGATATCTAAAGACGAATTTATATTTTAGTGCATTTAAAAGCCAAGCTATTCAAATTCAATGCAATATTCAGCTCACAAGCATACGTTTTAGGACTTAACCAGAGTTATTTCTTTCTCACCTCTTGTTGAGGTTGGGCAAGGCATTTTTCTAGAATTTTAAATCTTGAGTTGCTATTTTTAAAACTAAAATTTTAGGGCAAGATTTAAGCCGTAGATTAAACAGTTTATTTGTTGACGCAACTGCTCTGATGACTTCAATTGTATTTAATACGTAATTTAAGGAATGATTTCTATTTTACAAAAGTCAAAATTCAACTATAATAACAGAAATCGGCCTAGGTCCTAGGAAGATAAAATTTGCACTCCAGTAGTATCACACGACCAATCACCTTTACGGGTAATACATTAATCTAGAAAATAATTTGAACAAACTACTCAGATATTAAAATTATATGATTTTCGTTTTTATTTTAATAAATTTAATTCTATGGCTTATACTAATATAACAAGCCGTTTTTGGTTTTTAGGACAAGCCTACTTTTTGCTCCATTCTTCACGTTCCTTTCGTTCTTTTACTACTTCATTTAAATATGGTTCCAAATATTTGGTATCTTCCTCATATTTAGTCCATTGATCTTTAGGTAGAATTGTTTTAGTCATTGAAAGATTGAGAGCTCTGATCAATCTGTAATTACGTTCATCGTATAGCTTTGATGGTAGACGTCTGATTGCTTCTTTAACATCTGCAGTCTCATATAGACAATCATCACGATGGAGCCCTAAAATTAATACACAAATATATGATGAAACTATTTATTTAAATATTTTGTTGTTTCTTACCGTATTGATTGAATCCAGATAAATTATAAGCCCATTTTCCTAATGCAGCTGAGACAAAAATGAAACGAATTAATTTTGCATAATTGTAAGATAGTAATTCATAGTTAAAATTGAATGAAAATGAGGATCAATGTTTTTTTTCTTAATTTATTTATACTTACAGGCACACTTAGGACCTTTCCTTGCAACATAAGCCATATTTTATAAAAATATTTTGAACAAAAAAATTTCTATGAAATATCTTGTTACATAAACGTCAAAAAGAAAATCCAATAAACCAAAGTTTGTGGGAAATAACCCTATAAGCAAAAAAATGTGTGGGAACTAATTCATACAAATTTTAGTGCATTTAGGGTGCTTACCAGACGACGTTATTTGTGGAACGTAACATATTCTAAACGTAGGGTGCTTTCCAAACGACGACTTATTTGTGGCACGTAACTTATTTTAAACTTATTCGAATTATGCTGGCGAGGTGACTTATTTTGTATTTCTTTTTCCATAAAAATCTAATCTGATATGTCAAATATACTTTTTATTTTATTTAATTAATATCTGTCACTAATTTGAACAAATATGTTTATAAATCAGATTTAAACTGACATATTTATAGACATTATTGTGCATGATGTTTTTGACATTTTCAATATGGTGGCAAATAAGTGATAAGATGTAACAAGATATTAACTTGATAAAATAAAAAGTATATTTGACATATGAAATAAGATTTTTATGGAAAAAGAGATACAAAATAAGTCACCTCGACACCATACTTATTCGAATATATTTAGAATAAGTTACGTTCCACAAATAAGTCGCCGTTTGGAAGGCACCAAGGGTGCTTTCCAAACGACGACTTATTTGTGAAACGTAACTTATTCTAAACTTATTCGAATAAGTATGGTGGCGAGGTGACTTATTTTGTATCTATTTTTCCATAAAAATCTAATCTGATTATACAAATATACTTTTAATTTTATTTAGTTAATATCTGTCACTAATATGAACAAACCTATTTATAAATCTGTTTTAAACTGACATAATTATAGACATTATTGTCTTGAATGATATTTTTGACATTTTCAATATGGCGGCAAATAAGTAATAAGGATGCTTTCCGCTACGTATCGTAGTGATCTTATATCCACACAAATTCTACAACTTATACAAATTGCTGTTCTTATATTAATTGCGGCAAGTGTTGCGTGCACAATTGCTGTTCTTAAAATCACAATTTGTGTAATTTGTGCAACACAAATTACACAAAAAATTTTCTTGTGGCAGATTAAAATTATTTGTGCAAGTTTGTTTTGACATATGTCAAATGGGTTATGTAAGGTTATTTAAACAAAAACAAATTAAAATTGGTGCTAAATATCGTTAATTTATTTATAATTAAGAGCTGATATAATTTTCTTAGCATTTTCGCAATATTTTAATTAAGTTAGTCTGAAATACAATGTGTCAAATTTAATTTGAAGTTTTGCTTGCACAAATGCTGTTCTTATAACAATGCATGCACAATGAAAATACTTTTACTCATGAGATCCAAGTTTGTATGAAAATTTATTTTGAGAAAAAAAAAAATTTTTTTTTGAAATACTTTTTCCTCAATAAAAAAGTTAAAAATTTCGTAACTTTTTCCTCATGATTAATAGAGAATTGAGCTACCTACATTTTAAAGCATTGTATTGCTATTAAAAAATAATAATAAAAAGTTGCTGAAATCTCATGAGGAAAAACCTCATACATTGTGCATGCACCGTAGCCCTTCCACAAATTGCACAAATTTTAAAATTGACAGACACAAATTGTGTTTTGCCTTGCACAAATTGTGTAAGTTGTGTGGATATAAGATCCCAAGGATACTTTTTATTTAATTCCATACTAGTTTCCCACCGCAGAAATTTACTATGTAGTATAGCAAATATTTGATATTAGTTTGATTTCTCACCGTTCATATTATATTAAGATAATGTTTCGGTGGGAAACCAAACCTAACTTGACACTAGAATAAAATTGATATATCAAAATACCGTACTGTCAATTTTATATTTGATATTAGCGTTATAGTTTTTAAAATGAAATTTGCAACCCAGAGAAAATCAAACTAGATTTAGACCAGCCCTGCCATTGTTTTTGAACAGCATAAAATACATATAAGTTTTATTCTATAACGTCTTTTTTCATGTCCTATTCCTTTATAATGCTATACTAAACATATCCATATCATAATCAACAATTAATACATACACTTTAATTTATTAAATATCAGAAATGAATCTTACAAGCTAAAAATCGCAAGAAAACACAATGTTTACAAATTCCATAAAATGACATTTCACCTATAAAATAATAATTACGTTTCACACCGTCGATATTATACTTTATTTGATAAGTATTATATTTACTAGCTAGCAAATGAAAATAGCAAATTTAAAATAATTGTTGTGATAGTTTGCTTTCACACCGTTGCTATTATACTTTATTAAACTATACTAGCTAGCAAATTGCTACGGTGGGAAACTAGTATTAGTAATATCTGTCACTAGGGGTGCTTTCCAAACGACGACTTATTTGTGGAACGTAACTTATTCTAAACTTATTTGTCGCCATATTATATAAGTCAGAAAAGTCATTCCAATCGATTTGTTTTACTTATTTTCAATTTTGACAGTTTTTTTGACAATTTGTTTTCCGAAATTTTCCAAAGTTGATTATACAGATATTAAATCAAAATGATTTATACGTTAAATACAATAAAAATATGTATTATAATTATAATAATTGATTTATAAAGAAAATCGGTTTTATTATATCAAATAATAAAATTTTAAAAGTTTGGTGTAATTTCAACATGTTTTAAAAAAATTAATAACAAAATTGATTTAAGATCGGTTACTTGAACTTAATCCTGCATTTAACTAGTTTTGCGTTTTATGATTGGGATTGGAGCTTTAAATAAAGCATATCGATTCAAATAAGTTTTCTTATATTTAGTTAAATCTTTGGTTATGTTTACTAAAAAATATGTTTGACATTTCAAATTAGATTTTTGTAATAGAAAGAGACAGAGAATAAGTTACCTCACCAGCATACTTATTTGAATAAGTTTAGAATAAGTTACGTTCCACAAATAAGTCGTCGTTTGGAACGCACCCTAGGTAGTTTTATCAAACGTTAAAATAGCAACAAATACGTGGAACATAAAACAAATTTTGAGCAAAACAAATAGAATTTTTGTGGAACATAATGTCTATGTCAAAATCACATGAAATTTGCTTTGTTTATTTTTATTATCGTATTTCCTTTGGATTAAATTTATTTTATAATAATCAAAAAAAGAAAAAATATTCTACTATCACCAGTTTTTCTACAAGATTAAACTTAACATCACAATATTAGTTTAATTGTGTAATTTAACGTATGTATGTGTTAAATTGAATAAAATAAATAAAGTTAAGAAAAATTAATATTTTTATTCAGTTTCAAGAAATAATTGAATGTGGAAAGTGATAACGTTTATGCAGTTGCAAACATTAAATTTCGATTAAAAGTGTTTTTTATAGTGAATTTTAGTTGTCGGCTAAAAAATTTTTTTATTTCGTGTCGTTGAAAAAGGAATGCACAACGAGAACGATTTTTCAGGTGTTAGGTGCCTAACTAATTATCTTCACCAAACCTGGAAGTGGTTGCATCAAACCATCGAACTTCATGAATATCTAGTAACATTATCCTCACCTCAAAGAACGATTTTTAATAAAAAGAATTTTCATTGAACTTTTTAAATTATAATCAATAAATAAACAATTTAAAAAACAATACATTATTTTGATAACGTTGCCAAATATTATAATATACGTCAAAAAACATATTTCACTAGAAAAAAAAAAACTATTTGATTAATCACAAAAACAATCTAAGGTTAAGTTATATAAAAATAATTATTATTGTAAATAAAACAAATAAAAATATTTAGTTCGTCTAGAAAAAATTAAAATCAAGTGACAATATTTTATATTTACATAAGAAAATTCAAAATGGCTTCGAAAATTTTATCTTTTACTAAACAAAAGTTATTTTTCTTACAAAAAATTTATTCAAAACAACAAACTGGTTTATGTTCACCAAGATTACTTTCTGATATTCCAAATGACGATAAAAATGGTTTTGAACAGTTGACAACGAATAATGGTGAAATTAAAAAAACAGTTTTCATCTCACAATCATATGATGTCTATACAAACTTAGCTCTTGAGGATTGGATTTATACCAACTTCAATTTAGCTAATCATCATGTGTTAATGTTATGGGCTAATAATCCAACGGTTGTGATTGGGAAACATCAAAATCCATTTTTAGAAGCAAATATAAAGAATTTAAAGAAAAATAATATTGAGTTTGCTCGTAGGAGTAGCGGTGGTGGTACGGTTTATCATGACAGAGGTAATCTGAACTGTACATTCTTCACTCCTCGTGATCGGTATAATCGAAAGTATAATTTAAATTTGATAAGTCGTGCTTTATATAGAGAATGGGGAATCAAAGCTGATATTTCTGACAGAGATGATATATTGTTAAACGGCAAAAAGGTAAGGATAGGTTTAGTTTAATGATTTCATATTGAAAATTTGTTTCTCGTAAAACGCCCGAACATAACATACCCGTGTATCTGGTAGTTATTTGGATCATATATCCAGATACCCGAGTATGTGGGTAATTAAAACAAAACCAAATTTTATAATAATAATTTTCAATGTAACGTTGTAGTTATTTGGATCATATAAAATGATATTTCAAATTATATAAAATGATATTTCATTTAAAATGATATTTAAAAATCAAATATAAAATGATATTTCAAAAACATTTATCCATTAAATGTGGAACGAACTAACCTCCATATGTCTCCAATAATTTAGCTCCGCTTACCTCCATATGTCTCCATAAATCTAAGTGATTACTCAACTTTTATATTTTCAATATTGTTGTAGTTTTTATACTTATATACGATTTAAGACAGTGCTTATTATAAATATTTGTTTCTGCTCTCCGAAAGAAGAGCCTTGAGCCTAAATTTGTAATTCTGATGTTTTCATTTGCGTGCAGACGTAATTATAATGGAATAGCAAGCTAGCATGTTGATATTTTTATTTCGTATTTTAAATATTCCATTACTTTTGTCGCGATGCAAATATAACAATAATTATATGATATCCTTTTGTCTTAGTCCATCAACTTCGTTTTTCATGGACCAAATAAAATATATATTTTGGGCAATTAATTTTTTGTCCAGATCAGAAATAGTCACCGTATGAGTGTCTTAAGAATTTTTTACAACACCCGGGTACTCGAAGCTATTACCAGACGATTCGGATAATTAAAGTTTTGGTTAGTTACTCGGGTACGGGTACCCGAATATACGAACTTAAATACACTAGTCCTTTCACAGTTTTCGAAACTGGATTATTCTTCGCTTTATAGATCAATGAACGTCACCTGACTCTAAAATCCCGAACATGCAAATTAATCATAAAACACAAAAAAAGGGAAACTTTGGAACAATTAAAAGTCTCTGGAAGGTCATAAACAGAATGTCTTAGCCTCGGCAACCTGCAAATAGTTGCACGATCTTCAATGATATACACACTAATAATTCTAGAAATGTACTACAAAATTTAATGCACAGTTTACAAGCTAAGTAACCATTAGAAAGAATATAAAAAATTGATGTTTTCGCAAACTTAATGCTAACAACACAGAGGTTATCATTTTTTCGGCGGAAGCTAAAAATACCATTAAAAATCATGTCCCCTAGACCTATAGAACCTTATCTCATCTCAGCCATCATAATCCAAAGACAGAGGACTCAAAGAAGTGAACAACCACTAAACCAAATCGAAGAACAAAAACTAAAATTCAGTAATCAAATTTGAGAACTCTTTAATTATAATGCAAAAAAATTAAAATTGCCCTATTTTCAGGACTGAGTCGCACGTATACTTTCTCCTGTGAACATTCTTTTACTTTCGACAGAGGAGGCTGGAGCGCCGAGATATTTCAAAGCAAATTTGCTCAAATCAGGAAATATTTCTTAAGAATTTCTCCACCACAAAAATAGGTCATTATGCCTTGGTAGCAAGTGTAATTTAAATATTTTTCAACATGAAGGAATTATTGATCGTTTTGCGCTTTGTAAATCGTTTTGGGATGTGTGTGCGTGTGCCAATAGTCGGCCGTTTATCAGCAGCAAGTTCATCAAATAAATTGAAAACCTCAAAAATATTTGACTATTATCTTTGGCACTAGAAATCTTTTCTCAACTGGAGAGAGAAGCTCGTCTACGGTGGTCTGGATTCCTGCAAAGGAAATCCTTGCCTTTAATAAAAATAATTTCATTGTTTGAATAATAGGGATTATTATTGAGCAAACTGCTTTTTCAGCAAGAAATTGATAATCAGTTAACGACACGTAGGTATGTGACCATCATCTACACCAAATGTAATAAGCGCTTTTCGTTTTTTAATATTTCTTTCCAGCATGTATAGTACGTTGAATTCCAACGAGTAGGCAGTAGACACATCCTGAATAAATTTGGGTTTCTTTAAACCAAGTTGTTCCTGTAATTCTGCCAGTTTATGCACAGCGGTAGCAGCATGATTAAAATGTTTCACAATATTTCGACTAACTGTGATAATATTTTTCACTCAAATTTGTCATACAATCAAAAAAAGTTGAAGTGTATGCTTCATACCATGATAGAGACTCTAAACCACAATTCCGAACTCCCGCTACCATATTTGCGACAGAATCTCGCAATACTAAGAAAATGTTACCATTTGTCAACATATAATGTCCAAGCACGTTGTTTAATTCTTCTCTAATCCGTAGACCTTTGTGAGGATCTTTAAAAGGGACAATTCTCAAAACTGCTCTTGTTGAAATTCGTCTGATATCCAGTGGCCTGTTACACTCAAAAATGGAGTATTTGTTGTAGCCGTCCAAACATCAGTGGTTAACGAAATATATTTAGCATCAGCAAGAGATTGAATAAGTTTTGTTTGAGTTTTTATATATATCAGGTATGATGTTCTCAGAAATGTATTTTCGACTTGGAATGCTTAGCTGGTAACAATTTTTTTTGAGTAGCCTTTGAAATCCCAAATCAGATACAATGCAAAAAAATGTTCACTCCTTTCTGATGCAAAAAATTTTTCACTCCATACCAATTGCTCCAGGTTTATAAGTCCTATATTCGTCCCTGTATGGAGTACTGTTGTCAAGTTTGGGGTGCTGCTTCTGTTTCCTTCTTGGCCCTCTTGGACTCTGTTCAAAAGCGGGCTATACGAATTGTGGGTGATCGAACTTTGACATCAAAACTTGATTCCCTACAACATCGTCGCACTGTTGCTGACCTCGTTGTTTTTTACAAATATCGTCATCATCAGTGCTCAGATGAAATCAGCAGCATCATGCCTCAAACTTATTCTTACCCCCGTTCCACTCGACAATCGGCTACCGCAACCAGTCAAACGGTCGAGATCCCACGCTGTCATACTGGCAGATCGCAGAAAGTCTTCTTTGTCCGAACTGCATACAAATAGAATAGTTTGCCTGAATCCTTAGTCTCAGGTGACTTCAACCCGCAGAGGTTTAAAAAAAGCGTTCATCATGACTCTAGAACGCCAGTTGTTGTGGGATCTAGGTCTAGACCTAGGTCTTAAAAGGTATTTATGTGTTGTTGTGACACATATTGTAAACACTATAACACAAGTCACAACACATTTTATTCAAAAAAAAATAGAATATGCCTGCACGTCCTCAGCGATCATTTCTCCTATCAAATAATGTATATATTAAGCGTTTGTCTTGGTATGGAAGCATTGCAGATGCTTTTATCCACTAAAAAAAATTCCACACAATGCTTAGAGCCATAAACGATTTAAGTCAGTTGAAATAGAAATTTTACTAAAGGGTCATTCCAAAGTGACTAACGTAACATTTATACCGAAATTCACAACTTTGTTTCCTTATAACTAAAATAGTAAAGATTATTTTAAGCACTTGTTGACTTTTTAAAATGTAAATCGAGTTTATTTATCTAAATCAGAAAGCTTTTTTATTTAAATTAAATTTTTTTAGATATTTTTAAATAAAAATGTAAATGTGACTAACGTAACATTTTTTATACCATTAAATTAATACCTAAATTATGAACCAAAATTCTCTAGATGTTGAAAATGTACATAAAATTTATTGATAAGTTTCTTCAATGTAATTAATGTATTTTTTAAAAAAGCCAATAACTTTTTAAAAAATTTGTTAGTTTTTCATATATTGACGCTTTTGATTTAAATGATGTGTGACTAACGTAACGTGACTAACGTAACACAAAAGAGTTCATGTATTTAGAATGTTTACCTCATTTATTTGGAAAGCAAAGCAGTCCAATTCAGACACTCCAAACTTTGGCTTTCAGAAAATAAAAAGTCTAAAACAATTCGGTTTATTATATTTGTGCTATGGTATATTCTTTGTAGATATATTTTCATTCGTATATTAAGCCTTTTTCACAACCATGCGCTTAATTGCATTCTAAACAAAATAACAATATTGCAATTTTCACAGTTGTTGCCATATCTTATAGTAAAATATATGAAAAAAAAATTACAGGTCACAGTTACAGTTTTGTGAAGAAAAAACAATTTAGCTTGAAGGTTGACTTTAAAATGGAATGACCCTAAAATTACAGTCATGCTGTTAGTAAGTATTTAGAGCAAACAATAAAGTTTGGTTAACAAAGCTCAGTTTGTATTAAATATTAACAGGAGCGCATCATTTGCTTCGGTTAAAATAATTATTTATCATTCATTTAATTACGCTTTCTTTATAAAACTTATTAGTTTAGTTTGCAGATTCAGCCAAAATTGATCGCCGTGGAAATACTATACATATTTGGTGTATTGTTATTGTATACTAATACTTAATTGTTTAAAACGCATATTACAAACAAATAATCGGTAGCCAATTAATCGGTATCGACCGATAAATTTAGGCGATTAATCAGTAATCGGTCATTTTTCTTATCGGTGCAACCCTACTTCTCACCAACAAGGCTTTCATACAGCATACAACATCATCATCGCTTCCATTCGTTCAAAACCAAATCTTCGATTACTATAAACAATAACGCACCTGGGCTAGAACAATTTAAGGCGGACTAAATAGCCTGGTCTATGTAGGGTCCAAATATACCCAGTACATTTTTTCCTGAACTGATGATTTTTTTTGTTCGTCCGTTTTAGCAAAACGCATTTATTTATTATTATTTTTTGGTTGGTCGTTTTTTTATTCTTTTGTTTGATATATATTTAGCAATTATTTTTTTAAGAACTGGTCATATTTTTCAGTCGGTTGTTCGTTATTATAATAAAAAAAACGTGCATATATTTGTTTTTGTTCGATTTATACTTATGTCGTGTTCTTTGGCAAAAAAAATTGATCTGAGATCAAAAAAACTTGATCTGAGATCAAAAAAATTAGCTGTCAGATCAAATTAGCTGTCAGTTTGTGTTCTTTGGCAAAAAAAGATTGATTTATTTTCTGATCTAGATCAAGTTTTAAAAATCTAGATTTTTTGGTAGATTTTACAAATACATTGATATATAATTTTTAATTGTCAAATTTATGTAAACAAAAAAACCCGCCAATTTAACTATTATTATTATTTTGTTTAAAAATAATTTATTATTATTTAAATTACTAATTAATAATAAAGTTATTACAAATAAAATGATAAAACGTAAAATCTATCATTTTCAAATGTAAACATAACCAAACATATCAACTGATAGAACAAAAAGTCAAAACAATTTACAACTACATTTACAAAAGTAGATTGATTTATTTTAAGCTGTTCGTTGGCAAGCAAATAAATCAATCTTTTTTCGATCAAGCCAAAGAACACGACATTAGAATAAATATAAATATACAGAGAACATCACTTTAAATTGTATGAGGAGAGACATAAAAAAAGGTGACACATTGTCTGTCATAGTCAATTTCTCTTTTTGCCATTTTGATTTGTTTTTATTTACAACCACAAACTTTTTTATTAAATTATAAATTAAAAACAATTCTGAATTTAAATTGTCAACAAATATTGAATGTGTTCTTCATAGTTGTGGTAAATTTTATAAAATAAATAAAAATAATTACGAAAGTAATTTAAATTTATTGTGTTATTTCCATTGATTATTTAAGTCAAATATTTTATAAAGGACAAGCAATATTTTCTAACGACACAAATATTTAAGTCATATAAAATGTTCTCAAAGTATATCATGAAAATTTGCTCTCAAACTTTTTTCATTATGGACAAATTTATTTTTCATTGATAAAATATCAAAAATTATATGTTTGGCTATAGTAAAATCCAAATGTCAGCTTTTTGTTTTCTTTTTATACAGCTGCAGAAACTATTATTTTTTTGCGATTGAGTTATTTTCTTATAAATTTAAAAAAACTCGCAATAATTGTACAAGTTTGAATCAAGTTTAAGTACCTTTTGGTAGTACTAAGTTTTAGTACCACCGGAAGATTCTGTCGGTCGGTTTTACTCTGTCGTTCGTTTAAAACAAAAAAAAACCTTTTAGTCATTTATTCATTATTCGTTTGATTGATCGGTCGTTTTTAGGGTTCCGTACTTTGAAAAAGTAAAAACTGTACGCTATTGGTGAGACTTCGATTCGGTGTCCGTCCAAATTTCTACATACGCGAATTTCTCACAAACTATTAGTGCTATCAACTTGAAAATTTCTACAGTTATAAAATGCATTTGTCCATGGTTGTGACTTGTGGTGTGGTTGAGAGTTGAAATTTTGAAAAAAAAAAAACATTTTTGGCCTTGACAAGTGGGGTGTTATATAAAAGGTAATTTGTTTTCTAGTCCAAAACAATTTTTCTTGTGATTTTCGAATGTACAGTTTTCGTCTTTCGACTTATTTTCAAAAATGTGAAATTTTTTTCCTGTCTCCTCTTAACTTCGAAACGATAGCGAAAACTATATACATATATGTAACTCATCATTTGTTATTTGGAGGGCATTGGGAGTAAAAAATTTGAAAAATTTTGTCGGGTATGACAACCCCGCGTACTCCAGTCCCTGCTATTGGCATATGAGTTAACGTGAGATATCACATACCACTGGCAATAGCAGTGAGATATCACTAGCCAAGGGGATATCTTAGGAGTGCTGGCGGATGAACTGTATTCAGTCAACGGTAGCACTCTCAATCTTAGCTAATGAATATTCCTTGATGGTGGCACGCTGTAGCTTGCTCGAAGAAACAAGCCTTCATAAAACTATATCTGAGCTTTAATCATTGAGAAAGTCACTGCGTCCCATAATCATGGATTATACCATTAGCTGGACTATTGGCAAACCCATTTTAGTTTTGTTCCTGCAAATTTTTAAAACAAATTTGCTTTTTATCTCTTATTTTATTTTTATTTTCCCTATCCTATCACGAAATATTGGCCTATGTCATATTTTATATGTGATAGGATTTATTGTTTAGTTATCAATTATTTAACAAAAAATATTAAAAAAAAAACAAAGATTTGCGTCCATTAACATCCTTAGAACGTATGTTGTTGTGGAACCTTGGTCTTAAAAGGTTTTTAAGTGTTGTTGTGACACATGTTGTAATGCCTACTACACAACACATTTTATTAAAAAAAAAAAAATATTTGATCTTGACAAGTGGGGCGCATATGAGGCATTCTTTTACAAATCGAACAGATTTGACAAAATCTGACCGACACATTTTTGATTTGGCTGAAATTTGTTTTATAAGTTTTATATCGAAAAAAAAGAAGTCCGAGGATTTGTTTTTGAAAATATAGCGGTTCTAAATTTCGTGATTTTTGGCTTGACGAGTCATTTTCAAAAATTCATAACTTCGGTTTTATTAAAGATAGAAACTTCTGTTTTGTTTTATTTTAAAGTTAAAAGATGCTAGTTTAAAAAACAAATAAAATCAATAAAAATTATTAACAAACTCCTATTGTTATAAACAAATAAAGTGTTCAAATCGATCTTTAGTCATTGCCCCCACCACAAAATGAATTTTTAGTGAAATACGTGTTTTATAGGAAATTAAACGTGGAACACGACGGTCATACTAAAAACTTCGTCGGTGGGGCAATGACTAAAAATTGATTTGAAAATTTTATTTGTTTATAACAATAGAAGTTTGTTAATAACTTTTATTGATTTTCTTTTTTTTTTTGAAAATCAGCATCTTTTAACTTTAAAATAAAACAAAACAGAAGTTTCTATCTTTAATAGAACCGAAGTTATGAATTTCTGACAATGACTCGTCAAGCCAAAAATAACGGAATTCTCGAAATTAAGAACCGCTATATTTTCCAAAAAAAAATCCTCGAACACGTACATATATCTTTTTTTTCGATATAAAACTCATAAAAAAATTTCAGTCAAACCAAAAATGTGTCGGTCAGAAAGGGGTTCGGTTTGTAAAAGAATGACCCATATGAAATGTGAATGTTTTTCTATTTCAAAATAATCTTTTTTGTAATTTGCGAAGACAACGTTTTTGAGTTATTTCCAAAATCGTTTTTTTTTAGAACTATTCTCGTAGAATATTATATACACGGAACCTCGGGAGCAAGTTATATTCGCACTTGTCCGACCTTTTTTTATATTTTTTGTTTTCAATTAATTTTTAACAATCATTTTTCCGTTTTCAATAAAGAAATCTTGCAGTTATTTATTCTTTATTTTTCGGTCGCTCGTTATTTTAATTTTTAGTTCGATTTAGTTTTAGCAATCATTTGACATTTGAATCATCAAGCATTGACCATTTTTATAGATATAGTTTTTTGTGACAAGTTTTTGAATTTAATGAAAAAATGTTAATAAAGAAGTAGAATGACTGAGCGTAGATTAGAAGCAAATTGATTAGAACGGAGAAGACTGAGGAGAGATGCGTTGTTTAAGACTTATCCTTAAAATTATTTTAGTGTACATAACTTTACCCAACAGGCCAACACTGCTGCAATTATATTGTATACTTAAAGGAGTGTATTATACATAGTTCATTAGTACATAAACGGCTAGTGACCGACGAAAGATCGTCGTTCACTGAAATGATTCGTACAATTAACATCGGTCGTTTACGACCGACAAATTTTTAGCTGAAACTAATGAAAAGTCCATTTCTACTTTTACCACATATTGGAATCAGAAAATACAAAACTAAACATCTGAATTAAATGAATCACAACCTCAATCCTATCTCATCCAGAACTAGAAACGCAAAACTGAAAAACGGGAATAATCGATATTTTTTTACAATATTTTTCAAACTGTTAAATGTTTAATTTATTTAAAGTGAATTGTTTGTTCTTGTTGTAATTGTAACTACAAAAATATTATAAAATGGAAAATTCATGTTTTTTAATGAGGAACTCGATTTTTCACCTGGAAGCAATCAATAGCTGTGTTTTTTGATGGGATTAAGATTGACCAAATTTTTGTCACCCCTATCGCCGACCTTTTGTAGGTTCTCGTTAACATTAATGGCAATGTCTCTCCGGGCGGGATTTATTCGTTCGTGTAGTTTGCCCTTTGAAGATAAGGGAACGAATGACTTGTGCAGTGTACTATCATCTGGAAAACTATTTATCGGATTACTAGTGATTTTCAAAAGTTCGTTGATATAAATTAAAAATAAAGTGGGAGATAAAACTAAGCTTTGAGTTACACCAGCGATAGTTAATTTAGAGTTAGAAGAAAAGTCATCGATAGATACCGAGATATAGCGGTCAGTGAAAAAATGTTGAATCATTTTTTAGTTTTTAATTATTATTTTCCAATAAAAATATGTTAATCAAATTATATATATAATATTTAAAAATAAAAAATATATATTTTTTAAAGTGAATTGTTTTTGCTGTTTTAATCACAGTTTTGATAATAGGCCAAGAAACAAACACTCTCTCTTTTATAATTTACACTGCTTGCCGTTATAATTTACACTGCTTGCTGCTCTCTTTTCTATATACCATACCCCAACACTTTTAAAAGCTATATTACGGTATTATTAGTAAGCGGGGCTTAAAGTTAAAGTCGAGCCGTATTTGCTTAGTAACACGTAACGACCGTGCTAGAGTTAATATTATATGGTTCTTGATATCACCAGCAATTTTAATGCATATATCTGAACTTTGTGTCGATGAAATGAACTTAAACACAAAAAATTATCGACCTAATTCGCGACGATATGACAAATTGATAGTAAGGTATTTTGATTTAATTTGTTTGTTTACATTCCGAAAAAACAACAAAAATTTGACTTGCAAATTTGTAATCCATATTAACAAATAATGTAAATTATATAAAAAAATAAAAAAAACAAAGAAAATCAATTAAAATTTTCCATGAACGTATTAAAAAGGTGATAAATAGGAAAAATAAATTAACTGAGAATAATAAAGACGGGCAAGGCTTGATGCGGTAAAATGTTTTATTGAACTTTAGGAACTGCGTATGGAAGACAACTTCAGATATACGCCCGATTCTGTTAGTCTCACAAATCCAGTTTATTTTTGAAGAGCGAATCTGCAAACTGAAGTATATTATTTAATATTTAGCTTCATATCTACAGATAAACAAGGTAGAATGCAGTTGAACTTCTTTATCCTAACCCGCATATAAATGGAACAATTTTCCGGAATTAATGGTCTCGAGTGACTTTAGTTCATAATAGTTTAAAAAAATCAGAACGCATTTTACTAAGTTTATTATTATTATCTTGCAGAAAATTCTTTTTTGCATCTCAAATAAAATTGAAATAGAATAAAGAAAACAAAAATGTTTCTTCAGGGGTTGTAAAAGTAAATATAAATGCATGTAATTATATTCTGTATTCGTGATGCAATACATATTTGCTAAAATATGTGCAATAATAAACTTTTAATTTTATGGATGTTTACAAACTAGTTTTAATTTTTTTTAGTTGCACAACGTAGAATATTTATTTGAACTTTGTTGGAGTCAAATGTAACATACTGTATGACGTGGAACAATATTATTACTTCGATTGAGATATTATGTTTGTTTTAAATCTTATCAATGAGCTTGAGCTTTCCTTGCAGCGAAAAAGGCATAATAATAATTAAGCGATTTTTTATAAATTCATTGTCGATGAACGGCATTCCTTTGAGATCAAATCGATATTACTTATATCTGCGCACTCTTTTCGTCACACCATGAGTGATAGTGACCTTGACTGTATTTGTTTTTCCCATTAATTATTATACCTTAAAATTTTACAATCAACAACATTCTTTGGTTTACATGTGACTGCTCCAGATTTTTTTCCTACACTTATATAATATCCGAGTTCATAATGATGATGATATGACTCATGAGTCATGTTAAGCTTTGTTTTTTTAATAAAAAACGAAATCACCTTGTTTTTACATGACTATGTCTTTCCTACAGATGTACAGCATGTGTCCACCAAGTTATGACCCTCTGTATAGTTCCAGAGTGTCTTCTCAAACTAACCTCTGACGAAAATAACTAAGTCGCGTACTCAAAGCATTTAAAGCCCAATTACTTAATAAAGCCAGAATTTCATTTATCACATACTTCACATGAGGGGTGGACGGACCTCTCTTCCTGTGGAGATCTTCTGGTAGTACCAACGCTGCTTTTACAGTCATCAGCCTTAGTTTCCAACCACTCTACTGTTGAGCATACACACATCCAAGAGTTTATGTAGTGCTGGCAACTTTTTCTGGGAGCATTTCTTCGTCTTTTGGAAATAGACTGGAACTATTCCATCCACTCCGGGTTGTATGCATAGTTAAAAGATGTTTATATCTCATTTGATACGGTCCTTCATAAACAGTGTGTCAGCAACCTTCGGATTTCGGTTCATTTGTGACTCCAATTGAACTATCTTACATCAATGCGTACTACCTTTAGTCCCAACACCTGCTGTCCCGGGAATTTTTGCTTCATGGATTCCTGGATTGCCATTCCTAATCATAATGCACGATCTATGTAAGATTAAGTTAGTATATTACACTACCTACCTGCGCCTCGCTATTTGCAAAACCGTTTATCCTGTTATTGTGCATCTACGCTTCTTGTATTAGTATGAGCCACCTGCTGAACACTCATCGATAGGAAAACAATAACCGTTTGAGAGATCAAGATACCATCTCTCAATCTCGTCATAAGTGAATGTGTACCGACTTCTGCTTTTAGTAGTACTACCACGAGCTAGTTTATCGTATTCTATCCAGGTTTAAAGTATGTATATATACCCCCTAATACAACCTTGTCAATCCAGCATTTTGTCAACTGGTCCGCCAGCCGTTGTCGTCGTGGACACTGGATACTAACTGCTTTAGCGGTTAGAGCATTCCCATTCCATTTCAGAGTTCTTTGTCCTACTTACTAAGTCCCTTCATTGGGCTCTAACATGGGCTCCTCTATTGCCTTGTAACATTTTATTACCACCGAAGCTTTTCGTCCCAATTCGCTCTGATCATTACCTTTATTTTTATTTCTAATTTCTTTGTTTTCGTTAATTTTTATTTTCACAAGTATCACTGGAAAAGGATGTCGACCAAATAATATCCTTTATAATTTAGAATCCGCCTGGAATCACAATGGTCCCGCTCTAGACTGAGCTATTTGAGTGAGCCCCAGCCTGGCTGATCCCCGGCAGGGGTCGTATGACATCACCGATCCTCTTATTAGTTAGTTGTTCTGCGTTATCCGGCCCTCATCTAGATCGCTTGTTTTTTACATAATATACGATGATCAAGTTGTGCACAACGTGCCAGAACACGTGTAATTGACACGTGTTGTGTATGGGCACGCGGACATGAAGGCGACTAGCATTGTGAACATACAACAAATGGTTGTTTCTTATATTAAACTTCTGATATGAGAAAAAGGTCTAAAAAATACTTTCTGCAACATTGTCTAAGGTTTAAAATGAATCATCTTTAGTGATGCGGAATTAATCATAATTGCAACTTATATCAATACCGGTTTATTATTTAGAATATTAATATAACATTCATCTCATACAGCAACAAACTACATTTCGCAAACATGAGTGTACATTTGGTATGTGCGTGATCAGAAACTAATATTTTTGTTAATTTATTGTTGTTAATGTTAATTTTGTTTGATTATTGGCTTTTTATTTCTTAAGTCTTTCAGTGCTTCAGAAGATTTATAGATGATTGATGAATCTAAAATAAAACAAATAGTGTACTTTTTCATTTATGATTAGGTTGTATGCTTCCTGCGCATTGTAACGAAAAAAAAAAGATATCTGCCACAGTTCGGCAATCAAAAATGATAAATTTATTGTTTTGTAATCCAACAACATGTAAAATTTATGGTTACAAAAAAAATCAGTAAATTAATTAAATTTAACAAAAAAAATAAATTTATTTTTTGTTTAATTTTTTATTTTATTTTTTTTTCAGTTGTCTGGAACAGCAGCGAAATTGGGTCACAAAAATGCATATCATCATTGTACCATACTGGTTAATGCAAATAAAATGCACTTATCTGATGCATTGGCGAACGAAGAGGTATGTGTGACTTTCGAGTTCTATATTGTTATTGTGATTTGTAGAAGGTTGTGTTTATTTTAGCGAACTGTTGACTTTATTTATTTATTTTTATCAAAAATATGTTCTTGCAAATATTTGTATGGAAACTTTTCATCTTAACTATTAAGACGCATGATAAGAAATAGTTAATATTTTATACAATAATATATACATAAAAATTTTACCGGCTATGTATTATTTTTGATAGTTGTAGCTTTAAACACACCGTGATAAAAGCCAAGTATTAAAGCTGTTTGTTACTCACAATGATTTGTATACTCTAAGGATTACGGAATGATTGAGCAATAAATTCGGTTCTAGCAAGGCAAGGTGCTTTGCTACTCCCATAATATAACGCTGGTCATCTGTATGATTTTATCTTAATTTTTTTTTTTTGCTAAGTTGTATGTTTAAAGAAATCTCTTGAAGCTGAAGATTCAATAGTACCCAGACATCTAACTTTAACAGCAACTTATCTAATTTGAATTTGAGGGGAAAACTAATTTGGAATTTCTTAGCTAGGATAAGTTCATCAGAGTGAATCTTGCATTTAGTCGACTGTTAAACGGTTTAGTACTTCCTCCCCACGGTTATTCTAGTTTGACGAAGAATAAAATACGTAACACGAAGATGTCCAGGCTTCTTCAGAGTGTTGGAGTGGGCTCAGTTTGACTTTGCACTACCTCTTGGAATCATCACAATCTTCGTTCAAAAATATCGATCAGCTAGAAAAAATAATAGGAGACTCTTGTATTAACTTGATCTCTCGTTCTTTGAAATCTTCGTCGTTGAGTGGGGAATAAACGTACGAGAAAAATAATTTTAAATTTAACATATTAATTTTGATTTGTATACTATATTATCAGCATAATTAGATTGATTTGCGTAAGCTTGTTTATGTAATTGTATAAATGTAACATCGAATACGCACGTGATGGTACGGGCAAAATTTGTTTTTATTTTATATTATTTAACAGTTTATTTACAACATGTTCTTTAATATTGTAATAATAAAGCTGATTCACTCAGTTTTGAAGGTATAAAATTAAATTTATTAAGAATCTTAACTAAATATTCCCATGTAATTTAATTGAACGTTAAAAAATTTTATCAATCCACTCTGACTAGGTAGTATTTATTTTGTTACTGTCCGAAACTCTTAAATTACCAAAAGCGTTGAATTATAATCTAAATTTGTATTTCCATTTTAATACCGAACTTCACTTGTTGAATTGTGTCACAAAAAGTGTCAAAGCAAAGTCAGTGCTTGGAAGACTCTTCAACAGTTCGTTCAATATCACATCAAAAATGGATTAGTTCTTTCCCGTTCCAATCATCCCAGACTACGTGATTTATTCATGAGCAAATAATGTAGGGTACGAAGAGACTTAAAAAGTTAAATAAAAAAATAGTAATTCTTTGGGAGGAACAGGCAAATTAGCTTAATTCACCCAATTTCTCGTTTAACCTGAAACCGTTTATTAAAGTTTCATTAAAATCCCTTTATAATGCTTAACAGCAGTGTGGATTAGGACCTAAAACATTGAATGAATAATACGATTTGATTCTTTTGAAGTTTAAATAAAAAGTTGTTTGGTTGGGAGACCTTTCCCTGGGCAAATGCAAGTCTTTCGTTCTCTCTTGAACCCGCAACATATACCAAACTTTCAACAAAATCGAAAAATAGATGTTTACTGTACCAAACCTAACTTAAATTCAGGTTTATTAAAAGCTTTGAACTCAAATTGCCGATATGTTGATTTTCAAAGTTTTCAGAATGATTGCAGTATTTCATCAACTTTCAACTGTGATCATTGTCTTCTTCCGTTTCGTACTAAAAATAACGAAGACAGTTGGAATTACAATATGTGTATCAAATCAACACATTAAAACCTTTTAAAACCTAACTCACAGAACAACATGCATTGCATATAATAATCACGATCAAGTACACATAATTTTTTTTATTAAATCATCTTATAAATTATAACAATGTGAAATAATAAATAACTAAATCAATATTTTATTCCCATTTAATTTGGTCGCACATGTTACAATGCAATATCTGCAATATTACAATGCAATGCAATAGTTACAAGCTGCATGATTATTTTATTACTTTAAATTCAATGTCATTGCTAATCTTTGACATTCATTATGTAAAGTACGAAAATGAAAGTTTAATTGGTTTCATTCAGTGAACTTTAAAAAGTTTATTTACTACAATTAATTGAGACATAAAGATCTAAAGACATTGAGAATTGAGATAATAGATATAACCATCCCAACTATTGGAGGACTATGTTAGGGCTCAAAAAGGTCGGGTTCAAATTTCTTATTTTATCGGCGTCTTGATTCGATTTCCCATCTATAACTCTAGTGAATTTCAACCAAATTAAATTTAATCAAACAAAATAGTACTTAGATCAGGACAAATAGGGAATATTTTAATACGGAAATCATATATGGTTTGTGATAGGAGCCGGATGTAAAGATCCTATTAGAGCTTACCATATTCCACCCTGATCTGACTTGGATCGTAATGGATCCGACTTGGATCGTAATGGATCCGACTTGGATCGTAAGCCTGAACAAAATGCTAGTGGGAATTTCGTTTTTGGGTAACTCCAGTCAGGGGTGCTCTTTGGAAAGCCAGTTTCGCAGATTGAAATCGATGTTTTTCCCCATTGTCGCCATGCTAAAGATCAGGTTGGTTTGCCCAGGCTATAAAACTGCAAATGAACCGATCAAGGCTTATCAGTATCTTCATTATTGCCGTTATGCAAGTACAGGCAATTCTCTGTGTGTTCTCTAACCCGTTCATAGCCATTGAAAAAAATCCCTTTAAGTTGTACATTAAAATAAAACAAAACATTGATTATTGCTTCTTGCGTTAAATCAATAAAAAATATCGTTGATTTAATAAAGAATTTATTAATATTTTGAATGATTACATTTTATTGATAAATTGTTTATTGATCCAACGAAAATTAGTTCATTAATTACAATAAGTTTATTAATACAACAAACAATTTCATTGAATTTTGGTACATTTTTTTCAGTGAAGTTGAATTAACCACACTTGTTACATGCTCCATACGTGATGGTTGGTCTCGCTTTCAAGTTGTGTATCCATCTTAGCATGGACGGGCCACACTCTTGTTTTACCAGTAAGGTTTGTGCATGCCACAAGAATTTTATAGTTGGTCACTACTTGTGAGTTCCCATAAAAGTCTGGTTTCTAGAATGACTCCTATATATTTTATTGCCTGTTGATTTACAGTTTTTGTTCCTTTCATGTACGAGGTTTAATGTTGAGATTTTTTTTTTCGTAAACGGAATCACCGTGGTTTAACTCAGGTTGAGTTTCAGTCCCACAGATGTATACCATGTTTGTACCAGATTTAGACCTCTCTTTACAATTTTCCAAAATATCTTCTGAAATTTGTATCTAGTTGTAAAAACAGTACCAGTCACATTCTTAAGGCAATCAGAGCCTAATATAACCAGAAATTCATCTACCACTTGACTTCGCATGAGAAATGCAAGACTTCCACCCTGTGGGCATTTTTTAGTAATACTCATTCTGATTTTGCAATCCCTGGCCTCGGCTACCACTATTCTGGTTTTCAGAATCTCACACTTCCAATTTGATCACTTGTCAACATCAAATTTTTTTTCACTTGTTGTTCAATGTTCAATGCCAATAAAAAGTAAATTAGTAGGAATGCGTACCTTTTTATTTTTTTAACAGTACTATCATAAGTCAGTTAACAACATATTTGTAGTCGTACGTACTATACCACAACGTAATCTGGTCTTAAGTAGATACCTCTACCTTAACCACCTTTATTGAATCTGCGTAACCAGTACCTGGTTTTCCTCTTGATTGGATAAATGAATTTTTTCACGCGATGAATCTAAACTACGCTTGGTGTCAGTGTTCTTTGTCAATCACGTCATTTTATCATTTCGCTTATTTCGCTATGTAGTCAAATATAATTTTTTTTAGTTAAATAATCTTATATAAATTACGACAATTGAATTAATAATAAAATTAATAAAGTAATACTTTATTCCCATTTAACTTTGTCGCACATGTTACAATGTATATAATTTTCTTTGTTGTCTTTAATAAGTTCAAATAAACATTGTAATATTTTTTATACTTATATCCATTTGTAGATGTTTCACGTATTGAGTTGATGAAAACTTTGTATTAGATCGTGTAATAAAAATTAATTTATTGTTTTTGTTACACGGACCTGCATGATTACTTTGAATTGAATGTCAATGCTAGTCTTTGACAAACGTTACATGCTGCGATAGAGCTATGTACGAAAATGAAAGTTTAATTGCTTTCATTCAGTAAATTTTTAAGACGAAAGAAATTTTATGAACTTTAGATATGAGGGAAAGGATGTTACCCAACGCTAAATTTTGTTTTTGATGTTTGTTGGTAATATTTTCCTTTCAATTTTGTTATTAATATTACGAAAAAATATAACACTAAAGATTACGTTCAGGTTCAGCACAGATGTCAGAACTCAACCAAGGCGACGACGATTTTACCGTCGTGTAAATTTAGATATTGTTTCTTATATGATGCTGAATTTTGTATAGTGTTTTTCATTTTCTTATTTTGCATTCCTAATTGTTGACCCGATGCCTTTTTCCACAAAATTTTTTTAATTTTTTGTGAAAAATAAAATATTTCTTTATGAGCCTGGTCTAAGGGACATTGATAAACTAGAATAAAAAATACGCTGTGTATATATACTGTATCGGTCTACAACTCTAGCGAAATTATAATGCAATACAACACTAGCTAATTTATATTTAAAAGATTGCTAAATTTCTTCTAATAATATTTTTTTTAAAGTTTTGAACATACATTTTATTACGCTAATAGTAACCTGATATTAGCGGTGTATTGAAAATGCATAAATATTTAATACATATATAAGCTATTTTAGGTTACAATATTTATTGTTATTTTTGTTATCGTTAAAGATGCTTTAATTTGAATTTATTTTGTCGCTTGCCGTACCTTTAAGAATGATAAACAAACAAGAGCGATAACTTCTATCAACGACGCTGGTGAAATTATAATACCAACAAAATATGCATAAAAAATAAAATTAGCGTCATAAACGACAGCACTGTTTTCGTCGGGCAAAATTAAAAATCTATACCTAACGCAGTCCATCAATTAAAATCTATAACTGTAGTCGTAACGCATGTGTTTCTGTGCATTTTGACCTGCTGAATTCGAATTGGCCACCAAAATTCGATCCTGCACGTTTTTATCTAGGTCATGAGCAAACAAAAGGGTCATTTTAGCGATTTTGCGATATTCGTATTCCGAGCCCTCAAAATACATAGAAATGGGTCTCGTCTCCAAATCAAAACGTTTTGCGAAGAGCATCTACTGGTTCACAACAAAAAGTATCACCATCAGAATTGACTCTAAAAGTCTCCGTTTGGCCCAGGGGGTGAATTCTAACTTGATGAGGTGACTCAGTCATATGACTGTTAAAAAAATCCAACTCAAAGAGAGTCACTCATTTATTCGAACTCAAAATTCTATGTTTTGCGATTCTAAGTCAAAAAGTGAGTGACTTCAAATCAATTTTCATAGAATGACTATTTGACATTTAAAGAATTCAATTACTGTCAGTTTTATGTAAATTTGTGTTTCTTTATGATACATAATTTTAAGTTTTATACAAAATAAATATTTTAAAAAGTCGTTTTCGATGTCTCTCTCGTCAAAGAATTTTAAAGTATACTCTTCAACGATCCGGCAGTATAATTAATGGATGCGCTATCATCCATAATATTATGTTGACAGAAAATTATACTTTGCCGTCCGATAACGAAATTTCAATGAAGTGGATGACAAAGAGGATGGTATTAGTGCTTAAATGTTCTAATAAACTAATTTAGCTTACCGCAAATCCTCCCAATATTTTTTCCAAGTTGGTCCAGTCTTATGAGCCCCTCCCATTGCATTTATAAGGCATGCTACATCCTGCCATTGCTCTGCAAGTTTGCATTTTCCATCCTCTGCAGATGTAAATTGGTTTCGAGCCAACTCTAAATGTTCCTCTAAATAATCAACTAGAGCAACCTTTTCGCTGTTTGTGGGTGCTTTAGCTAGTTTTTTTTTAAATTTATCATTCGAAATTTTTAATACATAACGGTAGTCACAGCTTTTTTTAATGACGTTTTTGACATTTCAAATGAGTTTGGAAAAACTCATATGACCCAGACAGAATCGATATTTATGACTTCAATTTCGAAATTTCGAAATCCAAGTCATATGACTTGAAGTCATCAAGTTAGAATTGACCCCCAGGACTTGCCGATGACGGCTATTTTGAAAGTCTTGAGGTTTTGTTTAGTGATTTGGAGGTATTTAGTTGAGCCTTACGTATTTCTAAGTATTTTGGCCTATATCCGAATACCGATTATCAAAATCGGCGGCTGTACGTCTTGGTTTAGTTAACCTAAAAATATACTCCACAATCGGCCCTTTTTGCCTCGCCATGAGCCAAACCAAAATTTGGATGGTCAATTGTGGTGGTAGACTCGAATTCAAAGCGTCAAAATGTAAGGAATCCATAGGTATCGACCAGCTTGAAGTTTTACTAAGAATTTGTATGTTCTATGGTTATGTAATTTATCGCTGACACTGTATTGATAGGTGTTATTTATTGTGATAATTTTAACTAAATTGGCATTAGTTTGTAGAGACGTCGTTTTTAACTAAAAATTATATTTTATTAATTAACTTAAAACTTAACTAATTTATTAAATTTCTTGAAAATTGAAATTTCTTTCAAACTTTTATTCAGAACTAGGGTTGCTGTGACCTGTGGCTTAGTCAAACAAAAACAACAAAGAAACGAAAATGCACACGTTTCTATTATGTTTAATTTCACAATGCTTCTTCATATATTGTTTGTTGTTCCATTGACTGTGCAGTAATAAAGATTACCTAGTTTGTCGCCTCTAGAACACTAAACATATAAATGTTCATGTGAGAATAGATCTGAACCGCACACTTCTAATGATTGAAACGGAGTTTTGTTGATGCCAATTGCAAATGCCAATCGAATTGGGAATTGCAATCTTTTAAATTGAAATGCATTTCATACATATTGTAATTATATTTACGACGTAATATTCTACATCTAAAGAAGTAGCAGCAGCAGATCGATTCGGCGATGGCATTCATAATTAATTGATAACCAATTTCTAAGCACAGATCTTCAATCAGTACCAATGCTTTGTTGTAAATTTCTGTTGTGAAATCCATGTTTATATGTGTCAAAATCAGAGAGGTGAGCATTTTGCTTCTGACAAAGTTTTTGTTTAAATAATAACATGATGTTACTACAATATGTATTTAAATATATTAATATGGTACATAGGAACCTGCCCTTTGCATACTTAGTTTTAACTTTTAATTATAATCCTTTGTTTGGTTTTTAAACAAAAAAAGACTTAAATAGTCATTTTGGGAACGCGTCCGTAAACTATATTTCACAGTTCAAATAAGTTGAAAATGTTTAAAAATATAAAATGAAAATGTCATATTATAGTATTAATATCATTAAATTAAGAATATATCTATAAACTAAAATCATATCATTTTAATTTTTCATATTTTGGCTACTAAAATGTTGTCCGACATTTATTAAATCATTTCGTGAACGCAGTTAAAATCGGTCGGTATAAAAAAACATATCATAGAGCACGTTAGGGAGCAAAAATTTGAAGTTCATAAATCAGAATAAACGGTGTTTGACGTATTTACGAAAATAATAATTGATTTTATTCGGTAGAATGGTTTTATTCGATATATGCACAGCGTACTTTAATTCCCTGTCACTCCGGCAAGTTTTATATGATTAGTTTTTCGGAAAATAATATACTTTTGCATAATTCTAATTAATATTACAGCTCAGTTGTTAATAACCTCTACAACTGATATCTACGATATAGGCGTCAATCGTGATGTGAGAACATTTGTCAGATAATTATTTCGGGAACGGTCATATCGGGAACGTTCCCGTACATGACGGGCGTTCCCGAAATGACAATTTCCGTGTTTATATGCAGATATTTCTGCAATGGAAAAACATGTTTATGAAATCAGCGAAATTTTGAGGGCAAAAAGAGAACTGCAAAATAATTTAGGATACAGAGATTGATTCAAATTGATTTTGCTGAGAATTATATTAAAAATAGTGAAAGGTATTCAATCATTTAGATTCGCAGCATCAAAAAGTCAATCATCGATCCACACTGTTATTTTGTATGCCAAAAACGATACGTCTGTACAGACTGTTTCATTTGTCACTGAAAGTGATAATTTAGATCATCTGGATTATACTGTATGAACTCTATTGGTCACATGAAGTCTGCGTTAGTCGTTACAGAATATATTGAGTATTAGGCAACATGTAAATACCCTTCACGTTTTTTCGGACGGAAACAGCCCAATATAGAAACTGCTGTTATATTTACTTATGGATTAAAACTTTAATAGACTAATTTCCACAAATAACCGTTTCAACATTATAGACATTCAGTGAGCCAGGGCATGGTAAAGGGCCAATGGATGGCGTAGGAGAAGTGCTAAAAAATTCTGCTGATGATTAATCAATATGAGGAATAGATGTTAACAAAGCTGCAGATTTTGTCCATTTAATAAAAATTCAACTGTTTTCTCCATGCAGTCACTAATGATGAAATACTTGGAATTAAAAACATACTGCCTGAAAAAGTAGACCCTAGCCCCGGGATTATGAACGTAACTAAGATTGTCTGGTAGAAAGTTGCTGATGTGTCCATATTATTGTTTCAATTTGAAAATTATTTCGAGAAATTAAACTGCCGGCAATTGTGGTCGTCGATAGAGAAACAAGAAACTCCAGCACCATCAGAAACCTTAGATTCAGACACATTAATGATAATGTGCAGTTAATGATAATGTGCAAGTCATATTAACGATAATGTGCAATTAATAAGAGTCTTAATACTTTACGTCTATTGTTTGCAACTACAAAGTTTATTGTTATTAGATTTTAAAATGAAACTTTGATACTCATGTACCTAATGCCTGAAGTACAAATACCATTACACCTTTAATACTGAAAAAAATTATTTTCTTGTATAAATTATCACATAAACGGAGCGTTGTGACCATTCAGTGAACGCCACTGTCATTTACGGAACGCCATCATCATTCTGGGAACATCGTCATCATTTCCGGGAACGTCACAAAAAAGGCAAATAAATCCATAATGAGTAATTTATCATAGATCATGCTTGCACCGGACGAAAATGTCCTTCAAATTTATTGATTTATATTATTAACACTCCGCATAGTGTAAGCATGTAAAAAATAAATTGAAGTTTTGTATCAGAATTTACACCATTTACAAAATTGTGACAATAATTTACAAAATAAATGTTTTGATTGTAAAAATATTTGAAATCACATTATTTTCCAATTTAGGAACCAGGGTGGTTATTTTGTAGTGTTATCTCACTAGGTGAGATAAATAGTGAGATAAAAAAATTATGTTTAAATGATTTCTTTTATCTAATATAATCGATCAAAAACAAATATTTTATCTCACTTTTTATCTCACCTAGTGAGATAACACTACAAAATAACCACCCTGGTTATTACAATTTATTGAGGCAATTCTTAAATATCTTAATTATATTATTGTTTTAAATGGTTTTTAAAATTGTTCCCGAAATGATTCACGACTCTGTCATAATCCATATTAACAGGTATAGTTTCGAAATTATATATTTTTGTGCGGGACTCTTTTCAGAAAAGATTCATAACAAATGGCACTCCTCTTGTTAGTTTTGTTCACAAAACAACTTAATATCTCAAACTTTTGAAAACGTAAAATGCTCACCTCTATGATTTTGATCCATATACGAATATTACTTCCATATCCGACATAAAATATCTTTAGCCATGTACAATTTATATTTCTACCATTACTCTTTTGTAGATTGAGTAGAGCAGACGGTCAGTATGATTGCAAACAAAGCACACACTTGTTCTGGATATGGCATTTTGACGCGTCAATTATGCATGTGCCGATAGTTCTCCAATAAATTCAAACTTGCACTTCAGGAAGTGGCATGTGTAACGCCGTTGAAAATTCACAACTGCTGAAAAGACCTTGAACCCGAAACATTTCGTATGAATGGTTTTCAGTTCGCATTCCCTGTAGAGTGTAGAATCCATAGGTACTGTCAAATGTTTTTTGCAAACGCGTGATTGTGAAATAACGAGAAGAAAGCAAGCAGTTGACGTTGTAAGCAGTTGAATCAGGGTATTTTGTTGCAAATTTATAACTGAAATAAACGTGTTGTCCATATTATAGATGTACTGGTAAATAGACAGCTGGACTTCGTTCATGTATAGGAAAAGAAAAATTCACAGCACAGATTCATTATGCTGTTTATGTATTGTTGCACTTAGAAAAATTCTACAAAAATTTTGTAAATATACAATACACAAAATTTTTTCTTCTAAAATCCAATAATAATTTGTAGCACAAACTATAGTTTATGGTTTTTTAAAATAATTTGTAAAAATCACTTAATTTTTTTATTGTGCACGTCAAAAACTGCCACGTTTCTGTCCTTATTAACGTACTTACAAATTTATTAATATTTGATCGATTGAACAGAGATACAGTATTCCAGATTATGTGCGGTCTGTATGTTTTTGATAGCAAAGGTGAATATGAAACTACTATCAGTTGTTATCTCCTTCGATGTCCGTTAATTTACCGCCAGCCACTGCTGATTTTCTTTTGTATAAAAAATATCCATCGTTTTCTTTAACTGTGTTGGCCACTAATGCCTAAGGATATTGCTTTGAGCATTTTCAGTCTATCATGCATGTTTTGAATATAGTGTTCTCCAACGTTCTTGTTGCATATTTTTCGCCACAGCTTCCTGCAAATCCTTATCGACGTTGTCATCGGGTATTTGAAGTAAATATTTAAAATTATTTTGTTACAGATTAATATATGTGCTCGTGATAATCCTCTCTTTTGTCATTCCACTGAGTACATCCAGCAGCTCCCACACTCTAACACTTTATGGTTTACCATAAACTACATCAAGCGATTTCAGCTTCTATCTGAAATCTTCTGATGTGATGTCATGCCTATCCAACGGCGATTTTCCATGAACTAAATATTGTTGTATATCGTCCCAAGCTGGATTGAATTACATCTCACATTGTCTCATGTACGTGACGACCATCAACACACCGGTTTTACAATGAACTGACAACCAACCAATATGGTTGAGAAATTGGATCAAACAATCCATGGGTTGATCACCCATACGAAACTAATCGATTAAATCAAGTCTTCAAGTGAAGCTCGATCATAAAATTAAGTGAATTAAGATTAATACAGGTAAGGGACACTTTTACTTGTTGTCAGTCTGCGTTCCTATATTAAACATATACAAAAAAAGGAAAAAAGATAAGACCTGTCTGTATTCGAATGCAACATTGTGTCCAAATTTCAAAGAAATCGGTGGAGTTCGGTTCCAGGATTCCCTATTTTGAACAAACGAACATTTATATATTTATTTATATAGAAGATAGATAAATAGTCCTTTGTCTAAAAAAATTTGTTGCAAATTTTATGCTCTACAATTTGTGTATTGCATGTTAACGTCATTGGAGCAATAGAAACCGAGATAATCGCGAAAAACTGGTTTTTGTTACCTTTGACCTTGAATAACTTACGACGCAGACACGAGATTTTATGAGACTTTTGAGGCAACTTTTAGAACGTCAAAATTAAGGTGTATACGAAAATTCAGCTTATTATCTCTCATTCCGAGGTTGATCGCTAAAATGACTGGACTAAAATCAATATTTTAAACATATAAAATTGTATGTTAAAATTTTTATTGTATATGGTGATTCTACAAAAACAGCACAATAAAACCTCAAATTGTCAGTCCCCTGGCATCTCACAACTAGTGATTGCAACCCAGGTTTCCGGTGTCCGAAAACCCGGCTTTTTTTGTTATTTTACATCACCGAAAACCCGGGTTTTATTAGCCTTAAAAACCGGTTTTATTATTAACAAAAATTGGTGAAAACAAAACAATAATATAAATCATATGAGAAATTAAAAATATATTGTGTGTTTATCGGTTGGTCTGTCGAATTTGGTAGAATGTCGGGATACCTACATCATTGTTTCTTTATGTATATGTGACTTCATAGATTATATTAAAAACCGACGACATATTAACAAGACAGAGTCATTTTTTTATGCGCAGATACCCCTAGATATAAAAGATTACCTGTTTTGGAACCTTCCGATCTAGGCGCCAAAGCTTTAACAATTGTGCCACTTGGTCGTTTATATTAGTGTTGGGTTTGATTGTAGACACTTTTTTATTAATATTTTATTACATACGAATACGAACGAGCATATTGTTTTAAAAATAAATGCATATATATCACTCACACACATGTGAAATAGTTTAAAAAATAAACAAGTATTTTCCTCTCAATGTTCATCAGTTCGTCATTCAATGATTAAAATTATCATTTCTTTTTCATTTATTACGTATTGCTGTATTTATTACCCAACTTAACTGTATTTATTAACAATTTTAACTAATTAACTATATTTTAGCTAATTAACTATCTTAACTATATTTATTAACTATTGCTGTTCTGTTACCAATGAAATTGGGAGTCGAGTCACTTTGCCAGCAAGATGTCTTCTGACTGTCGACGCGATCTTCAACTTTATGCTGTCACATTTGGACAAACATAGTGGCCAACTGGCAATTAATATGAAAATGGAGCTAATATGCCGCATTAAAGAAAGACGAACTGATTTATCTAGCTTACTGCATTATCTACATAACAAATACCAAGTGTTATGTTAAAGCTATCGACAATCAATTAAGTGTTCAACCACAGACGAAAATGATATTAGTCTAAACATGAAGGTTCGTCGTGAGTTGACCCAGTTCGAATCTAATGGGATCAGAGGCCTGGAAGAACTCGAGAAAGTGTACAATTTTCTTTTGTCGATTCCACCGACAAGCGTGGAAGCAGAAAGAGCATTTTCGGCGTCAGGAATTTATGCACAAAAATTCGATCACGTCTAGCTGATAACACAATAGATATGTTGTGTTTAATGCGATCACACTTTTTAAAACAGAAAAATAAATAATTAAATTATTATTTTGTTTCTTATAAAAATATTTGTGGTTTATTATTTTATTTTTGACTGAATTATTTATTATTTGCATTTGAAATAAACGTAAAATAAACATGAATAAATTTTGTTTTAATTATTGTTTTTTAAACTCTGGTAAACATTTTGTGCAAATTAATATATTTTGTTTGAAAAAAAACCCAGTTTGAAACCAGAAACCGGCTTTTTTTTATAGGTAGAACCGAAAACCCGGTTTTAGAATATCGCCCCAAATTTGCAATCACTAGTCACAACCACGAAAACGCTCAATAAATTGGCTGTATATTATATATTACTATTAATTTAAGGAAACTTACTACATATTTTACTACAATCTGTAATGTACTTAGTAATGTATGTCACAACTTTCATAATATAGTAATCTCAAGGTTATTAGAAAAATAATAACAAACTTTGTCATCAGTTTTTTTCGTCAGTCCCTTGTGTGTCTTTCAAATTTGAAATTCTCGATAGATATCACCGACTCAAGTTCAAATTTTAGCGTTGGTAGTAAAGCTAGCGACAGACCACGACATTTGACGACCGCTATTACTATGCCAGTGCTAGAGTCGTTGTTAAAGTGTATAGGCGTTCCGATCCAGTCAAAATATCAGTGCCCTGGAGAGTCGTTATTTCCTTGTCAACCTGAATTTTATTTTGTTTTGAACACAGTTATCTTTGATTTGTTAAAATGCAGCTTGGTGATATTCGAAAAAAGCGAAAGAAACAATAGTTGTAATTATAACCTGAAATTTATGTCTTTTTCGTCAATCCCCTGGTGTCAGTCCCCTGGTCAGTATTTTAGCGTTTTCAGGGTTTATAGGCAAACATTTTCATATTTTTGTTTCTATTGTTTGTTGGTTTTTCAGAAAATATATACTGTTAAGTAAAACTACCTCAAAATTATTTAATTTATGTAACATAACATTATTAAAATATCAAAAGTTTGTTTTGAAGATTGAGATAGTTCTCACCGTATTACACGGTAACAGTTATTCTTAAAACTTATTTAAGGGATTTAATATAAAAAAGATATGTGCCATTATAAGATTCTACGAGATTTTTCAAGGTTTCAGTAAATTTCGAATATTACTCTGTTACTCTAGCAGTTACTGTAGCAGTCAGATTTAGAAAAATTTAAATATCTCTAAATGTACTTTAAAAAATGACTGGCCCGATTTGGAATAATATGTTCATGAGATTATCTATCTTAAATACCCGAATTTGTAGAAATTAAACGTGAAAACTATAGCAAACAAAATAACCCTAAAAGTTACCCGATTTTTGTAGAATCACCCATATGTATTTTCTTAACCCGACGCTGTCGCTTTTATATTTTGGCAGATTCTTTGTTCGTCCACGTATTATGTATATTCATTCTATTGCTTCTATTACTTCTCCACTTCAGTTAATTATGCTTAATTATTTGCTTATTCTTTTTCTGTAACATTTTAGCTCCATGTATGCTTATTTCCGAGCCGACATTGTGCCACTATTGTTAAAAGATATCTATTATATTTACTTCAATCCTAGCTTTGATGGAAGTTATTACGAATATAAAAAGCTACAAATTGGGTTAAAATGTGGCCTGTAAGCAGTTCTTAAGAAAGCAACAAACAGATAATTTCACTGCCTAAACAATTTCAATAGATATCCCAACATCAAGAAACCAACTGTTTTTCACAAATATCGTTAAATGCAAGACCTGAGACTATCAACAATAAAACGAATGCAAATTTAATTTTAGTTATGTACACACTTTTCGAAAATATTTTTATTCCAAAAATATATTGCTCTTTGACCTATTTAGATAACATTAAAATTAATAAATAATTCAAATAACGCATGAAATTCAGATAGCAACAACATTAAATTAACACAAGATTCAATTGATAATCACAAAGACGCATACTTCCTCACTTGTTCATACTGGCAAACAGAGAGTTTTTAATAAAAAAGTTAGACATATAAAAAAATAAGTGCAAGTTAGTGACAAACCGCAGACGTTGATAAGTAAATACAATAAATAACAATTTAAAATTATTGAACCTGAATGGAGAAAGTTTTTAAAACATAAAAATAAGATTTGAATTATTTTTTGGTAATAACCGAAGTTTTTGTTTTGCATAACCGCTGTTAAATCACTTGATAAATTGTTGGACACAGTAATTTAAAGTGAATATTCCAAACGCAAGCAATCGCTTAAATTCATAAATAATGGAGGTAGTTCGCGTATTTTAGTGGAACTCTTAGTGGTTGTCTTAATGTCACACTTATACCACCTTCAATCCGTTGTGATGCCAGAAATCGCGGTCGCTTTCGAATCAAACCATCTTTGATTTTAAAAAGTTTCCTTTACGTGTGTCTCTTTGTCGATAGTAAATATAGTGATAGACATCTGCATTCGCCGGCCCCAACAATTGTTTTTTGGTGTGTTTCAGTTCACAACGCCTTGATAGCTTTCCTGTTAGCATCATTATACAACCTTTATACGTTGTATCTTACTAACTATCAAACTGCTATGTGGAAAGAAATGACCCCAAATTTCTTCTAGATCAAAATTTTTGAACATATTGATCTTGATGAAATAGATTATCTTGTTTTGTAACAAAGGCTATTTTAGCAATAAGTTTGACTTAAATATTTTACCGGTGAAATCCAGTTTTTGTGCGATTTTATTATACATTCATTTATCAATAAATAAATATTGCTTTTGTCATTTTAAATTTTGCTTTTAAAAGCTAAACAAACTGAACTATTGTAAATTAGTTTTGTTTATTACAAAGAAACTCAAAACACTTTATCATATTTTTGATTGCAGAAAAGGTTATTGGACTGTTTTTAGGATTTGACCTATTTATTTAAAATCTGCAATTCAGTTTTCGTAAAAAATATTCCACAGTTCCAGCATGCTTTAAGCCTAAATATGGGTGTGTCCAAAAGTAGATTATTTAGAATCTTCAAATAAAATTCAATATAAATATTTAATATTTTCTAATGTTTTATTCATTGAATATTGAAAGTTGTTTTCTATTTTAAATTAAAAGTCACGTTTTTAATTCGAATTCAGTCACAAAACCGGAGTAATTTAATCATGTTAAGGAATAAAATTAGATTAAAAAATTGTTAAAATATTGTTTTTGTGCACGAGCTGCATATGAAGTTCAATTCCGGGTTGCTTCTATTTCGGCCTCGGCAAGAAACATGCTCTTCTCTTTCTTGGTATACAATTTATTACTATTGTAAACAAAGTGAATTGTGAAAATTACCATTATTGGAATAAGTGAAATTTGGAATTGTGAGTCAAATAAATTTATATTGATACAATTTTGCTTAAAGGTTGTTTGTATGAAATTTTAATGACTCCAATAGACTTCATATTAGGGATTTACATTAATGGCATTGTTCTTTCAGTAAACTGCGAACATTTGGAAATTTTGATTTCATCAGCCGATCTAACATGTATTTTTTACTGGTTACCTGTGTTTATAAGGGTGATCTGAAATTATTTGAATTTGATTATATTAAATTATAAAAGAATACAATATGATGTTGAATCGTTGTATTACGACCAAAACATCTATTGGCACTATATATATATTCCCCTTTCTACTCTCTGGTGATTGCCCAATTATAGCGTCCCTTGATTCCTCTAAAAACTTTAGGATATGAGTAGGGTACAATGTATGCAAGCCATTCGTGTCAATACAGTACGCCCATGATAACTGCTTTTTTAAGTATAGCTCTACAGTCTTAGAGAAGATGTACTGGGGTTTTTGCTTCAGTTGACAAAATCTGCATTCATTCACCTCCTTTACTCCAATATTCTTGAGGCGTTTTCTTAATCACCCGTACTTTCTCTTATACCTATCTGTATCCTTGGTTCGCTCTGTTTTAACGCTTCAATTACTTTTCTCTTTAACCCACTTAGTTCAATGTGCTAGAATTGGACTTTACTATGTTATAACTAATTCCAACTATGCGAAACCAGATTGGGAAACCCCTTATTTTATAAATTTTAACCAAAAACAAATCATAGTTGAATACAAAAAGAAAATAATTTAACATACAAAAAAAATCAAACAAAATAATCTAATAATAAAATAAAAGCATACAAAAATTCTATAAATTAATCAAAACTCAAGAATAAAGCTTACATTATAAGTGTATGTACATATTTTGATCCACTTTAAAACCATTTAAATTGTTTGTATCTCCTTGTAACCGCATTAACAATTCACCATATGAAATACGAAATCCTAGTTGCAGATAATCGACTGAATATAGTTATTTTGATTTTCGTCTCCTTCCGTTCTGTATATTTTTTCAAACATCCCATACTCTCATTATATCCGTCGTTACATATATTCCAACCATAGAATATTTATTTTCAATTAAACTTTAATTATTATTAAACAATTTTTCGCTTTTAATTCAAATTTACATAATGATCACTACTTGATAAATATTTACATAATGACCCGGAAAGAACATTTGATTGAGTATAAATAGTAAGAATCTCCATCTCTTGTTTCTTTTTTTTACTATACCTTCATCGTACACTAATTAAAAATTTCCTCACATCATCTCAAAAAACAATTCTACTCTAACCAGAAAACACTCCCCTCTACAACTACAGACAACCATTCTACTTTTTATAAATTGCACAACCGTATTATATCTACGTAAAATATTATGACCAAGCTTTACATAACAAAAATTCTGACTTCTAATTTTATGTTTGTTGAAATGGATTATTTTAATTTAAAGGCCGGAACCGAAATAAATTAGCAAATCATTAGAGAATTTCTTTATATCATTTTATTGTATGATAAGATTTTTTGCTTAGTTATCCATTCTTTAATAAAACATAAAAAAATAAACCTTTTGATACATATGGGTAATTCTTTTATAAACCGAACACCTTTCTGACCGACCCATTTTTGATTTGGCTGAAAATTTTTTTAGGGGTTTTTTATCGAAAAAAAAGATATACGTGTTCGAGGATTTTTTTTTTTTTTTTGGAAAATAGAGCTGTTCTAAATTTCGAGAATTTCGTGATTTTCGGCTTGAAGACTTATTTTCATAACTTCGGTTTTATAGAAGATAGAAGGTTTTTCTTTTCTTTATTTGAAAGTTAAAAGATGGAATTTTTTAAAAATAAATATTTTCAACTAAAGTTATTCACAAATTCCTATTGTTATAAACAAATAAAATGTTAAAATTAAATTTTAACCATTGCCCCACCCATGAAATTAGGTTATTAAAACCTCATCGTATTTATCGTTCAATTTCCTATAAAAAAAGTATTTTTTTTTAATGGAGAAATGATATTTACTGTTAGAAATAAATTAATTTATCGAGCGCGGGACGACAAAAAATTTAATATATGAGTCATTCTTTTACATACCGAACAGATTAGGACAAAATGTGACTAAGGCATTTTTGATTCAGCTGAAAATTTTTTTAGGGGTTCTATATAAACATAATGATATACTTGTTTGAGAATTTTTTGTTGTTTTTGTTTTTTAGGGGAAATAGAGCGGTTCTAAATTTCGAGAATTTTGTGATTTTTGGCTTGAAGACTTGTTTTCAAAGATTTATAACTTCGGTTCTCGTAAAGATAGACACATTTCGTCTGTTTTATTTTAAAGAATAGAGATGCAATTTAAAAAAAAAATTGTTAATTATAAAAATTATTAACAAATTCCTATTGTTATAAACAAATAAAATTTTAAAATCAGTTTTTAGTAACTATCTAAAAAAAATAAAGAGTGTTTAATGTAATCATCGTATTCTACGTTCAATTTTTAATAAGAAACGTATATTTAATTAGTGTAGTGTAGCCCATAAAACGGCATGTCCACGGTATTTGCAGGGACAACACATATATGAATCAAAAACAAATTTTAAAAACATGTTCAAAACATCTGCGGATTGAACGCTAACCATGACCAAAAGCAACATCATCTTGAGCACGACAAACCGAACATTCTATTCCTTACAGAAACACAAGTTTCTGAAAAATTTCTCTATAAAATCGCTTAATTCCAAATATAGGTTTGAATCAGTTTTCAAACTCCATCAGCTCCACGGTGATGGTTTCAATACAATGGTTTTAAAGATTTGTCTTCCAGAAATTACTTTTTTTACAATAGCTTTATACCGGTTCCCCAACAAACGTAACCCAAACTTTTTTAATTTACTGACAAAATATGTGGACGAGATTAGAGCAAAGTCCCCTAATTGTGAGGTTATCGTTACTGGTGACTTCAACGTCCACAACAAACCATGGTTATAATTCTCCAAACCGACCGACGATGTTGACAATAGTGAAAAACTGGCAAAAATTTTTGCCGCGTCTCAGGGCCTATTCCAAATTGTACAAGACCCCAATTTCACTCCCCGTAATGGCGGTGATAATAGTTTTCTTTTAGATCTTTATCTTACCACAATGGAAGATATTACGAGTGTCGATGTCGCGAAAGGCAGTATTGGAAATTCTGATCATTATTTAATTTCATCAGTTATCAAAACTGATTTACTTAAAACTACAGCTCCCAAACCCCGTAAAATATTTCACTACTCAAAAATGGATAAGAATGGTCTTCAACATTTTTTCCATGGTTTTCCTTTCGACCGTCATTGTTTTTACACTGACAATGGAAATGATTTCAAAACTTTACAGAAACCATCCAATTTGCTATCAATAAATTCGTCCCTTTCTCCATAGTAAAACCCAAAAAAATACTTGTATTCAAAAGCTGCCAAAGCGGCACTTAGAAACAAACGTAGATCATTTAATATTTGGATTCATAACAAAACGCCCGCTAATCGATCCCAATATCTAAAGGCCAACAAAATATCTAACCAGATTATCTCAAACGAAAAGTCGGAAATTGACAGAGCGAAAGCTTCAAAACTTACGTTTTAGAGTTTCTATAGTGCCATTAATTCTTTAAATGCTGGTACAAAATCTTCTATTCCCCCTACTATTGATGGTGATTCAATCGTCAATGATCCCGCAAGAAAATCTAACTTGTTCGCTGAACGCTTTACTCTGAACTCCACTGTTTTGAAAACTCCTAAAGAAATACCCCAAATCCAGTCTTCACGAGTTAATATGAATGTACTCCACTTCAAACCCAAAATAGTGGCTAAACTTTTAAAGGGGTTAAACATCAACAAAGCCTCAGGAATGGACAAAATTCCACCCATTATTTTAAAAACCTTTTCTAAAGAACTTGCACCAACCTTGACTAAGATCTTCTACCAATCCTACAAATCTGGTTTATTTCCCCTCGTGCTGGAGGTTGGCAAATCTCCAGCCCGTCCCCAAAAAGGGACCAAAATCCGATATCTCAAACTATAGGCCAATAGCTTTACTGTCGATCCTATCCAAAGTCTACGACTACGAGCATTATATTAAAACACACATTTCAAAGTTTCTGGAAGTAAATCATTTAACAGCCAACAGCCAACAAAAGGTGATTCAAAAGGTTAACTGTACGAACGAATTACTCCCGCCCGGAAAGACGCTGCCATAAACGTGAATCAAGACCTAAAAAAAGTCGCCGATTGGGGTGACCAAAACCTGGTCAATTTCATCTCTACCAAAACACAGCTGTTGATTGTTTCCAGATCACAGACCGAGTTCCCCAAAGATATTTTATTCAGTATGTGTGATGAACCTATAGGTGAATGTAAAAACATTCGTTTATGGGTGTAACAGTTTCAAATGACCTACTCTGGAACGATCATGTAATGGCGATGGCAAAAAGCGCGTCTAGAAAACTCTGCCTCCTAAATAGATGCAAACTAATTTTCACTCCATACCAATTGCTCCATGTTTATAAGTCCTATATTCGTCCCTGTATGGAGTGATGTTGTCAAGTTTGGGATGCTGCTTCTATTTTCATCTTGGCCCTCTTGGACTCTGTTCAAAATCGGGCTATACGAATTGTGGGTGATCGAGATTTGACATCAAAACTCATGATTTCCTATATAACATCGTCGCACTGTTGCTCACCTCGTTGTTTTTTTTACAAATATCGTCATCAACAGTACTCAGATGAAATCAGCAGCATCATGCCTCAAACTTATTCTTATCCCCGTTTCACTCGGCAATCGGCTAGCGCAACCAGTCAAACGGTCGAGATCCCGCGCCGTCATACTGGCAGTTCGCAGAAAGACTTCTTTGTCCGAACTGCATACAAACGGAATAGTTTGCCGGAATCCATAGTCTCTGGTGGTTTCAATCCGCAGAGGTTTAAAAAAAGCGCCCATCAACACCTTAGAGCGCAAGTTGTTGTAGGACCTACGTCTTGTAAAAGGTATTTATGTGTGGTTGTGACACATATTGTAAACTCTATAACACAACACTTTTTATTTTAAAAAAAATATATCTGAATATTCTTGTCTTAGAGCAAAATTCGAAATAGACCCTCGTTACAAATGACCCATCTTCAACCCGTAACATTATACCAAAAATCTGATTCCTTAGCTGCCTAATATGATCAGAACTTCATCTGATACTTCGTATGGCACATCTAATACGTGATTCCACATTATGGGTGATCATATTACGCAGTTTTTGGTCGTAGTGCCGTTACTCTAGTTCTCAGAATTGTGTACATAAACATTTATTCTAATAAGAGGCTTACTGACGGTTCCATGCAAGTTTTTTTTCGAAGGCTCTCTCTATGTATAGAAAGACACCGACGGTAATTTGTTGTCTGTTCCCATACAAGGTTGTACAACTGGTCCAGTAATGGTCTATTACTGTCGACCAGTAACGCAGCAATGGCCAAGTACTGGCAACTATGACTGGGTCATTAAAATAATTTTACTGGATGATAACTTCGGACAATAAATGGCTGCCATTCATGGGCCAGAGAAAAACAACAACAATGGCCCATACAAGGTTGTACAGTTGTCTGGCCCATTAACGGACCAATAATGATGACCAGAACTGTAGTAATGGACAAGTACTGGAAACCAAAACCAACCACTTAAATAGAAAATAATTTAAAATAAAATAAAAATAACGAAAAAAATTCAAAACTTTCCATACAAAATTGTACAACTGGTTCAGTAGTGATTCATTACTGGCGACCAGTAATACAACAATGGCCGAGTACTGGCAACCATGACTGGGGCATTAAAAAAAATATAAACTAATATTTTCATATATAAATTTAAATATGTTATTTATAAAATAATTAAAATAAAATAGAAATATCTAATGAAAAAAATTTAAAATATATACCAACCTTATCTATATTATCATAGTCTTTCAGCCGAGAAGCGATAACTTAACTATATATGTGAAATTTTTCAAACTATATATTTCTAAAACGGATAATACTCTAGTAAATTTTAACCAAATGACATAGATCGGTCAATTCATGACTGCAGTATTGGCCCAATAACAATAGCCAATTAAAGTTAACCATTAACGCGCCGTTTATTGACCATTTAATGTAAAGTGTACTGACTATTTTCTATAAACTATAGATCGGCCGATTCATGGTTTCAGTAATGACCCAATAACAATAGCCAAGTACTGTTTACCTTCCATGGGCCAATGCTTGGCCGTTCAAAGGTAACTATATACTGGCCTTAGTACTGGCCCAATAACAATATTCAAGTACTGTTAACCATTAATGTGCCAGTGCTTGGCCTTATTTCAAAGTCCGGCAAACCCTGCTTGGGAATTTCCTCCACCAATTGTTCGTCAAATTGAACAAAGTGGTTTTTGATCTTACAGTTTTATATGCAGGTTGAAAATTTTGTAAAGACGATCGTACCAAAATACTAGTTTGCATATGGTCGATTATCGTTTCAATGTTTTTTAACATAAATGATGTCAAACTGACATCCGGGTGATATCATTTTTGCCCACTTTTGAAATGAATATCCCCTCGGTTATTCTTCATGGTTCTGGAATATACCCAAATGCGAAACTGCTTTTGAAGATTCACATGTGGTGTGGTAAAAGTCACATCTGATTCCCTCGCAGAGAGGCTGGAACTATTATGTTCACTTCCTGTGATTTATTTGACTGGAACCTGTTTATAGCTTGCTTAATACGGTATTCCCGACTCACCCTCCGAACTTGGGCTTATATTTGTTTATAACTCACGTTAATTGCTCATGTACTAATGGCACCCGTAATGTGTATTCTAAGGAACAAAAAAAACAGTTCTCTTCTTCTATCCTCCGTCTGGTCTTCCGAGCGAGGACCGTCTTTCATCAGAGCTTCATGCAGCTTAGCTAGCGTTGTAGAAATATTTTCACACAAAGTTCTATAGATTCTTTTCTTTTAGGCCTCCTAGCCTCTTAATTACAGGTGGTTAACACCCCCGTCTATTCATACTACCTACCGATATGCTTAACTCTGTTGAAGAGCTGTTTTTATCATGATAACCCCTTGCTCCACCAAGCTCCACCCTCTAAAATTTAACAAAGGTACATATTACCCACATTGTGTTTCTAGGGTTCGGAAGAAGAGTTTTTATTCCATAATGACTTGTTCGAGCATAATAGTTGTACACTCTAAAAAAAACGTGTAAATTTACATTCAAGATTTTATTAAGAGTTTAGCAATGGATCTAATCATTATGTAGTTTAGAATTCTAAGACACTAGAAATGAATGTATTCAATTGAATAGAATGAAAAATTGCTTTGAAAAGTGAAAGATCCGTAACAAAAGTTTTATCTCAATTCCGGTCGGTTCGGGGAATCGAACCGGCGTCCCTCTGATCAAAGTTTATATGGTTAACCATTTAATCAACTCGACCAGCGACGAGATAAAATTTTGTGTTTGGACGATCGACTTAACATCACAATTATTTAATTCATTTTTAATGTCAATTTTTTGCCTTATTTATTTATTCTACGAACACGTTTTACCGTTCTTCATACCTCAACTAAGTTGACATTGAATGAAGAACATATGGATCTACGAATATGGGAGACAAATCCCAACTAGTGGAGAATGGCCACTAACCAATTTAAATTCAAGATTTTATTAAGAGTTTAGCAATGGATCTAACCATTATGTAGTTTAGAATTCTAAGACACTAGAAATGAATGTATTCAATTGAATAGAATGAAAAATTGCTTTGAAAAGTGAAAGATCCGTAACAAAAGTTTTATCTCAATTCCGGTCGGTTCGGGGAATCAAACCGGCGTCCCTCTGATCAAAGTTTATATGGTTAACCATTTAACCAACTCGACCAGCGACGAGATAAAATTTTGTGTTTGGACGATCGACTTAACATCACAATTATTTAATTCATTTTTAATGTCAATTTTTTGTCTTATTTATTTATTCTACGAACACGTTTTACCGTTCTTCATACCTCAAACTAAGTTGACATTGAATGAAGAACATATGGATCTACGAATATGGGAGACAAATCCCAACTAGTGGAGAATGGCCACTAACCAATTTAAATTCAAGATTTTATTAAGAGTTTAGCAATGGATCTAAGGATCAATGGAACTAAGTTGACATTGAATGAAGAACATATGGATCTACGAATATGGGAGACAAATCCCAACTAGTGGAGAATGGCCACTAACCAATTTAAATTCAAGATTTTATTAAGAGTTTAGCAATGGATCTAAGGATCAATGGAACTAAGTTGACATTGAATGAAGAACATATGGATCTACGAATATGGGAGACAAATCCCAACTAGTGGAGAATGGCCACTAACCAATTTAAATTCAAGATTTTATTAAGAGTTTAGCAATGGATCTAAGGATCAATGGAACTAAGTTGACATTGAATGAAGAACATATGGATCTACGAATATGGGAGACAAATCCCAACTAGTGGAGAATGGCCACTAACCAATTTAAATTCAAGATTTTATTAAGAGTTTAGCAATGGATCTAACCATTATGTAGTTTAGAATTCTAAGACACTAGAAATGAATGTATTCAATTGAATAGAATGAAAAATTGCTTTGAAAAGTGAAAGATCCGTAACAAAAGTTTTATCTCAATTCCGATCGGTTCGGGGAATCGAACCGGCGTCCCTCTGATCAAAGTTTATATGGTTAACCATTTAACCAACTCGACCAGCGACGAGATAAAATTTTGTTTTTGGACGATCGACTTAACATCACAATTATTTAATTCATTTTTAATGTCAATTTTTGTCTTATTTATTTATTCTACGAACACGTTTTACCGTTCTTCATACCTCAACTAAGTTGACATTGAATGAAGAACATATGGATCTACGAATATGGGAGACAAATCCCAACTAGTGGAGAATGGCCACTAACCAATTTAAATTCAAGATTTTATTAAGAGTTTAGCAATGGATCTAACCATTATGTAGTTTAGAATTCTAAGACACTAGAAATGAATGTATTCAATTGAATAGAATGAAAAATTGCTTTGAAAAGTGAAAGATCCGTAACAAAAGTTTTATCTCAATTCCGGTCGGTTCGGGGAATCGAACCGGCGTCCCTCTGATCAAAGTTTATATGGTTAACCATTTAACCAACTCGACCAGCGACGAGATAAAATTTTGTTTTTGGACGATCGACTTAACATCACAATTATTTAATTCATTTTTAATGTCAATTTTTTGTCTTATTTATTTATTCTACGAACACGTTTTACCGTTCTTCATACCTCAACTAAGTTGACATTGAATGAAGAACATATGGATCTACGAATATGGGAGACAAATCCCAACTAGTGGAGAATGGCCACTAACCAATTTAAATTCAAGATTTTATTAAGAGTTTAGCAATGGATCTAACCATTATGTAGTTTAGAATTCTAAGACACTAGAAATGAATGTATTCAATTGAATTGAATGAAAAATTGCTTTGAAAAGTGAAAGATCCGTAACAAAAGTTTTATCTCAATTCCGGTCGGTTCGGGGAATCGAACCGGCGTCCCCTCTGATCAAAGTTTATATGGTTAACCATTTAACCAACTCGACCAGCGACGAGATAAAATTTTGTTTTTGGACGATCGACTTAACATCACAATTATTTAATTCATTTTTAATGTCAATTTTCGTCTTATTTATTTATTCTACGAACACGTTTTACCGTTCTTCATACCTCAACTAAGTTGACATTGAATGAAGAACATATGGATCTACGAATATGGGAGACTAATCCCAACTAGTGGAGAATGGCCACTAACCAATTTAAATTCAAGATTTTATTAAGAGTTTAGCAATGGATCTAACCATTATGTAGTTTAGAATTCTAAGACACTAGAAATGAATGTATTCAATTGAATAGAATGAAAAATTGCTTTGAAAAGTGAAAGATCCGTAACAAAAGTTTTATCTCAATTCCGGTCGGTTCGGGGAATCGAACCGGCGTCCCTCTGATCAAAGTTTATATGGTTAACCATTTAACCAACTCGACCAGCGACGAGATAAAATTTTGTTTTTGGACGATCGACTTAACATCACAATTATTTAATTCATTTTTAATGTCAATTTTTGTCTTATTTATTTATTCTACGAACACGTTTTACCGTTCTTCATACCTCAACTAAGTTGACATTGAATGAAGAACATATAGATCTACGAATATGGGAGACAAATCCCAACTAGTGGAGAATGGCCACTAACCAATTTAAATTCTAGATTTTGTTAAGAGTTTAGCAATGGATCTAACCATTATGTAGTTTAGAATTCTAAGACACTAGAAATGAATGTATTCAATTGAATTGAATGAAAAATTGCTTTGAAAAGTGAAAGATCCGTAACAAAAGTTTTATCTCAATTCCGGTCGGTTCGGGGAATCGAACCGGCGTCCCTCTGATCAAAGTTTATATGGTTAACCATTTAACCAACTCGACCAGCGACGAGATAAAATTTTGTGTTTGGACGATCGACTTAACATCACAATTATTTAATTCATTTTTAATGTCAATTTTTTGTCTTATTTATTTATTCCACGAACACGTTTTACCGTTCTTCATACCTCAACTAACTTGACATTGAATGAAGAACATATGGATCTACGAATATGGGAGACAAATCCCAACTAGTGGAGAATGGCCACTAACCAATTTAAATTCAAGATTTTATTAAGAGTTTAGCAATGGATCTAACCATTATGTAGTTTAGAATTCTAAGACACTAGAAATGAATGTATTCAATTGAATAGAATGAAAAATTGCTTTGAAAAGTGAAAGATCCGTAACAAAAGTTTTATCTCAATTCCGGTCGGTTCGGGGAATCCACCACCGCCTTAAAATCAGTAAAAATACGCAATTAGTTGTAAGTTAAAATACACTAAAGTGTGTATTATTAAACTTAATTTTGTGTAATTTTGACTGTAAAAATACAACTTTAGACGTATTTTTCACCATTATTTTACACTGATTTATCTGCATATTATGTCACAATGTGTAAATCAATCAATAATGATATTCGGGCAATAAAGACAAAAATATTTTTCCTGCATAAAAATAAATCTTTATTTCATAAAAATAAAATCATTAAATGATTCTTTAAAATTAAAATTAATTCTTTAAAAAATTATAACATTAAAATTGAATCGGTCATTTCAAAAACCTCATAAGTCACTCAATTAGAATTTTTCAGAAATCAATAATAGTACATTATACAACAAGGTTGAGAAGTAGGCTATTATTGACCGAGAACTTTTAGATCCTGAGGCGCGTAGCGCCGAGGGATATAATGTTCGAGGTCTATATTAGTCTTCTCAACCGAGGTATATATAGAATTTTTTTAACTACTAACACTAATTATCATATTTGCTTTCATTAGATATTTATATTAGTCATTTTTTATTTCAATTTTTAAATATCTTAAAATATCAAGTAGCCTGGAAGTTTAGTTTCATAAACAAATAAAACGAAACAAAGCAATGCAATTATTATTTGTTTGTGTTTTTTTGTTCATTTCAATCAAAAATAAAAGAAAATTTGTCATTATTAACCTAGGTAATTGTTTGTTATTATTATTGACCTAGCTTGAGAAAAATTACTTCTCATTGGGGCATTCGAGTAAATAATGACGATTTCTCAAGTTAGTAGTTAAAAAAAACTGTTTCATACACAAACAAATGAGTTTTAAAGGACTTTTTTATGTTTAATTTAGTATTTGAGTGGTAAAAAATTAAAATAGCGAATAACCTTTACAATTTATTAATAGAAATAATGAAAAAAACCTGAAAAACAGTTCTTGACTTATGTTGTTTTAGCGAGAAATAGGGTTAGTGGTATAAAGTTTAACCAAAAAAATCGTTGTAATCATATTTTTTATTGCTTATTATTGAGAATTACACTTAAAAATAATCTTATTAACATTTTACATGTATTAATTTGTCATGTTTTAATATCTTTATAGTACATAGTCATATTCTCCATCATTCTTAATTATGAGTTAATTCATATATAATAGTATAATACGTATATAATTCATATATAATTCATATATAATACGAATTCTCGAAAAGAGGACGAGTGTCATGGGTCCGTCGCTGCGGTTCCTCTCGTCCTACGCAGGAATGCAGGAATGCTATCGCTATCGACTTACGTGGTTTTAACCCAGAATACGCATCTACCTTTAGGAACCATTTTCTGCAAAAAAAGCATGTTGGAAAAAAATGTGACTTAAGAGGTTTTTGAAATGACCTATTCAATTATAAGGAACAAGAAAAATTTTAATATTCGTTTTATAAGCGACTCTTAACCTTAAAATTAAATTATTGAATTTTGAAAAATTATTGATATGAGTCTTACACTTACTCACAATTTCTGAGTTATATTTGCAAAAATATATAACAAAGAATTTTATAGTTTGAGAACATATTAATAACATATTAAAAGTAAAACACACAATTATAATTATAACTCTTAATAAAAAGACTGTGCGTCGCAGGATCTAGGAATATACAACCGGCTGGATTATTGGCAACTACATTTTTGTTTTGTTTTAGCAAATTTTTGTAAAATTTGCTATTTACTTTTTAATTTACTTTTATTTTCTCTATTCTATCATAAAATATTGGCCTATGTCATATTTTGTCAGTGATAGGATTTTTTGTTTAGTTATCCATTCTTTACCAAAAAAATATAAAAAAACAAAAAAAAAAGATTTACGTCCATCAACACCTTTGAACGTATGTTGTTGTGGGACCTTGGTCTTAAAAGGTATTTATGTGTTATTGTGACACATATTGTAATTCCTACTACACAACACATTTTACTAAAAAAAAAAAAAAAAAAAAAATAACATATTAAAATTATAAAAAAAAGCTTCACTTAAGTCTATTATTTTACATAATTAATCCTTTGTGTTCTGCAGTAAGAACGCGTTCAATAAAAATATGTGCTCGTTCTTCATCGTTTTGAATTGATGTTTCTGTAAATTAAATAAATATAATTAATACAGTTGTAAATATATTTAAAAAGAGCTTTCAAACGTACTTAGTGTGAATATCCATGATCTGTTAATGTTAACTGTGTTTTTTGATCTCCCAGTAGTCTTACGTATTGTTTGAAAAATATTTTCAAAACATTATAAAAACAATCCGAACTTACAAAAAATGTAATACAATTAACAACTTCTGATTGTAACATATTTTTATTTTTGACACGCGTGTAATTTATTCGCCCATGATAATTCGTAAATTTACAACAATGGAAGAGTAAAAAAACCAAATATTCAAATTTTAAATCTTTGGATGCATTTTTACACTTTTTATCGTAAAAACACAATAAAAAAATTAAAACTTACGTATTTCACCGTAAAATAATTACAATACACCTTCTCCGTGGAATTTTAAACTGCGAGAGGAATATTACTTAAAAAAAGACGTAAATTAAGGCTTATTATAATGGTAAATTTACGTCTTCATATTTCGATTTTTTAGAGTGTACTATTGGCGAAGGCGAGCACATTTGTTAGATACTGCACCTCTTGGTTTGTCGTAGTGCCAAATATAGGTTTTCTTATACTGAAAATTCTAACAAAAATTTACTCCTTTGATTTGTCTCAATATAGTTCCCACATCACGTTGTGCGCATTTGCGTCACGTCCAATGATAAAAGGGTCACTTTCAAGTTGCAGCTACATTAATTACAGTGTGCCATGCCATAACGTAAGTTCTAGATGAGTTTGCATTAGCAAAGGATATTATCTTTGTTTCACTTTTCACTCTGGTGCTGTCTCCTTCAGGTATCGTTTCGGAGCGGTGTCTCTGAAATCGGTAGCTAAGGATATTCCTTGTCATCGTGATATTTTGAATCTTTAGATCGTCAATCTCTTCTGCCAGAAGATCAACTTTTCTATCATTCGTAAACCTTAAAACTTTTTAGTTGCCGGCGGATATCCTTGGTTTTGGACTTCCAGCAACGCGAGGGATTTTTAGTGGCCTGATATTTATTTATTGTTATCCCAGAAATAAAAAATACATATTTGAACAAAAATAAAACTTACACAATCCGTTTCTGTTTATTTTCTTTGGTGTTTGATTTATTTTACTAACTGATAACACGATGAACTTATCTTGTAATTATTTATACTTGTTCGCATTTCAAAGTTTATCTAACTTTAGACTCTGAATAAATTATTCAACAATTTTTCGAGCCGAAATCATTTTACTTGGTGCTCTTAAATGTGAAATAAATTATCGAATAATACGCATAAATCAGGTGTTAGCCCGACTGGAAATTAGTTCAGGGAACCCGGATTATGATCAGATACGGATCAGATTTTCCGTAATACGGCCATCTGATCAGTTCCTGATCAGCGTACAGTACCGTTTCCCTTGATCCGGTTATCTGATCAGTTCCTGATCAGCGTACAGTACCGTTTCCCTTGATCCGGCTATCTGATCAGTTACTGATCAGCGTGCAGTACTTTATCCGTTGATCCAGTCATACGATCAGTTTCTGATCGAAAAAACTCATCTTATCCGATGTCCTGAACTGGATAATAATACAAAATTTAGTTTTTTGCCTGATCCATTCTGTATATAATATATTGCTCATTAAACAATAAATTCGTTATTAATGGTATAACTGAATTATTATTTTGATTATATTATCGACGTCATAATAGTACATTTATACTTAACTTAAAATTTTTTTGTGCAAAAAATTTTCTCATTCTTCACGAATTTTTAATAACTTTTTAAAAAGTTAATTATAATATACTTAACTGTAATAATTAACTGTAGACTGAATCTATTTAATTGTTTAATATTTTGTACTTTTAAGTACAAATTTATTGTAGAATCGAAAACAGCATTGTCAAACTTACAGTTGTGAGGGATCTTGCTTATTAACCTTAAAGCATATAATTTAAATTTTTATCTTGCATCTCCTCTTTACTCAAGAATTTCCAGATGTTTTTTGTTAGCAGTAATTGGTGAAATACTTATTATGTTGCTCAAAAATTATTCTATCTGAAATATGACAAGTGATCTAAAGCAGGTATGGGTGAAGTTAGTTTTCGAATCCAAACTTGGATCCATACCTTCATAAGAGCCTATGTGACAAAGAGTTTTATGATACCATTGGAAAAATCATCAATAATGCCAAAACTTGGACTAAATAAAATAAAAATAAGAAATAATTAACAAATTTACTGCAGTCAGAAAAAAAAACGATGCGTTTGTTACTTATGCGCTATAGTAACTCCAAAATTGTAAACATAACGTACGTTTTTCTAAAATTTACTAGTGCAAAGTATTTATAATTTAAGCAATATTATCCTGTGCCACGTTAAAAAGCAAAATTGGAATTGTAAAATTTTTGAAAATAAATTTACTACTGAAACAGTAAATTTTGAAAGATGAAAACAAAGTTACCTAATGGTCGTTACATTTACTTAACAATTTTGTAAAACATAACCGTCGAAAAATGCTAAATTTACATGGCAAATAGTGCTAAACATACTTATACACACGCGTATATATAATCCACTAATTACCCAAAGAGATTAACTTAAGTATGCTGGAAATTGCTTATATGATACGTGCTTTTTACTAAGGCATCTTTAAATTTACGTTTTCATAGTTTGAAAATTACGTATGACTTCGAGTATTAAAGTCATATAAAACGTAAATTTTACTTAAAATAATAGTAAAATTTACATATGTATAGCTGTCAATTTATGCAGCACATGTTCTTACGTTTTGGCGTGGCGTTTTGTTTGTTTACTAATTTTGAGAGATATATGTATTTCTTTTTTTTTATTGTATTTTATGTTTTGCGCTATAGCTAAAAATCTAGATTCAAAAAAATCTTTTTAGGGTGAAAACTCACTTTTTTTGACCAAATAAAACACGTAATGTCAAATAATAAATTGATCTGAGAGCAAAAAATGTCAGAACAATGTTTTGGCAAAAAGAATTTGACATATATGTAATTGTTATTTCTGTGTTACCTTAGTTACATTATTATTATTGTCGGAATAAATTTGAAATGTTTAGGTCTATATAATTTTAAAATAACTACAGTATCGATAAATTGAAATGCTGTGAAATTGAATTTTTATGAATAAAAAGGAATCATTTTTATGTTATTTTAAAAAAATAATAAAAATGTAATAAAAATAAATAGTGGTCAGTCTGTGAATCGAACCCTCGAACGTCCTAAACTTAAGCATCAACATAATATTCATAAATAAATTGATAAAAAATAATTATTTAGATAGACGAATGGTTAATGCTGCTGCCTTGTACACAGAGGTCTGGGGATCGAATCCGGGTTAAGTCCAAAATAAATATTAATAATAAATACCATTTTATCTTTACAGGGCCCTTCTTAACCGCTGTTAATCATTGCCGTGTATAAAATTCTCTCACCCTGAATTGATAAAAAAACGATTAATAATTGCAAAAAAACTAAATTTTTTTCATTTTTTTGGTGAGACAAGATGGTAGCATAATAGTAGCATAACAGCGCAAAATGTTTTACATGCTTTTAAGTAGATTTTACTTAGTTAATTTTGTTTAGTTTACGTATGCCTCCGCTGGCTCAATTCGTACGTCATTTTCAGTTAAATTTGCATATACTTTACGTTAAATAAGCTATCTTTTTTTTCTGAGTGTTTAAATTTATAAGCATTTGAAGTGTACTTGAAATTATGAACAAAATTAAGGAAAAATGGTAATATTTTTTTCATTTATTTAATGTCAAATTAATATTTAAGAACAAAATTAATTCTAAACCTTTGAACGGATCTGGTATGGATCTCTTGACCAGACCGGACATGAAACTGTTGAATGGATCCGGCATGGATCTTTAAGATAGATCCGGAATAGATCTTTGAAATGGATCCGGAATGGATCTTTGAAATGGATCCGGAATGGATCTTTGAAATGTATCCGGCATGGATCATTTAAACGGATCCTGTACGGATCATATATGGCGTGACGATTTTTCATCATGTCCGGATCAGGAGGCCTGATTCATCCCTGATCAGTCTTCAGGCAATCCTGATCCGGATCGGACCCTATACTGATCTAATTTCTAGTCGGGAGGCTGCTGTTTAGATATTTTCTGTAATTCAAACATTTTCACGATATGTTCTTAAAGCCATTCAGTTAAAACTGTCCAAGAACATTGATTCGATCTCTAAAGAGGAAGTAGTAACATAAGTTTTTCTTAAATGTACAACAACTTTATTCATTCACAACAATAACAACTCAGTACAGCAATAAAATTCTCTAACTATAATTCACTATTATTTCACTTATATAGCTTAGTGTACTTTATCGCTTAACAGTATATCGCGTTCCGTATGAAAACAGCTTTAGATAGTTTCTCAAAAGGTTCTTTTACACCTTCGGCTCCCTTTTATTTTATTTTGAAGAAAATTTTTTCTGTATTCTATTTTTGACCTTCGTTCAACGATGAGCGAGATGTATTTTTTATGTTTCCTTTTTTTTGCAATTTCATTTCAACTTTGGTCAATTCTTTATGTTTTTGTAATTCTTTCTAAAATTAAGTAGAACAATTGCAGGATGTTATGATTTTCGATCATTTAACACCAAACAGAATAATTTATTCTGTATAAATTGTAAGTTTCGATAAAGTAGACACATTCGGAATATGTTTCCACTGAACTTAGGTGATTGGCTTTGCAACAAATGACAAGGATCTAGAAACATCTAAAAGCTGTCTCGTTCGTTTATTTGATATTAGCGATAAAATTGAAGATTTAAAGATATCTATACGAAAGTCAAGTCAAGATATCTATGCGAAAAGTCAATTCACTAGTGAAAAAGAATAACAAATTATAGTTGCTATGGTTTTTTATATAATTTTATAAAGTATTTTAAACAACGTAACCATGAAAAAATAGAATATGTATTTTGAATGTTTTGTTGTCGATTTATAACTTTATAATTTATAGTAAATATTGATTATATATATACTATCATGGAAAAAATTGCATTTCCTACGCGAGATAAAAACGTTTTTCGTTCGTAAACATGTCTCACTCGACGCTAGCGCGTCTCGTGAACATATTGTTACGTTTTTCACACCTTACTTCGAATTGGCCTAACTCACAATTCGATAAACGTAATTCCCAATCTCTTTCTGAGTTCGATCACTGATTAGTAAGCACAAACACCAGGTTTTATTAAGTATTCAACAACTTAATTGTTCCACAACAATAGGAAAACAATACAGTAAACAATATTCCTAACTAGAATATTCTTTCAACAGCTTCAGAAACTCCAACGGTTGATTGTAGAAACTTCCAGTTCACAACGTTGAAAATAATACACAAAATATTTCTACTCAATAAAACTTATAACTTTATTACACTTATAACTTTACACAAAACTAATTTAAAGATCACTTTTATAATTTTAGCTTCACTATCGCAGGTTTAAAATAAACTAATTAAAAACTACAAAAGGTATTTTTCTTATATACCTTCTGCAATACTTCTAGATAATTCGACATCACTTTCCAGAAACCTTGAGAAAACATTAGAATATTCGATTATTTTACGTTATGTTGATTTGATTCATAAAATCGTTTATGTTGACCCTATTTCTAAGAAGAGACAACAACAACAATATTCATTTCATTAACTTGTTTGTTGATTTTATTTTCCTGGAAGTGACTGTAATCGTTTAGATCTTTCTGTAATCGTCTAGATTTTTCTGCAATCGTAACAATACCCTCCACTTAAGCCTGTTCGTCCCGAACAGGATCTAGCTCTCCTTTGTATAAGGCCAATCTTTCCAAATGTACTACTTTCGCTTTGCCTCGATGGCCTTTCTTAATTCTATAAACCACGTCATTCAACTTCGTTATAATGTTGTAAGGTCCTTCCCATGCAGCTTGCAGTTTTGGTGATAACCCTCGTTTTCGTTGTGGATTGTGTAGCCATACTAATTGTCCTTCTTCGAAACCTTTATTATTAGATCGTATATCATATCGGGCTTTCATTTTATCACTGGTCAGTTGTATCTTCTGCCGAACAAGATTGTGAATATCCTCAAGGTTCTTCCTGATTCGGTTGACGTATTCTTGCGCAGACAATGATGTTGATGGTACCGCTCCAAATTTGAGGTCACCAGGAAGGCTTAAATCACTTCCAAAAATAGTTTGAGCTGGTGTCATGGTCGTGGTGTCATGAACTGCTGATCTGTATGCCATCAAAAACAAAGGAATGTGTTGATCCCAGTTACGTTGATTCTTACTGACCACTTTTGCTAGAACTTCCTCCAAAGTAGCATTGAATCTCTCAACCAGATGGGACTGTGGGTGTGAAGCTGTCGTCCTCGTTTTGTTAATCCCCAGCATTTGACAAATTTCCTGGAATACAGCTGACTCGAAGTTCCGTCCCTGATCGGTGTGGATCTCCATAGGAACTCCATAGCGGCTAATCCAATTATTTATCACAGCTTCAGCGATTGTGGTTGCTTCCTGGTTGGGAATCGCACACACTTCCGGCCACTTACTAAAGTAGTCCATGATCACAAGCACATATTTATTCTGATTATCAGTTGTTGGAAATGGTCCCGCTACATCCATTGCGATCCTTTCAAATGGAGCACCTACATTGTATTGCTTCATTTTTCCATGACTTCTTCGTACGGGTCCTTTCACCACCGCACATTTATCGCATTTTTGACACCACTCCACAATTGATTGCCGAGTCCCTGACCAGTAAAACCGTTGTCGTATTTTTGCAAGAGTCTTATTGATCCCAAGGTGACCTCCACTCGTTCCTTCGTGATACTCCTTCAGTACTGCTTCTATTTTTCTTTTTGGTACCACTGTAAGGGATTGCTTTATCTTGCCATCTGAGCTTTCCCATATTCTCTTTAGGCATCCATTCTCTAACTGGAGACTGTCCCATTGCGCCCAGTACGCCTTCAAAGTTGGAGTTTTATCAGAAATTTCTCCCCATACTGGTTTGCAACCCTTTTCCTTGAACTCGATGATGGGTGCAAGATCCGGATCTTCTAATTGATCTTTTCTTATGGCTTCAGCTGTCCATTCATCGTCAGGTAGCACTTGTAGTAATCGTACATCGATGATGTCCTCCTTATTTTCTTGACGACTGCAATGCTTGCATTCAACTTGACAGGGTCGTCTCGATAATGCATCAGCGTTCCCATGTGCAGTACCCTTTCGATGTTCAATGTCCAAATCGTACGCCTGCAACCGTTCGATCCAACGTGCTACTTGTCCCTCTGGATTTTTGAACTGGAGTAACCACCTTAACGCACCATGGTCAGTTCTGAGATGAAATTTCTGACCATACAAGTATTTATGGAAATGTTTGACGGATTCCACAATAGCCAATAATTCCTTTCGAGTTACACAATAATTCCGCTCCGGCTTGGATAGCATTTTCGAGAAATAAGCTATCACCTTTTCCTGACCATCTATTTTCTGCGACAAGACTCCTCCTATACCTTCATTACTGGCATCAGTATCCAAAATAAACTGAACATTTGGTATAGGATAGGACAGAATTGGGGCCGTACATAATCTCTTTCGGAGCTCCACAAATGCTTGTTCTTGAGGTTCATTCCATTCAAATGCCTTATCTTTTCTGGTTAACTCATGCAGACTTTTGGCAACGTTGGCGAATCCTGGCACAAACCGTCTGTAATATGTGCACAATCCAAGGAAGCTGCGTAGTTCATGTAGATTCTTTGGTCTTGGCCAGTTCATAACTGCTGCAATCTTGTCGGAATCTGTATGAATTCCCATTGCCGTAACCTTGTGTCCCAAATATTTTACTTCTTCCTTGAAAAGTGAACACTTTTTGGGACTCAATTTTAAACCAGCTGCTTGCAACCTTTCCAGTACCTCCGCCAAGTTGTTCAAGTGGTCATCAAAGTCTTTGCCCATGACGATGATGTCATCCAAATATACAAGGCATGTTTTCCAGTGCAAGCCTTTAAGTACCCGTTCCATTAATCTCTCGAAAGTTGCGGGAGCGTTGCATAACCCAAATGGCATGACATTAAATTGCCATAGTCCATTCCCTACACTGAACGCTGTTTTCTCCCGATCTTCATCCGCAACTTCAACCTGCCAGTAACCACTCTGCAGATCCAATGTTGAAAACAATTTTGAACCCGATAATGTATCCAGTGTATCATCAATCCTAGGCAATGGGTAGCTATCCTTCTTCGTAACTATGTTTAGTTTCCTGTAGTCAACACAAAATCTCAAGCTCCCATCTTTCTTGCCAACTAACACCACAGGTGAGCTCCAGGGACTGTCTGAAGGCTCAATTACACCAGCTTCTTTCATATCTCTTACCATTTTATCAGCTTCCTCTCTTTTAGCTAATGGTAATCTCCTTGGTGCCTGGCGTATCGGCTTTTCTGCTCCGGTGTCAATACGATGTTTTACCATATTGGTTCTGCCATTCCCTTCAGGTGTACTACAGAATACAGACTTGTGCCGCTCCAATAATTGACGTGCTGCTTTCTTCTGTTCTTCTGAAAGCCCTTCTGAAAGCCCTTTTATTTCTGCACAAGTTGTTCCATTTCTGCCTTTTGTTGTTTTGTGTTGACCGAGCAATTGATGTTTTTCTGCTCGCACTTTATTATTTTAGCTACCTCTTCACATTGTCCTATGATTGATCCTTTCTTAATTGTTTTCTGCGTATCTGACAGATTTAAAACCCTTACTGGTATTTTGTAATCAGCATCCGATCTAACTAAGGTTTTTCCTATAACGACTTCCTTACAATTTTGTTGTTCTTCTTTGTTGGCCTCCACAACCCACAACCTGGGTGACCCAGAACCTCCTTCCAATTTTCCCCAAATGATTGTTTCTGATTGGGGTGGCAGCTTTTCTCTGTGATCCAATATTATTCGACGGACACAATTTGAATCTTCACCATTAAATTGGAGTGGCAACTCAACATTTCCGTACGTGAGTACTCCTTTGCCAGCATCAATAACGAATCCATTTGGCCTCATGAAGTCCATTCCCAGGATTACTTCATCCACAATGTCAGCTACAACCACTTCATGTTGAAAGTGAGTATTCCCTATTTCAATGTTGACCACTTTCTTTCCTTTAATACTTGCACTTTCGCCAGTAGCTGTCTGCATTCGGCATCTTCCTGCTGGTTTTAGTTTCCCTTTCACAATATCAGTGCGGACAATTGTATTTGTTGCTCCCGTATCTAACGTGATGACACAACTTTTTCCATCAATATTAGCCCTAACAGTAAGGCTGTCACCTCCCCTTGTCAATCTCGAAACATGGATGAAGGTTATGGGGCAATCGGTTGTGGGAGCCAGCTTACGCCCCTTTAGGCTGACTCGTTGTAGTTTAACTTATTCGGTGCTGCTCCATCGTCCTCTCTAGCTTGCTGCACCCGTTCTTCTGCTGGACGTCTCTGCATAGGCGATGCTGATCTTGCTCGTTTCCTTCTAGCATCTCGACATTCTCTCGAAATATGGCCCAACTTGCCACATAACCAGCATCGTATTCTGTCACTTCGAATACTTTCTCGTGCTCTGGGCTTGTAATCGTTGTCATCAGCCAACTCAACCCGGCGTATTTTAATCGATGGTTTTATAATTGCTTGTGCAGTTTCATTTGTTAAGGCATAAGCAATGGTTTCTGCGAATGTTGGTTTTGGCGACAACATTACAGCTTTCCTTGTTTCCGGATCACGAATACCATCAGTAAACGCCTCGATCTTCATCTTCTCCATGAAATATGGTGGTGTATTTGAGTGTGCTAAATGAACAAGCCGCTCTACAGCCGAGGAATAATCCTGTAGAGATTCACCATTTCGTTGCAAGCGACCTTTTAACTCAATCCTGTATAATTCCTTTTTATGGTCGCTGCCATATTTTCGTTCCAAAGCATTCATTACCTCAGAATAGCTTTTTCGGTCGTTTTCCGGCACTGCCTGTAATGCTTCAGCTGCTTCACCTTTAAGCGCAACTATCAATGCAGCAAGACGATTTTCGGCGTTCCAAACATTTTGGTCTGCTGCTGTCTCAAACTGGAACTTGAAGATGCCGAACGATGTTGTTCCATCGTATGATGGTGGTTTTAGTTTGATATTTGCTACTTGATGTACCACCTGGGAAATAACTTTAGTCGTTTCAACGTCCTGCAACCTCTTTTCAAAATCATCAACTTTCGTCAACATTTTATGTTCAAATTCCTGAATTTCTGTTTCAATTTTCTCGACTTTTACATCGAATGCAGTTGACATTTGTAATAGTTTCTCATCCAAATGTTGATGTATTCCAGTTTTCAACTCATTTATTTGCTGGTTTATCTCCTCTTTATTTGCAGCAAGTGTTGCAGTAATCTCTTCTTTATTAACAGCCATGTTATTGTTGACTGCTTCCAGCTGTTGATTGATGTTACAACTAATCTCTTCTTTAGTAGCAGCCATTTGTTGATTGATGTTGCAACTAATCTCTTCCTTTGTGGTAGCCATGTTTGTATTTACATCATCCAGTTTTTGATTCATATTGGCATTTACGGCAGCCAATTGCTGATTCTGTTGACTGATGTTCAAACTCATCTGTTGCATCATAGCCATTAACTGCGTAAAATCACAATTTGCAGGTGGCAATGAGGTTGTAGTTTCCGCAACAGAACTTTTCTCTTCATCAACTGCTACTGCATCATTATTTGTCGTGACTCTTACAAACTGGTAACTTTCCACGTCCATTCCATTGGCTTCCATACCTTGTCGAAGCCGTAGCATTAATTCAGTTTTGTTTCCACTTGTTGACAATCCACGTTGTTCTAGTTCTTTCTTTAACTCAAGAACCTTCAAATCACTTAATAAAACCATTATTAACAGCTAACTAATCCGCCGATGTCACCAATGTTACGTTTTTCACACCTTACTTCGAATTGGCCTAACTCACAATTCGATAAACGTAATTCCCAATCTCTTTCTGAGTTCGATCACTGATTAGTAAGCACAAACACCAGGTTTTATTAAGTATTCAACAACTTAATTGTTCCACAACAATAGGAAAACAATACAGTAAACAATATTCCTAACTAGAATATTCTTTCAACAGCTTCAGAAACTCCAACGGTTGATTGTAGAAATTTCCAGTTCACAACGTTGAAAATAATACACAAAATATTTCTACTCAATAAAACTTATAACTTTATTACACTTATAACTTTACACAAAACTAATTTAAAGATCACTTTTATAATTTTAGCTTCACTATCGCAGGTTTAAAATAAATTAATTAAAAACTACAAAAGGTATTTTTCTTATATACCTTCTGCAATACTTCTAGATAATTCGACATCACTTTCCAGAAACCTTGAGAAAACATTAGAATATTCGATTATTTTACGTTATGTTGATTTGATTCATAAAATCGTTTATGTTGACCCTATTTCTAAGAAGAGACAACAACAACAATATTCATTTCATTAACTTGTTTGTTGATTTTATTTTCCTGGAAGTGACTGTAATCGTTTAGATCTTTCTGTAATCGTCTAGATTTTTCTGCAATCGTAACAATATGTTTACTCACGAAAAAACAATGTTTTCATCTCTTGTAGGAAAATATACTATTATTTATTCAACTTAAAATATCCGCAATCAGCAACCAATTTTGGAATTTTATCCAAAAGTATTTTTATACATTGAAAGGCGATAAAGAAAGAGCATATTCTTCGGTCAATTTGTTGATTGATTTGTTAAATTCAAATCAATAATATATATTATTAGTTTAGCTATGTAAATTTATTTTTTAATTAATAAAAAATATAGTAAAATATAATAAATATTACTATATTTTTTATTTTATATACGGCACATAGACTCCTTTTGTTCTTTTAATTTTTATCACATATAAATTTAAAAATACTTTAAAGCAAAATTATGAATTATTTTAGAATTAAAACTGTGAAATATAAATAATTTAAGATTAAATGAAAATAATTGAAATAAATAAAATCGTTAATAAAAAATTTATGCTCTCTTTTATTTAAAAAGTGTAAAATATAAGTTCCATTATTAATTTAATAAATTTCATTATTAATTTAATAACATCTTATTATTGATTTAATAAGAACCTATTATTAATCTAATTAGATTGTATTATTAATCTGATAACCTAATATTATTTTAAAAACAATTTTATTATTATAATAATATATGTCATTTATCCAAGGGATACCTAATATAAATGTAATCCATTATGTTATTATTTTAATAAGAATTTTTATAAATATAAAAGCTATCGTTTTTAGATTTAAAATTTAATTTTTTTTGTTAGTAAATATTACGAACAACTAATATTAGTTTAATAATGCCTGTTATTACGAAATTAGTGAAAATAATCACAAGTTGTGATTAGCTGTATAATAATCACCAAATTATTAATCTAATGGCTATTTTGATAGTTTTTAATAACAGAATTCTCTGAGTGTAATTGACTTTATAGATTCATTGATGCAATTTATCATCACCTTTGATGCCTCACGTAATTTTACAAATAATTGATGTTTAATTAATTTTTCTTCAATTTCTTACAGAAATATATTATCAGCAATGCAACGAAATCAATTCGATCACCAATTATTAACCTATGTGATGTAAATCGCCACGTAAATGTACCGCAACTTTTATCAGCAGTTGGGTAAGTATAAAACGCATAAATTGTAAAATTTTAATTCTATTTAATTTTGTCTTTATAGATATGAATTTTTACGAACAATGGCTGTGGAATTGAACGATGGCGGACGGGATCTTCTAATGAAACAAAGTGGTTTTCAATTAATCAATCCAACCGAACGCTGGTTTCCCGGTATAACTAAAACACAAGAACTTTTTCAATCATGGGACTGGTGTTTTGGTAGAACACCAGAATTTTCGATTGTCAAAGATATTAAATTAAAATCGAATCATATTGTTAAACTTAAAATTATTATAAAAAAAGGAATAATCGATAATATTACGTTATCGTTAAAAGAAACGGAAGAGATGAGTGTAGTCTCAAATATGATTGGAAAACAGTTTGCCGAAGATAGTTTACAAAATATAGAGTTATCGTTAAAGGATGCTAGTGCTGATAATGTTCAACGTGCGATTGGACTTTAGTCAAAAGATTTCGTATTAAATGTAAACAGTGATTCGTAGAATTAGGACTCAATTGAAATTATTTAGTTTTAGAAAAAAAGTATAAGTTACACATTTATGCAACGAAACTTAATGAATAGTTTTAATAATCATAAAGTTCTTTTTAAAATACTCTTATATCAAAATTGGCAGATAATAATTCCTATTTCCACGAACAGACCCTTGAAAAATTACTCTTGTTTAATTTTAATTAGTTTTAGTATTTTTCAAATCGATTTATCTGTAATATTCGAAGTGCCGCCTAAAAAATGAAGCCCGATTTAAATTTACTATATAAAAATATACCCTAAGTAAAATAATATATTTTTGGTATTTTCTAAGTGTGATATAAAATATTTTGTTACGAATAAAATGATAAAAATATTCAGTTTTTTAGTTTAGATTATGTATGATTGTGATTTGTCACAATGGTTATAATACGGTTATAAGGCAACGTGTTCAACGGGGAAAAAACAGAAGGAAGCAAACAAAAAACCAATGTAAAATTTTCCAGAAAGGTAATTGAGGTTATAAGCTAAATCTCTTGAAGAATATGCAATAATGCAAGAATATGAAGAATATGTAATTGTGAGAGCGTACGGCTTTTTATCTTGTTGAGTAACATGGAAAAACAAAATTACTGTACGAGTCTAACAGGAGCGCAACGAAAGACAAAACAAGATTGTTTTTGACTTCACTTTACTCTATCGTCATCAAACATGTGTTCTAAGGAAAAAACGTTGATACAACAAAACAAAAAATGATATAAAAGCAAAACAACAACCAAATCGTTGATTCTGAGAATTTATCGAATGTTCTCTGTAAAGAGAATCCGTGAAATTGGTTCGGTTTAGTTAATATGTAAATATTTTTTAATTTTAAATCTACGGTTGTGTAAACCACGTATACTCCATGCTGTTGACATATGAGTGAGATATCACATACCACTGGTAGGAGTATGAGATATCACTAGCCAAGATGATGTCTTAGGGGTACTGGCAGATGAATTTTATTCAGTCGACTGTAGCTCACTCAATCTTAGGTATAAAATATTTCTTGATAATGGTACGCTATTGTTGTCTCGAAAAAACGAGTATTCAAATAAATATACATGCGTTCCGTAGATCACCAATGGAACGCCGAAAATTTGAAAAATTTACAAATATAGCCACACAATTTTATTATTATCAAAATTTTTTTAATTTGGGCTGATATTTAGATCTGACTGGTCCATTTTATTATTAAAAATACCAAAACAAACTTATAACCGATCTAAATAAAATCGAAAAAATAAACTGCTTTTCAACCACACAACTTGTTCGAGATAGAGTAGATCAAAGCAAATTTGAGTAAGTTTGATCTTCAATGGAACGCGACTTATATCTGTGCTTTAACCATTGAAAAATACAGTGTAATATGATCAAGGAATATGCAACTAGGTAGCTTGATTATTGACTAGGACTACTCAGTTTTAGTTTTGTTCCCGGAATTTTTTTTCTTCAAAATGCTCTTTTTCTCGCTTATTTTGTTTTCATTTACTCGCTGGCTTGTGCGATTGTTGGCTTGTGCGATTGATGGCTTGTAAACTAGCCGTATACAATCGTAGTTGCTAGTAGTATGATTGTAAAATTTTACTTTTTAGTGTGAATCACCAAACTTTATAAGATAATTTTCCAAGCAAGCTAGTTGACTTTTGAGCAAGCAAACCATTTTGTGTGTCATCGACACTATCTAACAAGCGAACTCGCCAGCTTTTAAACTCGCCAACTAGCAGCTTGTAAACAATCTTAGTATCAACGAGGCTTAAGGCTTAAAGATTCGTATCTGTTGTTGTGACACATTTTGATGCCTACTACACAAAATTATTTTTTAAAAAATAAATGAATAATAAATAAACACAAATTACTAAAAAATAAATTATAATAGGTTTTTAAGAATTCCTTTTGCAGATCGAAATACAGTTTAAAGGCTTGAAACTACATACAACAGAAACAGAATTCCATACAAATTTCACATAAACAGAATTTTTTTCTGTCAAATTTGTATGAAATTCTGTTTCACATTGTATGTGAATGACCGGCTTAAGGCTTGAAAACACATACAACAGAAACAGAATTCCATACAAATTTTACAGAAACAGAATTTTTTCCTGTCAAATTTCCTATGAAATTCTGTTTCTGTTGTATGTGAATGGCCGGCTTTAATGCGAAACGCGATATTGTTAACAGCGATAAAATTAATTGTAACCGGAACGATGTAAAGTGTACATTTACTAGTGTCAAGTGTTTAAATTTTTTAAGGGTTATTGAATAGAAATGCGTGATTGAATCGCGAAGATGATTGAGGAATAACATTGTTCGAATTAAAAATTAGACCAATTCGTGGAAGGGCGATAAACGTGACAATATTATAAAATGATATTCTATTATTAATTGATTTTGTTGAAACTTGGCATATAAGCATTGAATAAATATATAAGGAAGAATAATTACGTGTGGCTACACGAATATTTTTTGAAGTATGTAATTTGTATATCTGTGCGTTCTTCATCCATGACATTTGACATATTTCGTTTTGTATTTTAAAATAAAATGATAGCTTTTATCCGAAATTCTACTTTAAGATATTCAAATTAAACAAAATTTATTAAAATTAAACTTTAAATTAATATTTTACAAAACAATTATAAGTATTTGTGCAGTAGTTTATTCATAAAAATGAAGCGTTGCATTAAAATATGTACAAATAATCTTAAATACACTGAATTTTGATCATCGAATTTCATATCAATGATTAAAATATTTTGACTAATACTACGCATAAAAAGGGTTTAGAATGATGTTTTTCAAAAACATAAAGTATTTGCTTTACAAAAACTGTTATTTTCTAGTTTAATTTTATATTTTGTTACCCTACATAAATGTAATTTTTCTTAATCCATCGTTGTCAAACCATATTTCAAACGTAATCACAGCCGAATATAAGGTGTTCTTAAAGTAATTCAATATGATTAAAATTTGTGTTGTATGGACAGTTAAAAATATTTATATATGGAAATATAAGGAAATATTTTATCCAAACATATTAGGCTTTTAAATTTATATGTAACATTTATTATTTCTTTTATTTGTTTTGAAAATATAAATATGCAAATTGTAAACAGTACCACCCAGCTAGAATGCAAACACTATCAAACTTCACCAATATGTACTAAAAATTAGATGCTTCACTCAAAATGTCTAGTTACTCTTCCTTAGATATTTATTCAATGCATATAAGTAAGATGAATATAATAAAAAAAATTTTCCAATTTTTTTAAAGTGCATATTTTGTGCATAGAGGGCCTTGAACATGCATGAAAAATAAAAATTCTGCCAATCCGATGAAACTATGAAATTAAATTGCTCAAGAACGGCTATACCGATTTCATCAAACTTTTTTTGTTTGATAGGTGATTAGTTAATCGCTTGAAAAAAAATTAATTAATTGTTTTTGTAATTAATTTTAAAATTGAAATATTAAAAAAAACTCTGTTAAAGATGGCGCTAAAAACTTTACATGGACCATAAATTGTTCGTATGACTTTCCTCTCGAATGTTGATAAAATTCTACAATCGGAGGAAGTCAGTGTTCAGCTTTCACTTCCAAAAGTAAGCACAGGTCGGAGTAATGCTTTGTAAAGTGTGAGTTTACACGACCGCGAAAGATGTTTTGATCGCAGAAGTTTTGAGTATGCGTAGAAAACTCTGTATGCGGCAGAGACACGGGCTTTGATATCTGTCTGCATGTCATTTGATGATGTTATTACAGACCCGAGGTATTTGAAGTTTTCCACGCGTTCCACTTCATAGTCGCCAGTATCCAGATTTCCGGGAGGTATGTTCTTAGATGTTGCTAACACTTTAGTTTTGTAGAAGTTTTGCTGAGGCTTTCCTCTGGCGCATAGATAATCAGCTTGGGAGCTTCGGGTGTTCCTTGTTAACCATTTTTCTCGCAGTTTTTGTTTATGTTCAACGGATTGGCGGCACTCGTCGTCAAACCATTCGTTGTGATTTCGGTGGTCGTTTTCCGATTGTAGTTTTTGTTGCGGCTATAATGGTTGATTGAAGCGTTTGCCATTCTTCTTGTATGTTTAATAGCATCTCAGAAGAGATGGCATGCTCTTCTATGTTTTGTGTTATTATTTCCTGATATCTATTCAGCGTTTCCAGATGTTTAAATGCTTCGACATTCCAGCGCACGGTCTTTTTTGCTTGTCTGTTAAATGTAAATGATAATTTGCACTTGTACTTGAAGATGACAAGCACATGATCGGTGTCCATATCAGCACCTCTGTATGATCGAACGTCAGTTATACATGTAGTGTCTCTTAGAGATCATGACGTGATCGGTTTGATTTTCCGTTCTTCAGTCATTTGATTTCCACGTTGCCTTGTGAATTCTCTTGTAAGGGAAGAAAGTGTTGGAAATTACTAGATCATACATCATAGCCAGCTCGGCTGCGCGGAAACCGTTATTGTTGCTGGTATGATGCAAGCTGTTAGGGCCAATATGTGTTTTAAGTTCTGCAATCCTACCAATTTGAGCATTAAAGGAACCTACCACGATTTTTATATCGTGCCGCGGGATGTTATTGATGACTTATTCGAGTTCTAGGAAGAACAGGTCTTTAATATCATCTGCTTTATCTTCAGTAGGTGTATGAACATTGACAATCGTTACATTGAATTTTTGCGTGCGGATTCTCAGTGTGCATAACCGCATATTGATTGAGCAGAAGTCGATAAAATGCTGATTCACGCGACGGTGTATAGGAAAGCCAACTCCCAATTCTCCTCCGTTTTGATGACCGCAATAATACAGAGTGTATCTTTTCGCTGTTTCATGGATTCCACTGCCTGGCCATCTTAGTTCTTGTAATGCCACTATATCCAGTGTGTAGCTCTCGACTTGTTGAGTGAGTTTTAGGAGATCTCCTGGTCTTCTACGGCTTAGCACGTTCCAGGTTCCCATTTTTAAATCGTAGTCAGGGTACACTTTCCCAGGTCATTCTAATAATGAATCCGAGATATTCCGAGGCCTGTGTACAGAATTCATGACAATAGTTTTGTAACATTTAACAATGTCCCTTTTTCTTTGTGCTTCACTGCATACATTTTTAATTGATTTTTTTTGTTCGTGGACAAAACAAATAAACGGGAATAACAACAAATTTATAAATATTTTTTTTTTGAAAAAAAAATAAGAATTTTTTTTATAATATTTTGCCAATATAACTTTGAGAGAGGATATAATATTCATTCCGATTATGAATTTTAACTTGAGTTCTCGTTAGCAAATTTGTTTGTAATAAAGTGATTTTTAATTAAGTTTTTGGTTTGAATTATTTAAGTAGTTTTTTTTTAACAACTATAGTAATACCTGTGTATTATTTTATTCATAAACAACATCAATTAGATTAATTTTAAATACAAATTGAATCAGCAACAAAAAAAAACTAATTAGTGACGCTTCCGTGTTGCAAATATATATCTCAAATCTGATAGCATATTCAATATCAATATTAATTAATATTTGCACATTAACGTATTTGTTACATCTAATTTGTTTGTTTGAAAAAAAAAAATATATAAATATATTAATGTTTATAAAAACTAACTACAGTTATATGCTTTACTTATAAAAATAAAAGTGTGTAGTTTGTTTTAAGTTGCAAATTAGGTGATACGGCCAATTAGGTGATAAAGCAACGTTTTATGCTTAACTCATTAAAAACTAAATTGTGTAGTTCGTTTTATGTGAATTAACTGTAATGGTACGGTTTTATGCATAACTGGCTTAATAAAAAAATCAAGTGTAGTTTTTTTCTTAACCTAACCAAAATATCTTTATAAAATAAAAAGAAAATGAAAAACAAAAAAAATTATCTCTGTATGTGTCTGTTTTTAAAATAAATTAAAATCAAATTAAACATAAAAAAAGTAACAATAGACATCGTCAACATCTTCTATCAACAATCACCATCACAACAGATAAGTTTGAAAAAAACATTAATTTCTAATAAAAACATTATTATTTTTCGAAAACATTTTTTTTTATTAAATACAATTTAATTATATTTTTTTTTTCTTTTTAATTTAGTATAAGGTGGCGGGAGTATATCTTAATTATTGTTATTAAAAGAAACTAAAAATTTTAATTATATATACATATATTGATTTTTTAACTAAAATGAATTTGTTTTTGTTATTTTCGGTTTGTTTTTTTTTTCTCAATAAAATTAAATAAATGAATTGAATAAATTTCCGCGTCAATGGAGGGAAATGAACCAGTGGCGTAGCTTAAATAATTAAGGTGGGTATTTTGTCTGTCATCTATTCCTAATTTTTTTTTTTTTTTTTTGTTCGCGGTAAATCTAGATCTACTTATGCTTTGGAAATCACCTACACCCAGCTGAGTTTAGCCGACCAGTGATAACCGCGTCCAAAGCCTCTAAGTAGATAAACTTATAATAATGAAATGAATGCCAGTTACAAGGGATTATTTTTATTTTTAAAATATGACTTATTTACTGTGCCACTAATTCTTTCATTTGGCGCCCAAAATTAATACGGCTCTCCCTTCTATAATTCCTTTTGTTTTATGCATCTAACTTTCCTGCCTTTTTTCTTTTGTTCCATATACGCGTTCGCACCCAGTATTATTCTGTTGAATGAAATGTTAGTATAGTAGCATATGGTTGTGTTGTTTTTGTTTTATCATTTTTCTTTATCATGGGAATAATAACATAAGAATCCTTTTGTGTCAATCACCATTAATTCGTTGAAGATTGATAGCATAATAGGCCTTATATTAGTGTTTCCTTCAATTCTTATTTCAAAGTTTCGCGCTGTGTTCCACAATGATGTTAATCCCAGTGTTAGTTGAAGTTTGTCATAAGCATAATGTTTTCAGATGTTTTAACCGCAAATGCACCAGTAATACAGCTGTTGATTTCTTTGTTAGTTTAATTAAAGCATTTCCTGTTCCTTTTTCCTTTAGTTTTTCACTATCCTACTTTTTGTGAAGCAGACAAATATACGCTACCGAATAAAATTATTGAAGTTGATAGTTTTAAAGCTAACTACGTCGTTTGGTCATTTTCCTCCAGACGGTTGTCTTTAAAAAAAAAAATATATATTTTGAAATCTTATAAATAAAAACATTTTTCAGTTAATCTAGGTACATTTATTTTACCTGTTATTAATATTAACAAATTTATTTTTTTTTAATTGTATTATTTAATTGTATTGTAAGTTAAGCTACTTATCATATTTAGGTCTAAATATTTTTATTATCCTTCTATAATCACAAATTTTTATTTTTGATTTTTTTTTTTGTTGAATTTTTATTGATTAGCATAACTGCATATTTTTTTTTTTGCTTATTTTTGCATATTATTTGAATTTAATTAAATTTGTTTTGTGTCGTCTGAAGAAAAAAATTCTAATTTTTTTAAAATGGATGTTAATCACTTGGAGACGGATGAGTTTACGGTTGAGTGCGTATTGCGTAGTATTTCAGGAACGGTTCCTGAAAATCTGGCACTTCTTAGAGTTGAATTGCAAAGTGAAGACGAAGGTACAATTGAAAAACCTACTCGTGCCCATGACAACGCCTGTAAACAACCGAAACGGGAAGTGGTTTTGTGTCATCACAAATTAATTGATTTGCAAAAGCTTGTGACTGACTCATTAAAGAAAAGGTTTTCTGAAGAAAGTCGACAGATGTTTCTTATTATAAACTCAAGGCTTATTCATGTTGAGGGTCGGCTTTCGCGGATTTCGAATTCTCCATCTGTACAACCGTTGGCTTTAAAACTCTTGTCACTTGCAAAACAATTATTGCATACAACATCCAATGTAAATATGGAAGAAACCGATCTTAATAGTTCAGTTGCAGTGGTAGCAAAGATCATGAAGGAAATAGTTGTACCTACAGATGAAAAGGACGAAGAGATCATGTTATTACCACCGCCTCAATTAGAGTCATCACCTTTTAGGGTTAACAAGCCAAGCTCATCAAAAACCAACATTATTACTGAAGATCAATTAAATGAATCTATTCATAATCTAAGCCAGGATGAGTTGGGAAATCTATTACAAGTGATTCAACAACGTGTATCAGAAATTACTAAACCCCCAGTGCACCTTCCCTTAAACGTTGGAACAGCACCATCTCTTTCTCAACGTGTTTCTTTTCAAGATGCCCAAAACTTACCGAGATCAAGAACGGATCAACCTCACGTAGTACCAATTACACGTTCTATTGATATTCATCGATGGAATATTTCTTTTGATGGTTCGGTCGATGGTTTAAATGTTGCCCGGTTTCTATTTAGAGTCGAACGAATGGCCACCGCGAATGGTTTTGAATTAGAGCGCTTGGTGCATGATATCAGTTATTTATTACGTGGAGTTGCATTAGAATTTTATTGGATTTTAATGGAACGAAACCAAAACGTTTCTTGGGACAAATTGCGTGAAGAATTCACAAACAGATTCCAAGATCGTCGATCTGATATGGAACTTCGCCAATCCATTGAACTGCGAAAACAAAATCATAAAGAATCTTTCATGGAATTTTATAATGTAATACTTGGTATGACTTTATCATTGAAAATCGGTTTGTCTGATTTAGAAATATTATATATTTTAAAACGTAATATGAGACTGGGTCTTCAAGTACAACTTGCTGGTCACACATTTAGCACTTTGCCTGAATTAGTAAACAGGTGTGTTGACACGGAAGATACTTGGAAACGAATTGGATACAACCCAGAACACATCATTTCAAGTTCTCGCCGTTATATCAACGAAGTGTCGGAGCCATTCTCTAATTTAAATTTAAGACATAACGGAATGTATAGTCTAGATGCGATACAACCTACTACAAGCAACCCTAGAGTTTTATTACCTAAACCAAATAACAATATTGCAGGATCTTCTGGATTTATTTGTTGGAATTGTGGATCGAATACACATTTATTTAAAAATTGCATTGTTCCTGTAAATCGCATTTTTTGTTTTGGTTGTGGTTTAAATGGTGTTATTAAAGCCCATTGCTATAGATGTCAAAATAGAGCATCGGAAAACCAATATCAGGCAGTGAGACAAACTGGGGCTCCTGTTCGTCAAAATGCTCACCCAGTAAACTTGTTATCGAGACCAACAACCGAGGATGCAGCAACGAATGTCGATCCCGAATTTCAGCGTCGTCAGAGTTAGTTTTAGCAACTAATTTGCTAAAAACAGAAAACATACACAAAAATACTTCTTTTCTGCCTTCTAAATCGCGAACTAATAAATATTTTCGAAACAAAAAAATTCTGTGCACAATACTCTCCAAATGTATTATTTCTGTTGAACATGACAATAGGCCATATGCCAATGTCAAAATTAACAATATTCCAATGACTGGTTTACTAGACAGTGGAGCTAGCATTAGCATTTTAGGTGCTGGATACAACGACTTTATTTCTACTACAGGTGTAAAAGTACATTATTTACCATCTTTTGTGTCAACTGCCGATGGAAAAAAACAAAATGTTATTGGTTACGTTTGTGTAAATGTTGAGTTTAAGGGGGTTATTAAACCATTACGATTTTAAATTGTACCAAATCTATCGCAACAATTATATTTGGGTATTGATTTTTGGAATACTTTCGACTTACTTCCAAAAATCGATGAAATTTTACTACAAAATTTCCCCACTATTCCTTCTATTGAAAAGAGTCAAAACAATTACGATCAACACGATCTTTCTTCTGAACAAAATGTTCAACTAGCTGAGACAATTAAAATGTTTCCATCTTCGTCTATCGAAGGTTTGGGGAAGACCCACTTACTTCAACATAAAATCAATGTTTTAGGTTCCGAACCAATAAAACAACGATTTTACTCAATTTCTCCTGCTGTACAATCTTTGATGTATCAAGAGCTCGACAGAATGTTGTCTCTGGGTGTCATTGAAGAAAGTAACAGTGCTTGGAGTTCTCCTGTCACTTTAGTGAAAAAGAAAAATGGTAAGATTCGTTTGTGTCTTGATGCTCGGAGGGTAAATCAGGTTACTGTGAAGGATGCCCATCCCTTGCCTTTAATTGAGGGTCTGCTTAGTCGATTAGATCAGACTAGATATATATCTAGTATAGATCTAAAAGATGCATTTTGGCAGATTCCACTTGAAAAGGACTCTAGGGATAAGACAGCATTCGTGGTACCTGGTCGACCGCTGTATCAATTCACAGTCATGCCATTTGGTCTTTGTAACTCGCCCCAGACGATGTGTAAACTTATTCACAAAGTTATTCCTTACCATTTACATGATCGAGTTTTCGTTTACCTTGATGATCTTTTGATTGTGTCTTCTTCTGTTGACGAGCACATGTCATTGCTCACTGAAGTAGCTAGGCTGTTGCGCAGTGCCAACCTAACTATAAATGTGGAAAAGAGCAAGTTTTTTCTCAAGGAAGCGAAATATCTTGGCCATGTAATTGGAGATGGATGCATTCGTGTTGATCCAGCTAAAGTAGAAGCCATCGTTAATTTTCCAAAACCAAAAACATCGCGACAGATCCGTCGTTTCTTAGGAATGACCGGTTGGTATCGACGATTTGTTTCCAACTATTCATCTGTTGCCTCGCCTTTATTTGATTTATTAAAGAAATCAGCGGCTTCGTCATGGAACGATGATGCGCAAAAGTCCTTTGATGCATTAAAATCCGCTCTCGTTTCAGCACCCGTTTTAAAGAACCCTGATTTCTCAAAAGAATTTTTCATTCAATGCGATGCATCAAAATCGGGAATTGGAAGTGTTCTTTTCCAACGAACAGATGAAAACATTGAGAACCCAATCGCGTATATTTCTCATAAACTCAACAAGGCACAACGGAACTATAGCATCACAGAGTTGGAGTGTTTGGCTGCAGTGATTTCTGTAAAAAAATTTCGACCTTACATAGAAGGGTATCCGTTCACCATTATTACGGACCATGCGAGTCTCAAGTGGCTTATGAACCAAAAGGAGCTATCTGGTCGTTTAGCACGCTGGAGTTTGAAACGCCAAGGTTATGATTTCAAAATTGAATACCGCAAAGGAAGTGAGAATGTTGTTCCGGATACTCTTTCAAGAGCTTTCATTGATTCAATGAAGCTATGTGATGATACAGAAGTACTGCCATTGCACATAGATTTGGATGATGTTGCATTCCGAGATGATGACTATATGGCTCTTATTGCAGCAACAGAAAAAAACAGCTTAAATATGAAACACGAAAACGGTAAAGTATTTATCAACATACCTCCAAGTTCTGCCAATTGGAAGCTTGTTGTTCCAAAAGCTCTACACAATACATTGATTCGCCGAGCGCATAACTCTCCATTTTCAGCGCACACTGGAACAGCGAAAACCCTAGAGCTTTTACAACGACAGTTTTATTGGTCAAATATGGTAAATGATGTGAAAAAGCATGTCGCAGATTGCGAAAAGTGTAAATGCAATAAAGCGAGCAATACCATATTACGACCACCAATGGGTGATCCGTTTCATATTTTCCTTCCTTTTCAAAAAATATACGTTGATTTTTTAGGACCATACCCCCGTTCAAAAGGAGGTAATACTTATATTTTTATTGTTCTGGATCACTTTTCACGCTATGTAATCATTGAACCGTTTCGCAATTCTACGGCTGATTTAATCAAACGTTTTCTTGAAGACCGAGTATTTTGTGTATTTGGAGTGCCTGAATTTCTTGTTTCCGATAATGGGTCTGTATTTAAATCGACTAAGTTAAAGGAGTTGTTGGTTAAATATGGTGTTCACCATATATTTACTCCCTTTTACTCACCCCAATGTAATGCGTCTGAACGTGTCAATCGGTCTATATTGTCCGCTATTCGATCATATCTTAAGGAATCGCATCAAGACTGGGATAATCATCTTCCAAAAATTAGATCAGCATTGTGTAATACCACTCACGAATCCACGAAGTTTTCTCCCCACTTTTTAATATTTGGACACCATTTTGTTTCACATGGTTCCACCTACCAACTTCTTCGGTCGGTTCCTGGATTTCAATTTGATCCAAGTATTTGTTTTTCGTCTGATAAACTTTCAGGGATCCAAGAAAAGGTCATTCAAAATTTAAAACATGCTTATGAAAAGAGCGCTAAAAGGTATAATCTACGCTCCCGTCCGAGACAATTTACAGCAAGGCAAACGGTGTTTGTGAGAAATTTTTCTCAAAGTGACGCTTCGAACAAGTTTTCTGCGAAGCTCGCTCCTAAGTTTATAAAGGCCAGAATAATCCGTCCAGTTGGTAATGTTGCTTACGAATTAGAAAATGAATCCGGTAAAGTTTTGGGAATCTATCATGCGAAAGATATAAAAACGTAACACTTGTAATCTTAATGTTCCATAGCTGTGTAATTTAAATTGTAGCCCGGCTTGAGAGCTCTTTATCTTTCGGGTCGTGTAAGTCGTCCCCACGAGTGTAACATTTAACAATGTCCCTTTTTCTTTGTGCTTCACTGCATACATTTTTAATTGATTTTTTTTGTTCGTGGACAAAACAAATAAACGGGAATAACAACAAATTTATAAATATTTTTTTTTTGAAAAAAAAATAAGAATTTTTTTTATAATATTTTGCCAATATAACTTTGAGAGAGGATATAATATTCATTCCGATTATGAATTTTAACTTGAGTTCTCGTTAGCAAATTTGTTTGTAATAAAGTGATTTTTAATTAAGTTTTTAGTTTGAATTATTTAAGTAGTTTTTTTTTAACAACTATAGTAATACCTGTGTATTATTTTATTCATAAACAACATCAATTAGATTAATTTTAAATACAAATTGAATCAGCAACAAAAAAAAACTAATTAGTGACGCTTCCGTGTTGCAAATATATATCTCAAATCTGATAGCATATTCAATATCAATATTAATTAATATTTGCACATTAACGTATTTGTTACATCTAATTTGTTTGTTTGAAAAAAAAAAAATATATAAATATATTAATGTTTATAAAAACTAACTACAGTTATATGCTTTACTTATAAAAATAAAAGTGTGTAGTTTGTTTTAAGTTGCAAATTAGGTGATACGGCCAATTAGGTGATAAAGCAACGTTTTATGCTTAACTCATTAAAAACTAAATTGTGTAGTTCGTTTTATGTGAATTAACTGTAATGGTACGGTTTTATGCATAACTGGCTTAATAAAAAAATCAAGTGTAGTTTTTTTCTTAACCTAACCAAAATATCTTTATAAAATAAAAAGAAAATGAAAAACAAAAAAAATTATCTCTGTATGTGTCTGTTTTTAAAATAAATTAAAATCAAATTAAACATAAAAAAAGTAACAATAGACATCGTCAACATCTTCTATCAACAATCACCATCACAACAGATAAGTTTGAAAAAAACATTAATTTCTAATAAAAACATTATTATTTTTCGAAAACATTTTTTTTTATTAAATACAATTTAATTATATTTTTTTTTATTCTTTTTAATTTAGTATAAGGTGGCGGGAGTATATCTTAATTATTGTTATTAAAAGAAACTAAAAATTTTAATTATATATATACATATATTGATTTTTTAACTAAAATGAATTTGTTTTTGTTATTTTCGGTTTGTTTTTTTTTTCTCAATAAAATTAAATAAATGAATTGAATAAATTTCCGCGTCAATGGAGGGAAATGAACCAGTGGCGTAGCTTAAATAATTAAGGTGGGTATTTTGTCTGTCATCTATTCCTAATGTTTTTTTTTTTTTTTGTTCGCGGTAAATCTAGATCTACTTATGCTTTGGAAATCACCTACACCCAGCTGAGTTTAGCCGACCAGTGATAACCGCGTCCAAAGCCTCTAAGTAGATAAACTTATAATAATGAAATGAATGCCAGTTACAAGGGATTATTTTTATTTTTAAAATATGACTTATTTACTGTGCCACTAATTCTTTCAGTTTTTATACGGAAATGGGGTGGTAGCCCTTCGCCCAACCCAAATTTTCGTGAATGCGTTCGTTCTTCAGCTTAAGGTCACCAGAAACAACCTTTTTACACGTTTATATAGCGAACCGCTTGATCCAAGACAGACGCCCGCTCCAAGCCGCCCTTAACATGGAGAACAGACGCTTGAGTTGCATTGGTTTTATGGCGCTAATGACTCGCCATGGTGCAGAGTCATTGAGTATAAGCAGTATTTACTCTGCCCCTCTCAACTACACCAACCTACTTCTGTTAGCGTTACCCAGGTAGCACGGCGTGGACGCAGAATTTCGGATTTTCGCTACCCTTTATTGTTTATTGTTCGATGAATTCGATATTAGGTAGGATCAACTTCCATAATATAACCTGAAACTTTTTCGACCATTCCAATAATTATTGAAAGCTGTTCAGCCGTTAAATCTCTGCAGACATTTCAGCACAGTTATCGTGGTATGAGTTTTGCTTATAAAAATAATTTTATATGTGTATTATGTATGTACATATTATTTTTTTTAAGAATAATTTTTCCCTAGAACTTTTTTCCTCTTCATTTATATTTTTTTTTGAAAATTTCAAAACCGTACTATAGTGAAACCGGACTAATCGAAGCCGCACTATGCGAGGTATTCCTGTATAAGGAAACGGGTATTTTTTACGAAAAAAAATTTGAGTGTAAAATACCGAAGAATATCCCAGATATGAGCAAATCAAGAGTATTAAATAAATTTAATGAATTAATGTCTAACATTTTGACTGTTTCCAAAAATAAATTTCAACTTTACCGAGGGAAATATTTGGGAGGAAAATTCGAGATTTTTCCGTTTTTTTCTTACCAGTCCGGAATTTTCGTAGCCACACTACTGTGACTTTAAACATGCTTATTACGAACCCTGCAGTAAGGCTTCTCAAGATGGACGGGTCTACGCGCCAGAAGTACTCGGAACAAACTTCCGACCAAGAACCATCGCAACAATTTCGACGAAAGGTGCAACTCCGTCGCTCCATTTTTTGGATAAAGAAGCAGCTGTCACTGGCCTCACTGCTTCAAACTGCTTCTCCTCGTCATGGCTGGTATTAAAAGAAACCCTGGACCAACTAAAACATGGCACTGTACAATATGTAAGAACATTTTAAGGGCAAACACTACATCCTTACAGTGTAACAGTTGTAAGGAATGGTGTCATCTCAAGAACTGCTTAGGCCTTGCCACACATAAGCAATAGACTAAAAACTATATAGCGCCATATTGCCAAACATCAGGTCCACAGTCAAGCAGGATCTCGCAACAGAACACAATGCGAAATGAATACACATCCGGAAACCCCAAGCGATGTGAAAGTAATGCAATTAAATTGCAATGGTCTCATAAATAAAATCGATGACATAATAAACTATATGTGCAATAATGATATTCTAGTCGCCGCGCGGTTCTACAAGAAACCAAACTAAATGCTAGATCTAAAATTAGTGATAATATCTGTGATTATAGAATTATAAGACTTGATAGAGGGAAGGACAAAGGTGGTGGCCTTGCCTTTATCATTCACAAAACCGTTACCTTCCGTACAACCACTTTACCAGCAGTACCGGGAACTGATAATCATCTAGAACAACTGGGTATCATAATAAAATCCGGAAACACGGAGATAACACTAGTCAATATTTATATACCACCTGTAAGCAGCTGTGATAGAGGTTATGAACCGTCCATAGGACACCTATTTTATACTAAAGACTGTCTTATTCTTGGAGATGTGAATGCTCACCATGATCTATGGCACTCACACTCGAACACTGATTCGCGAGGTGAAAGCATTGCTGATCAAATTGACGGCTCCAACTTTGGAGTCCTCAACGAACCACAACCAACAAGGGTAACAAATAACTCGCGTTCTTCTCCAGATGTTTCCCTTGCCAGCATGTCACTAATGCCAATTGCTGAATATAGAACTGATGTCGCATTAGGATCAGACCACGTGCCGATCATAATGACCTTAAGCCGTTCAATTAACTAAATAAAGTCAGAAGACATATATTAATTTTAACAAAGCTGACTGGCAAAATTTTACTGAAATAGAATTCAGTAAGCAATTTTTACCACTTAACACCCTCTCTGGGGAGAAAAAATTCAGAGAAATTTCTAATAAAGCCAGATCTCGCTTCATTCCAGCTGGCAGAATACAAAAGATGAAACCAAACTTCCCACAGGAAGCTTGTGCTCTTTCAACATTAAGAGATGACATCCGCAAAGCAGATCCAGCCGACACTAGAATTAAAGAATTAAACAACCAAATAAATAAGCTAGTTACGAAACACAAACGCAATAAATGGAGAGAGCTAGTGAGTAAGTCAAACTTTGGCCCAAGCAAAAGTCTCTGGAAGGCCATAAAAGGCTTAACGCATCCCCGACAACCGGATAATAACTGCATGATCTGCTTCTATGATATCCCAACCGAAAACCGAAGGAAATGCGCTGCCAAATTTAACACACAGTTTACTGAAAACCCAAGTAAACATGAAAAGAAAACAAGGTTCGTGTTGAGACATTTGCGTAAAGTAAATACTGAACATCTAGAAGATACCACATTCACCGAAGATGAAGTTGAGAGTGCTATAAAGAAAACAAAGCCATCAAAAGCTATTGGACCGGACGGCATCTCAGCCATCATGCTAAAACACATTGGACCCCAAGGATTGAACTTTCTCACTAGTCACTACTACACTCAACACATCGCTAAATACTCTTCAGATACTAAACATCTGGAAAACAGCTAGAATAAGCACCATCTTGAAACCTGGACACCGTGAAGAGAAGGGAGAATCTTACAGACCGATCTCCATCCTTTCATCGGTTGCAAAACTGATTGAAGCGCTTCTATTACCTCGGTTATCCAGATCTTGCAACCAACATGGCTTTAGGACAGCACATAGTACAACGACCGCTCTTCACAAGATACAAGACCAAATCAGTGATGGATTAAACCAAAAACAACCTTGTGCCAGAACAATATTAGTTGCCCTCGATCTATCAAAAGCATTCGATACAGTGTCGCCTGCTGAGCTATTAAATGATATATTTAACACCAATTTGCCAGGTTTAATAAAGCGCTGGTTGTGCAACTACCTAAGAGGCCGACAAACATACGTTGAGTTTCGTAACTCCAAATCTAAGATGAGAATGCTCAAACAAGGAGTTCCACAAGGTGGAGTTCTCTCACCTTCATTATTCAATCTCTACCTAAGCAGCTTACCTACACCACCAGAAGGAATAACCACGTCACGTGCAGACGACTGCATAATCACGTCATATGCAGACGACTGCACTGTGCTTGCAACAGGGAACAACCTGGAACAACTAACTAATGCTCTGAACACCTACCTTAACATCCGAAACGAATGGTTTAAAACCAGAAAACTAATACTTTCCACCGAAAAGTCCACATCTACACTTTTCACCACATGGAGGAAGGAGGTGAACACAACACTCAACATCTGCATTGACAACGTGATTATTCGCACGGTCAAAAATCCGAGACTATTGGGGGTCACATTCGACCCACTACTTAAATTCAATGCGCATGCTCAACAGGTGAACGCAAGATTGAAAAACAGAAACAATGCTCTGAAGGCACTGGCTGGCAGTTCATGGGGGAAAGATAAAGAAACAATTATAACAACATACAAAGCAATAGGAAGACCTATTTTGAATTATGCTGCACTCATATGGATACCTCAAGTCGCTGACACCCACTGGAATAAGTTACAAGTAACCACAAAACGCAGCGTTGCGAACAGCAACCGGATGTCATTTGATGACTCATCGAGATCACCTGCACCAGGAATGTAACCTATTGCCGGTGCGTCAACAGAGTGAAATGCTCACCTAACAATATCTATGGGCCTGTCACAAAGAGCAACATCGCTGCAATGACACCCTATCCACAAGCACACCACCCTGAGACATATGGCGTGCTGCGAAATGCTTCTTAAGTGATATCAGAGGCAGCGAAATACCGGATAACATTGACGAGCTTGCATATAAAACGGGCTTAAAAACGCTACACACGAGGGTTGTTGAAGACACATTAAAGAACTACGCTCCAAATCGAGTTCTCCAGCGTAAGCCGCCACAGGTCACTGCGGAAGAGGTCAAACTACCACGCAGCACCAGATCCACTCTAGCGCAGTTAAGATCCGGTTAGTCACGCATCTTAAATAATTACATGAGCCCAATTGACCACAACATTGTTGACAAGTGTCCCATATGTGAGGGCACGCCACATGATGCAGACCACCTATTTAATTGTCCAGGAAAGCCAACCAACTTGACGAAGGAAGATTTATGGTACCGCCCGAGAGCAGTAGCAGAGTTCCTGAATCTGGACATGAAGCTGGAGGAGTAGCATCGCACCGTCGCTACAACAACAACAACGAACCCTGCACAAAACACAACAAAATCGAAACTTTTGTCGCGAACAGCTGACAGGAGGTGTCATGCAACACTACCACGATAAGCATTTCTTTCTAATAGCTGATTTTCTGGGAAATCAGTTTAAACTTTATTATGAACTCATTTTCTGCCTATTCTATGGTTCATTTTCCTTGGTTCAGCTTTAAGGTGAGGTCTGAAACATTGACTAAATGTAACTTTTCATTGGAATGTTCTTCCAATACTTCCGAGATTTTTTGGTTTCGAGGAGCTATCAGAGTTTACAGGTCAAATGCCCGTAATTATGGAAACCTTTCTTTTATATCAACTCTTATTGAAAAAGGAACCACAACCACAATATGGAATAGGACCATTTTTGACATATGATATGAAATCTAGTCTAATATGACTCGTTTTTTTTTTAAGGCGTTCATGCTCCACGTAGGAGCGTTGCCAGGCTAATCAGCTTTGAATATTCACCACGGTCATTCGCAACAGCGACATAATTACCATGGCAGCCGATTTTTTTAAGGTCGTTTATTACGTCAGTCTCCCATTGTAGTCGTGGTCTACCTCGCGGTCGCCCACTCCCTGGGGTACTAACGTACATTTTTCAAATCATTCAGGACTGTGAATCAGCTCGTAGAACTCGTCCAAACCATGCAATCCTATTAGAACGGATACAACCTATTATATCAGGACCCTCAAGAAGGTCTCTGATCTCAAAGTTATATCGGGTTCTATACTCTGCATCGTCTGTCTTAAGTGGACCAAAAATGTAGCGTAGGATCTTACGCTCAAATATAGATAAATGCGATTCTTCATTTTGAGTAAGGGTCCACGTTTGTGACCCATACATCACAACCGGTCTAATCAATGTCTTCTATAACTTGAGCTTCGTGGTAGTTGATACATACGGTGATTCAAGGAGAGGTTTAATTGAGTAGAAAGTTCGATCACCTGCAGCGATTCGAGCTTTTATATCTGTAAGTATGCTGTTGTTTGAGTCAAGCATTGATCCCAAATATTTAAAAGATTCAACTCCTTCAATTCGTTCATCGCCGCACATCATATCTTTCTTCTCAGCCTCTCTTGAAACATTCATATATTTGGTTTTATTGTAGTTAATTTGCAGACCAATTTTCCTAGCACCACTCTCAAGCGACTTGAAAGTCTCACTCATAACAGCTTCACTTCGGCCGAGGATGACAACATCATCAGCGTAAGCAATCATCTGTACTGAGTTTATTGACAAGATATTGTAATTAGTCGGTAGTTTCTTTTGACGGCACACATATTCCAAGGCTAGATTAAAAAGTATAGGAGAGATCGCATCACCATGACTCGTAGTTGTACATAATTGTCAAGCCTGTTTACTTGTAAATCTTAGGTGAGGTTCACTGGCTTCAGTCATTTAGTTTTAAGTATATTTTTTAAGTACAAGAGTCAAAACATTTAATTCAAATTTTGTAGATGTACTACTTTTTAGAAGTGCTCCATCGTTTTACTACCATGTCGCCTTTTCTTACTCGGAAGATGACAGATTTCACTTAAATTAACCGTTTACAAACACACACGATCCCTTGGATTTTTTGTTAAAATTATTTGCTGAACTCTTCAATTTATAAATAATATCTTCATTTATTAATTACTTTCCTACGAAAAATTTCATTAACATTAATGTAAAATTGCAATAATAATAAAATTTCTTAATTAATAAATCAACTAATCGCACTATCAGGCTTTATGTAATATATTTACTTCGTTGTTGTTACGTTTCTGCAAGTGAGACTGTAAATAGAAGAAGAAGAAATGGTTTACTTAAGAAACAAAATTTCACATCAAATTTTACCTTGATAATGGCAAGAAATTGTGGTTTTTTCACCATTAAATATCCATTTATCAGAAGTGGAAGAATAATTTCATGGAGGAATGTTGAACCATAACAAAATAAGTTGATTCCTAGCTCGATGGAATTTCCAAAATCACCTTCGTCAACAGCTAAATGTATATATCTTTAGAAAACTAATTTGCAATGTAAACTATTCCACTTACCGATATTCGCTGCTGTTATAAGAGGTTGTAGATGTTCAACAACTGAATCTTCGGAAATCTCCAATCGACTTAAAATCTTTTTCATCTCCTTTTCAGCCATTTGAAGACAACGATAACCGACAGTTGTTTTTTTATCATATGGAACAACTAAACCGGCTGTGTGCCATGTTTTACAAACAACGTTCTTGTTTCGTTGTTTAATCGAACTATCAAAGTTTTCGTATTTTTTCGATTTCATTTCTAATTCATTGAGCAGAGAAGTGAATTTAATATTTACTAATTGTGGATCGACGTCATTTCGAAGAAAATGACTGTATAAAAGAAAACATATGTCAGCAAAAACAAAATTGTATGAGAAACGAAACTTACATGGCAGCGGAAAAAATGTTATTCGCTATAATATCAATTTTGCAACCTTTGTTAGTGTCATTTCTAGCAATAAAAAATGGTCCTGTATTGGCATCATCTCTCCAATATCCGTAATGGATTCCAGTTCGTGATTTTAAAAATATAGTCTAAAATTGAGATTTTAATGAATTTTCGAAATTATTAACAATAAAAAGAAAGGTTTAACCTGAAATTCCGGTGGATCATAAAAAAAACGATAATGTCTTAAGTATTCTGCTGGTTCGAAAATTGGCACATCGTTGAATTTTCCAGCCATAACATCAAAAGGACCAACAAGTTTTAGATAAAATTCAGCAAATAGATTTTCTGGTTCTTGATTATTTGTTTTCTCTTTACACCACTCCCAAAAGGAATAAAAATCTTCCGGCATTGTAACTAAAAATCTATGTTTTATATATTCTTTGGGGTCTTTTCTTAATTGTTTATCTTCATTTTGAAGAAGCAATAATTCATATTTTTCCGAAAAATCAGCAACAAATTCACTTGGATTATATTGTTTTGTTAGACTACGAATCACCTCATCATCATCAATTTCACGTCGATCTCCAGTATTTTGTTGAATTTCATTTATATCTTCGTCGGTATCATCACTTGAGTATACAACTTTTAATTTTTTATTTTTATGATTAGATGTAGGAGATGATTCAGTTGATTTTGAATTGTTATCACTGTTATTACACTTTGAGTGATTATATTTAGATAAATGTTCAATATTCTTACGATAACAATTTTCACCATATTTACAATCAATTTTTACTTTATTATTATCACCCATTTTTTAATTTATTGTTAGTTACTGTTTTGTAAGTAAAATAATGCAACACTCCTAAGTAATACGAAACCGAATCGAATTTTTTATTTTTACTCTACGGTAGGCCAAAATATTTGAATTAGAAATGTCAAACCATGATATTTTTTGTTGGTACTTTTCATACCTGACATCTATAAATAGGTTTTTATAACAAATTACATTTTCGATGTTTGAATTGTGTCTATTTACACGTTCCACAATTTATGTGTCGTCCAAAATGACTAAATTAAATATGTCGAATTCTTTTCACCCAAATCCATCAAACAAAATTGATGTAAATCAAAAATTTTGTTCTATTGACGCAAAAAATCAATTTTTTTTCGATTTACATAAAAAAAAAATGTGCAGTTTTTCGTAAATTTTTTTGACATTACTAATTTCAACAAAGAAAATTTAAAAAATAATCGTTTTGTTAACGACAATTTTTATATAACTATGAATTGTTTAATTTTGAAGAATTAATTATTGTGTTTTATATTATATATATACAATAATAAAATAACATTTAATAAAATAACTCCTCCTCCTCAAAAAAACTCTAAAATGGATTTATTCGAATTATTAAAATATTATATTTCATTGGGCGGATGAAAAACGATGCATCATAGAAAAAAACGAAGACGCTTTTCTCTGAAATGAAGTAATTTAAATTGAAAACAAATATGAATGAATAAAACAAAATTATTTTATTTACAAATTAATTGAATCTTTTATAAATATTTCAATACGCAATTGCAGAATATGCTATTATACGAAATTTTTCAAATTTAAAAGTAGACCGCCATTTAAATATCACTAATGTAGTTTTCTTTTGACTTTTCTAAATCAATTTATAAATTCGGGTCTGAAAAGAACAAAAAACAAAAGTTGATGTGAAATATGTTTGTAATGCATTTTTTTTTTTATGTAAATCGGAAAAAAAATTGATGTTTTTGGGTGAAAAGAACAAAATTTTTGATTTACATCAATTTTTTTTGATGGATTTGGTTGAAAAGAATTCGACATTATACAAACATATTTCACATCATCTTTTGTTTTTTGTTCTTTTCAGACATTAATTTATAAATTGATTTAGAAAAGTGAAAAGAAAACCACATTAGATAAATGAATCCCGAAAGACACAAAATATTTTTATCGAGAATAATAAAATAAAACAAACATCGTTTTTATTTTTAAATTAACAACTAAAATGAAAAAATTCTGAAACCAAAAAGAATTTGAAAAAAAATTAATGAATGCGTTTAATGACAGAAAAATCATGACATTAATTTTTTTTATTAAATTCAATATTAAACGGTTTGTAGCTTAACATTTTTATTTATACATCTAAAAATAATACATTTAAGTCGTCTTTGAATTTTGTCCATAAATTATCAATCCGTTGATCAATAACACCGCCATTTTGCACCATTTGCGTTTTTACTAGAAAGGATAATATTTTAGATTTTGCCATTTCTTGGTTTTGGCTATGAAGTGAATCCAACATTGCGGTCACTGAGGTTAAAAAATCTGCATGTTTGGATTTAGTTTGCTGTTTCTCTTTCACAAGATTTGTTATGGAGGTGACAGCTTGCTTAAAATCGTAAGTAATATCGCTCATATCATATTTACGTTTCTTGCTAGACTGAAAATCTTCATCTTTTGTTAGAATAATGGCTCCATGTTCTTCTATCATCTCTTCTTCGATATGGTCTTCTTCGAGTTGGTCTTCGAAAGTAAACAAATCATCATCATTATGCTCATTTTCAAGATATGTTTCCGAGTTTGAATTTGAAATGTCAACTTTTTCAAATTCTCGTTTAATATCGTCGGTTCTGAAAACAAAAATAGGATATTTCAAAAAGTTATGAGTGAATAATTTATAAGTTTTCACCTTTTTGGTTTCGTGTGTTCGACAAGAAAATACATACAATCAAAAAGTTCCCATTTACCTGTTGAAATACCAACACCACTCGCATCCGCTGCTTCGGTTTTATGAATTTCACGACGCATTTTATCTCTTAAAGATTTCCATTTCTTTAAACATTCTGTATCTAAATCAATAATAAAATAATAATAATAATAAAGATTATATTATTATTGATTGGGCAAGAGCACCTACCTGTTGTCTTTAGTTGGTTAGCAATTTTATGCCATAGTCTAGCTCTCATAACAGTATTTTTATACCCATTTGCATTTCTATCATATAACTCCTTATGATTTTTAACCAACGTAATTAATTTAATCGAATCTATTTCAAAGTCCATATTCAAAATAATTTAAAATCTAAAATCAACGACATTATTTTGAAATAAAATTACAAAAACTATATTGTACACTTTTCATATTCAACAAACAAATAAAATAAAGTTTTGAGACAATTATCTTTCAGCTGCGTTTGACTTACAAAATGTTCATACAACCGAATAAAAGTGAAGCGCTTTTGAAAACAAGATTATTTTATTCGAATATAGATACGATACACATAAAAAGTATAATAAGCCTTTTAAAATAAAAATTTAGCTTTAAATTATTATCAAAAAACTTCATATTCAGTTATAAACAATTTATTACCTCTTTATTTGTTGTTACTTTGACAGATAGATATAAACTAACGAAAGTTTCGTTAAGTTGATAGAAAATCCAAAATGAAAACCAGCGAAATGAATTGAGCAGCACACTGGTGGCAGTTCATTGTTTGAATTTAAATTTCTTCTTTCGGTTGAGATGTAATTTAAAATTTGAAAATAATAATACTTTAAAACAATATTCATAATGGGAAAATACGTTAAACTCTGTTTATTATTCAATTTATTTTCACTATTTAAAATAGTGAAAAACAATTGACCTGTTTTTTGTATTTTATCGGTAATCCTTGTAAAAAACAACGAAAGAAAGTGATCGAAGCGTATATAGGTTTTCTATCGGTCGGTGTTCGTTTCTATCCTATTGAATCATTTCGAAAGCCACGAATTTATCTACCAGACAAAACGTATCGTAACCGACAGGATTTTTAGTTTTCGGTTTTAATGGTAATTTTACCATAACATCATAGTTATAATTGTTTTAAATCAAAAGTTTAAATTTTTTTCGTGTAACTGAACAAGTTTGAAATCGTTCATTTCAGGTGTAACACCAATCGTAACATATCATATTTGATCGCCATTAAACTCCTAACCTTAGATTATAAAATATACAGGATAAGTAATATTTTATATATATATATATATATATATATATATATATATATATATATATATATATATATATATATATATATATATATATATATATATATATATATATATATATATATATATATATATATATATATATATATTGTGTATGTACACTATAAAACTATAAAAAAATTGAAGCTGTTTTTTAAATTCAAATTTCGCATTAAAAATAATTTCCACAAAAGAAAAGGTGTAACGTTCGCAATATTCGCAAAACAATAATAAAACCAAATTCATCTTCGTTTTCTAATTCAATAAAAATGTATTTCATTAGTTTCCGTTCATTTTTACATTAATAATAATTTTAAAATTTTCTAATACTTAACTGCTAGTTAAATTTCGAATATACTATAAAAAGCAAACGAACGTACTCAATTTCATTTCCAATTCTAACGAACAGATGTCGTTGCTAATCTTTGTTGAATTTTTAGGATTACACGATTTGATTTTTTGATTGGAGGAGGTCAAAATCAAAAATCACATTTTTTGAGATTCATTCAGTTTTTAACTTTAAATCAGAAAACATTTTAATGTAAACCATTCCGGTTTTAGTTTTTCGAAAGATCACATCTAGTCAAAGTTTGTTCATGCAATCATGTTTAGAAAAAAATAAGTTCATTGATAATTATATCAAAAACAAATTTTTGTAATGCTATATTTAAACATAAAAGAATGTTTTATGAAAGTTTGAATAGTGTGTTTTTAATTATAAGTGTCTAGAATTAAAAACAAAATAATAAAGTGATACATATCAAAGATTACGTTTGATTTATTCTAAATATGAAGATCAAATGCATTTATTACACACAAATGAACATTTTAATATCTTTATAAATAATTTAATGAGAAAATGTAAACAAGCTATAAAACTATTTATGGAAGGTAAAGAAAAGATGTTTGATGAAAATTCTCACTATCGAAGAAATTTAACAAAATTAAGTCTGGTTTAAATGAATTAAAAGCTATATTTCCAAATGGATTTTTTGCTGGTGATCAATTTCGTATAACAAAATCAGATGCTGCTGAGTTTTTGGAAATTAAACTTTTGGAAAAATAGGAAATCATACTGGAGATGAAGCAGCTTCAACAAAAGAAACAGTTAATTTAAGGTATTTTTCTTATTTTATATTAGTATTGGAATTTAGTTTTTTTGTGTGTTTTAACTTGGTTTTTTTGATGATAGAATAATTTTATAAAACTTAAGAGATTCCCAATTTTCAGGCTTCGTGTGGGGGACAAACGCTATCCCGTAGTATCATTTTTATTGATTTGTGATAAAAGTTCAATCCGATTCACGAAGTGAATCAACTTGTAAGAGTTGGCGTTCCGAAACAAAGACCTGGGGCTTTGTAGGGATATTTTTTTATATAGGGCGTTGTCAACCGGTTTGGGTGTTGCCAACCGGTATATATTTTTTTAATTTTTTTTGGAAAAATAAAACCAGTTCAGGTTTTAGATATTCTTTTTTAAAATACCGTAATTACGGTAAATAAATTAAATTTTTTTTTGTTGTTGTTGTGAATTTTTAGCGCGCAAAATTTTGGCGTAATAATTTATATAATTTTGGGTGCAAATCTTTTGGAAAACCAATTATTGGTGTTTTTATATATATATATGGTATTGTATAAGGTTATAATTAATATCTTTTTCTCAGCGGTAGGCCTAAAAAGCCATCCATAGAGCTTCACTCTTTAACATTGATGTCGTTCTTAGATCGCCTATGGCCATCGGGGTTATGCGATCGAAGAACATTGGTTTCTTCTCTTCATTCAGCGAGGGAGTTCTCAGGGACGAGGAGTGGTGTTGCTGTGTTTGTACTTAGGTGCAAACCAGTAGTACCATTCTTTGCTCAGAGGCTTCTTCGGTGTAATGAAGAGAAGAACCAATTGTACTTTTGCTTTCAGGATCAGAGGCTTCACCTCATACAAATTCAAAAACTTTTCCACTTTTCCATTTAGCTTTTCAATAGATCAGTTTTTCATAGAGTTTAGGGTTTGAAGTCTGGTGCTCGGGAGCGTTCTTCAACTTTCGCATTAGGTTTAGGTGTAATTTATTTGTAGATTAAACAAGCACAACTGGGTCAGTAGAAATGGACCTAGTGTCTAATCGTGACAGTTGTGATTGTTTTATTAGGTTGGGGAGAATCTGTTCTGTAGAATCTGGTCGTTAGGGGCTTTTCTAGTCAGTTCTCACATGCATTGTTGGAGTGGGCTCGCGAACGCGATATTTTAAATTTAAACAATATGGATATTGTAGCCATACTTACTTTTTAAATTGTGTAACGATCGCAATAATCGCAAAACAATAATAAAACCAAATTCCTCTTTGTTTTCAATTCAATAAAAATGTATTTCATTAGTTTCCGTTCATTTTTACATTAATAATAATTTTAAAATTTTCTAAAACTTAACTGCTAGTTAAATTTTGAATATACTATAAAAAGCAAACGAACGTACTCAATTTTATTTCCAATTCTAGCGAACAGACGTCGTTGTTAATCATTGCTGAATTTCAAGTATTACCCGATTTTGTTTTGACATCATAAGATGTCAAAAGCAAAATCACATTTTGCAATTTAAGAAAAAAAAGATTCATTCCATTTTTGTGATTAAAAGGAAAAAGTTCAATTGTTCAAAACTTTTATTTGATACTTTAGCATTGTTTAAATTTAAAAATAGTATTTATAATTTACTTATTACACAATATAAGATTGGTTCATTCTCAAATATGTTACAATAAGTTTTTAATTCATTTTTTTTACTACAAAATCGAAGGAACCAATCAAAATATGAATGAGATATCTGAAAAGCAGATTCAAGGAGATAATCGAACAAATAAATATCAAAATAATGATACGTTTCAAGAAATAAAAAAATATTGTGTTTTGATTTAAGTTATTATAATAATACAACCCAATTTCTGTTATGTTGTGCTGGTGTTTTTGTGCTATATTTGATATATGGCTATATGCAGGAATTAATATTCACTTTGGAAGGATTTAAACCTTATGGTTGGTTTTTGACATTTATTCAATTTGGATTTTACACAATATTTGGATTTATTGAACATAATTTACAAAAGTATAAAAGTCCACGTTGTATTCCTATTAGAACCAGATCATCAATCAACAGTTAATAATTTAAGGTATTTATTGTAAATATATATATTAATTTTAATTTAATTATTCTCATTGGAATGTCAGAATAACTTTATAAAACTTAAGAGATTCCCAATTTTCAAGCTTCGTGTGGGGACAGATGCTATCCCGTAGCATCAATTTTATTTGTATTAACAAAGGTCCAAATCTAATAACTGGCTTCGTATCAGGGCCGTTATAATAACGTAGCGCCGAACAAAAAGGGACCCGTTAGGTTAATTACAGTTATATTTCTCGTATTTTTTTTAGATATATATATATAAATAATTTGGTGGGAAAATATTTTCCAGGTTGGGCGTTGGCAAGCCGGTTTTTTTTTGAAAAAACTTTTTTTTGTGGAACATGTTATATTATTATATTTATATATTTATATATTAATTGATTATTTCAATTCAGATTAATTAATATCTATATATAGTTTATTTTTCGCGTCGGTTTATTTAGCTAAATTTTGTTAAAAAAGCTAGAGGAAAAAATAAAGGTTTAGTTTCTAAGGTGTTCATGTGTATATTTATCATAAGTACTCTAAATTTATATTTTCAAAATTTAAAGAATTCCGCGTTTCTCTTTGTAAGTTTTAGGATAAACCAGTTGTGGTTTTTTTTTGGTAATAGGGTGGTGGCAATCGGTTTGGGCCGTGGTTGTCAATCAGCTTTTTGTTTATCTTGAAATAAACCAGTTATTGGTTTCGTTTTGGTTTTGATTAGGAAATTATATATTTTGAATTTTGATAAGAATGTATACAATTATGAGGGGTCAGGGGTTGATAAGGAGGTGTCGGCCAGGTGGGTTTGAGCCCTGGATGAATGAGGTGGATGGGAGAGCGAATGAGGAGAGAAAAGAGAGAATGGTTGAGGCGAGGAATGTAGTGGATGGAATGATAAATGTGATTCTGGATGAAGTAAAACATAAAATATTTTTGGAATTGATGGATGAAGTGACTGAGGAAGTGAATGTGGGCTGGCGTGAGAGAAGGAGGATAAATAGAAATAGGAGCTCTCACCTGAAGAGGAAGGAGAGGAGAAGAAGGGTGAAGGAGAGTCGCTTGGTCGTGGAGCTGGAGCTTCCTCGACCAAGAGTACTCAAACGGAGGAGCTGGTTGAGGAGGTCCCCATCTCACCGACCACGCGACAGGAAGAGGAGTGGTCTGGTCCACAGGAGGCCCCTGTTCCTCATTGTATAATTAGTTAAGACTAATTTTTTTTTAATTTTGAAAAAAACCGTTTTGGGACAGCAATTTTTTTGGAGATTGTTTTTTGTGCTGTCATCTGCTTTTAGTAATACTAATTGTTTTTTTATTTGGAAAAAAGAAAACCGTTTTGGGGAAGCAGTTTTTTTTTGAATTTTTTTATGCTACCATGTACATATTGTACATATAATTGTTTATATATTGTACATATTTTTGGATGATGCAATTAATTTATATAGGAAATTAATCGTATGTTTTTCTGATTGTGGTTAAGTCATGTTTCTATGAGTTTTAGGATGTTATTAACGTAATAAAGGTTAACATTGACCAAACAGCTTTTCAACAGTTTTGTATAAGTTTAAATCTTTCGTCACTACTTTCAAAGTATTATTGGTCTGAGTTTATGGAAGTACAATTGAAAATAATTAATTCCCATCAACTTTATAGAGTGAGCCGGATCCAAATCAATATCTCTACATTTGTCATCATATTGATCCGCTAATGTACGTATACAGATCTCGTATGAGTCCATTTTAGCTACCACCATTTTTTTTTAGAATTATTTTTTCATTGCGATTAATTTTAAAAAGTGGTATAAATATAGAAATAATTATTTTTTAGCTAACATTTATTTTTGTTTTGGATACAATAAATAAAGCGAAAGATTTAACCTAAACAAATATATTAGAGTTAATAACTTAAAAATTAGTAAGCTTAGTTTTGAATTTAAAATAATCGTAATTTTTTTTTTAATTACCAATTAATTATTTAGTCTGAAGATTAAATTTAATTAATTTCATGTAAAACTTTATTAACACATATTAGGTATTTCATGTTTCGATTTAGCATTTTTAAATAAGAAATTATTTAGATTATGGATAAGTTATATATTATTTAGGTTTATTGATTCACTTTTCTCAGCGGTAGGCCTAACAAGCCATCCATGGGGCTTATCCCCTTAACATTAATGTCGTTCTTAGATCGCCTATGGCCAACGGGGTTATGCGATCGAAGAACATTGGTTTCTTCTCTTCATTCGGCGAGGAAGTCCTCAGGGACGAGGAGTGGTGTTGCTGTGTTTGTACTTAGGTGCAAACCAGTAGTACCATTCTTTGCTCAGAGGCTTCTTCGGTGTAATGAAGAGAAGAACCAATTGTACTTTGCTTTCAGGATCAGAGGCTTCACCTCATACAAATTCAAAAAACTTTTCCATTTTTTCATTTAGTTTTCAATAGAACAATTTTTCATAGAGTTTAGGATTTGAAGTCTGGTGCTCGGGAGCGTTCCTCAACTTTCGCATTAGGTTTAGTTGTAATTTATTTGTAGGTTAAACAAGCACAACTGGGTCAGTAGAAATGGACCTAGTGTCTAATCGTGACAGTTGTGATTGTTTTATTAGGTTGGGGAGAAACTGTTCTGTAGAATCTGGTCGTTAGGGGCTTTTCTAGTCAGTTCTCACATGCATTGTTGGAGTGGGCTCGCGAACGCGATATTTCAAATTTAAATGAAATGGATATTGTAACCATACTTACTTTTTATATTGTCTCCAGACGAATCTTGATTTTGGGAATCTCTTATATTATTAAATAAAAATAAAATAAATCAAACAAATTTTTCAAAAAACTAAATAAACAATTTTTATTCAATAAATAATTTTTTTTTAAATTTAAGTTAATTTTAGGTAACTAAATAAATAATTTTTTTAACTAAGCAAATTACATCAAGATATAAATAAATATTTTTTATTTTTTTAAAAAAAAAAATAAATCAATATTTCAAAGTTAGGACGGTGCATCCAATAAATAAACATTCTTCTAAATATTTTTATTTTTCAATTTTCTTTTAAAAATAAATAAATATTCTTAGGGGTGCTATCGTCAATAACTAATTTTAGGTATATATATATATTTCAGTATATCTGAAATTAAATAAATAAATTATATTTTTACATATACAATATCTTAGGAATTTTTGTACAGATTCAGCAAAGATTAGCTGCGACGGTCTTTCCTTTGGTTCCTTTACGAAGTTTGTTTTTTTTTTACAAAAATTTTCTTTTTTTTTGGGGCGTTCGTTGGTTTTTTTTCGTTTTGCGCTTTTTATTGTTTTCACTTTTACAGCATACTAGCTACATTTTTTTTTTGTTGAGATTGGTTTTATTATTGTTATTTGTTATTGTGAATTCTGGATTCTATAAATTTTACCATCAAAATGTCAAGTCAAATAGACATTGACCATCCATTTTATGGATTGGAACCCAGCGAACTGCAAATTGAATGTCTGGTTCGAGGTATGGATTTCAGGGGGGTCAACTGGGCAGAGGAACTTCGAAACCACGCGGTACAAGGTTCAGTTCCATTAACTGTATCTCACGCGAGAGATTTGGTAGCTGAGTCTCAAATGGTGGTGCAGGCAGCACAACTAATTGTGGATCAGATACGTAGACTTCAGCCACCGATTAATCAGCCATTCTTAGATGGTCTGGCTAATCGTGTGTTGCACTGTACAGGGAGGATGAATAGGTTGGGTTCTCGCGATGATTTGCAAGAAGCCCGCACCTACGCTATCTCCCAATTGTCACGCGCTTGGGATATAATAAGATCGTTGTCGACACGTCCAGTTATGCAGAGTAAACCAGGAGGATCATCTGTACCATCCGAATCGCCTGCGTTTCAGCCAGAGGAGAGATCCACTCCAATACCAGTACAGCCAATAACTAATACGATACACAGTTTAAATCGTGGGTATCAACAACAACAAAGACGGGCAGAACAATTACCACCATCGTGTTTTCAACAATCAGGTTTAAGAGCGGAGGACTTCGCATTACCACAACTGGGTTCATCGTTCCAAGCTGAACAAATATACATCAATCCGGCATTGGTACAGCAGCCTCTGAATTATCAACCGATACCACAGGAGCAGTTACAACAATTTCAAACAAATTATCCACAAGCTCCATTAACAGCACCACCACCATACAACCCACTTCCTCAGGTATCTCGTGTCGCGGCTCCAGCATTGTCACCGGGAGCATACCGAGAGGTACGTAGGAACAATTTGAGTCGTTATGACTCAAATTGGGTTCCGAACTTCCCAGGGGATGCTCACTCTCCTGATGTTCATGAGTTTATCCATCGAGTGGAGGCGGCTGCAAGGAGGGACCGTGTGTCCTGGGACGACCTGAGGTCGATCGTTCCACGGTACCTCAAGGCAGCTGCCGATAGATATTATTTGAATTTAACTCATGAATATGAGGAAGTGACCTACTCAGTGCTTAGGGAAGGACTCCTACGCACCTTCGGTACGCTCACCGATGATAAAGCGGTATTACGTGTTCTTTTGAACCGTAAACAGAAAGTCAAAGAGAGCGTTTATGAGTATTTAGTTGAAGTGGGTTCGTTAAATCGGAGATTAGTTCGACCATATGCTGCAGCTGAATTATTAGAAATCGCTAGGGAAGGACTGAGTGTTGTTAGGAATTGAAAATCCCCTTTATCCCTATTCCGTGTTACCCTATGGTAACAACCTTTCTCACATCATTGTCACTTGCATTTCTTAAATCCAGTCCAACACCTTCGTGGTCTTATTTCTTTTATTATTTCAAAAATTTTCTCATGATATATGAAGTTTTCATGGACAATTACCTCAACGGTGATATTTGAATAAAATAACCTTCGTTGTTCCTATTCCAGTCTGCAAGTGACGGAAATGGTTTTCTATTTCTATAGAAAATTATAAAATTTATATAAATTTTTTTTCCCATCAAAAATTGCAAGTATTGCAATTTTTTTATTTTTTCCTCAAAACTCGGAAAATCAAAAAAATGAGAGAAGATAGACGGTAGTAGACTACGAACGAAAGTGGTCAAGTTATTTTTATGGGTTAAGAAAAATTGTTAAAAAGAATAAATATTTTATTATAATTAATCGAAATCAGAAAATCTGATACTAAGTTCAATAGTTTAAGTGAATAATCAGAAGATATGATACTAAGTTCAATAGTTTAAGTGAATAATCAGAAAATCTGATACTAAGTTCAATAGTTTAAGTGAATAATCAGAAGATATGATACTAAGTTCAATAGTTTAAGTGAATATTTAGAAAATCAGATACTAAATTCAATAGTTTAAGTGAATATTTAGATACTTAATTACACAAAACTATAAGTACTGTAAAAGGAACCGAATTAATTAAGGTGTTTAAAGGAGAAAATAAATATTTTATTATAATCGAAATCAGAAAATCTGGTACTAAGTTCAATAGTTTAAGGGAACATTTAGATAGTTAATTACTTTGGACTGATTAGAGAATGATTGTAATAACCTAGTTATAATTTGGGGTTATAAATAAAAATAAAAATAGAAACGCAAATATTTCTTTTAACGTATGGGATACATTTGGAAGGTGGTGGGTTAGTAAATAGTGAGTAGACAACGCCGATAGGACCAACAGCTGCATTAGGCTAAGAGTAAGTAATAATGTTTAGTACTTCTTATAGTCAAAATTTTTCTCAATATATAAAACTAAATCTATAAAATGAATAATAACATTAAGATCATGTCGTAATAAACTACTAATAGTGAGTGTGTGTGTGAATTGAGTTAGTGAGGGCCGGGCAGTTCCAAAGATGACTAGGGTCTTCAACCCTCTACCGGCACCTTTTCTTATAAGTTTCAAAGTAATAGCTCCCGCTATCTCCAGCTATTACAAATTGGCGCGAAACAAAACCTGATTTTTATTTATAAAAATAAAACAGAATGGACCCTTGGAGGATCTTTTAATATAGTTTAGTAATTATGTAGTGAATTTTTTTTTCGATTAAATTAACTGTTTTATACACGCGCAGGAGTGGATGAGTTGGTCTTCGACTGACCATTCAACGAGTCTTACGAGCTCGCGCACTCCAGTTAGGTGATGGAATTGACTAAGGGGTGGTTTGACAGCGTCAGCAATGACTAGCTGAGAAAATATGACACAATGGTCGAGCAGATCATAGTGTTAGCCTACTAGTTAAAGCTGAATAGTGTACAATTCAACACTTAGATCAATTACTATCATATACGTTCATAATTTGAGCCCCGTTTTCTGATTAATTTATTGTTTTAGAACGTATTCGTTTAATGTGTCTGGTGGGAGTGAACGACTCAAGGTATGGTACTGCCTGATCATAAGAGGGCAAAGGTTAAATTTGCATCTTTGATGGTCTAGTGAGTTCTTATGGCTCTGAGACTGGTTAACTCTTACAAACGATCATTTCCTCTCTTAGCTCTCAACACAGGTTCCAGGTTGTGATGGAGAAGCTGAAGTTACATCAGCTTAGAAAATACAGAGTGCAAGTTGGTCATCTACCAACTTGCTCTGGCTAGTTGTTGTGATTTTTCCGGATTCGTCATAAAACCTGAACACCTACTAACTTCCCAACCGTAGAGTAGTATACTTTTGATAGTTTAAATTTTTGTTCTTAGTTTTTTCTAAATTTATTTTAGCATCATTTTTGGAAGAGTACTGCCTAGCGCATGACTCGGACACACACACAACACTCACACGTATATTTTATAAATAAATAAAATAAATAAATAGTAATAGTAATAAAACAGTTTACTTTCAGTTGATAAATAAATAACACATTCAGGAATTTTAGATCAACAGTTTTATTATAATTCTAATTAATAATTAAATGGCCTAGAAATAATTTTTGACGTATAGTTTTAGTAAATAAATAGATTGAATAAAAATATTTTTTGCTTATAATTTTAATAAATAAACTTTTGCGTATAATTTTAATAAATAGATAAACTGACTATAAATAATTTATGATTATAATTTTAATAAATAAATAAACTGCATATAAATAATTTTTGATTATAATTTTAAGAAACAATTAATGGGCCTTAAAATAATTTTTGCGTAAAATTTTAATAAATAAATAAATTGCCTATAATTTATTTTAGCTTATAATTTGAATAAATAATTAATATGCATATAAATAAATTTTGCTTATAATTTTAATAAATAATTATTTTAATAAATAATTGAAGGTCTATAAAGAAGATCTGAATTGATAGAGTGTTAACAAATAAATACAACATAGAACATTTTGTTGCTCAATATAACGTATTCTGTTCAAATCACTGATTCGAAGATTAGTATACAGTTTTTCGAATTCCCTGTGTACATACAGTACGAATTTGCTATTCCCTTGAAAGGGAACCACGTAATTTCCTTTACGGATAGTAGATTGGTAGATAGAGAGATAGTGATTAAGCAATTATACCTTCCCATTCAACCTTTTTGATGATCAAGTGTTAATTTTTTTTGGTTTATATTAAGTTTAATTAACCTAAAATTGAATCAGCTAAGGGATAGCACTTTTCTCTTGGGAATTCAGTTTAAATTTTACGCATCTCAATACTTCAAAAGTGACTTTGCAAAATACCGAGAGAATCAGAAATGAATATTTATGAAAATATTTACAACAATAAATGTTTCCTCTGCACTGAAAAACTGAATTCAGACAAGTTGTTGGTAGAAGCACCCTGCACCCATGTTTTCCATGACAGTTGCATTGCAAAGTGGCTAGAAGAGGAGCCACATTGCCCCATTTGTAAAAGAAGCTGTCAACAGTCTGATGTGCATCTCTTGCCGGAGGATCGACGTCCCTTTTCCCCGATTTCACAAACAAGAAAGAATAAGGCACAGCCACATACACCTGTGGTCAATCGGCAACCAGAGTCTCTCGGTGCTATACCTAAGACGTGGGCTCGACCGAATACTAGGGCTGAAGAAAAAAGGCGACAAGCTGAACGTGCAGGTATAAAAGCATCAGAAATTGTCGCTAGTTCGCCAAAAGATAATCCGGGAAGACAAGACCAGCCAGCAGATAAGTCAGCAACGATGATCGATTTTTCCGTGATCCAACAGGCCATGGAAGAAAGCATTCGAAAAAGTGTAGAACAGATGCAGAGAGCCTTTGACGAAAAATTTGCGAATCAGTTACTCTTTTCGGAGGGGGTGAAAACAGCTAGTCACCCGCAAAATCCCTCCACATTGTCTATGCATGCACCTAGGGGAAACCAAGGACCTCTTCAAAATTCCAGGAACCTAGGTAATATAAATCCATCCTACGTAGCGAATCCTGCAGCTTATCGTCATCATTCCTTAAACGAGAAACACTCCACCATCATTCGTAGCTGGAATGTCTCTTTCAGTGGAAGACCAACGGAAATGGAGGTGGGAGAATTTATATATCGAGTGAGCACTTTAAATAACATCGCTTTTCCAGGTAGTTATGATGCGGTTGTGGCTCATGCTCACTTATTATTCACAGAAAGAGCTTCAGAATGGTATTGGAGATTTCATCACCGTACTCCACGTTTTAATTGGCCCGAACTGTGTATGGCTCTACGTACTGAGTTTGGTGATCGTAGCACCGATGAAGAAATAAAAGAGAGAATGCGATCCCGTAAACAACGTCAAAATGAGAACTTTGACTCTATGTTTAATGACATTTTGAGACAAAGTGATCGACTCAGTGTTCCAATAGCTGATAGAGAATTATTGAATATACTGTTGAACAATCTTCGCAGTGAAATACGAAGAGAATTGTGCTACGTTGAGGTATTTACAGTTGAACATCTTCGCGACCTCTGCCGTAAACGGGAAAAACTTCTAGCTAGTCTACCGCTGCCACCTCGTAACTTTCCTCATCGCCCTACACAGACGGTATCCGAAATTGCTCCATCTACATCATATCATTATCCTGCGACTGAGGATACGCTTTCTTCATTACCTGCTACTATTCCTGAATCCAACAACCTACTGCAGATTTCTGATGACCCCGTAATTTCCGAAGTCTCAGCTATTCATAATTCCAACGGTCATCGTGAGCCAAACAGAACTTTAATTTGCTGGAACTGCAAGCTAGAAGGACACCGGTTTCAGGATTGTCTACAACCACCTCGACTTTTCTGTTGGAGTTGTGGCAACGAGGGGGTTTACAAATCAAATTGCACTAGATGCTATTTAAACAAGACCGGGAGCGTGCAGAACACCCAGTCACGCTCCCAAAAGCCAACCCAATTTTAAAGTCAAACACCTCACTTCACTCAAATCCACCTTTAAGAATGCGTTGCCCAGAGGAGTTGGGAAGTAAAACTATTTTGAAGCGAGATTCATCAGCTTGTACTAAATCGTCTATACCTCATCACTCATTTAAATCACTTGAGCAGAGACTCAAAGAATATATGGCACTAAGAACCAGTCTTGGAATTAATGCACTTACAACATCTCGTAAGTATACTCGTTCAGCATTGCGTATTAGAAATTTCTGGAAGAAACGACGATCCTTTCGGTCATCGATTATATCCTCAATCACATCAGTGAAAGATGATCTCCGCGCTTATGCTGAGGTTCAACTTTTAGGCAGCACAAGAGTCGGATTACTAGATAGCGGAGCGTCACTTAGTGTAGTGGGAGGCACTTTCGCACTAGAGCTTCTCCGTACCCCAACACTATTTACACGTTCATCGGTAAAAGTTAGAACAGCGGATGGCGCTAGCCAGAAAGTGGTAGGACATCTGAACACTGAGATAAGGTTCCAAGGTCGGACAAAGTCCCTAGATCTCGTAATTATACCATCTCTCACACAAAACCTCTATCTAGGTATTGACTTCTTTCGGTTGTTCAACCTGTTTCCACCGTTAACAAATCAGATCCCGAAAAAAACCGAAACCTCGGTAATATGTACTTTGACAGCTGACGAGGAAGGGAAACTGCAAGATGTCATTCAGCTGATTCCGTCTTTTGCGAAAATGGGATTGGGCAGGACGCATGTATTGACTCATGTCATTGATGTTGGCGATGCAACCCCTATCAAACAACGCCACTACCCAATATCTCCTGCAGTAGAGAAGTTAATGGGGGAGGAGCTGGACCGCATGTTAGCTCAGGGTATCATTGAGGAATCTGATAGTGACTGGAGCTCGCCAGTGGTCTTAGTTCGAAAGCCAGGGAAGCTTCGTCTATGCTTAGATTCGCGTAAGGTGAACAGTGTAACGAAAAAAAATGCATACCCCTTACCACAGATCGAAGGAATACTAAGCCGACTCCCGCAAGCTAATTACATCTCTAGTTTAGACTTAAAGGACGCCTTTTGGCAGATTCCCCTGGATGAGGATTCAAAAGAAAAAACAGCGTTCACAGTCCCAGGCCGTCCTCTTTATCACTTTGTTTGTATGCCTTTTGGTTTGTGCAACTCACCACAGACGATGTCTAAACTGATGGATCGAGTAATACCATCAAGGTTGAAGACTCAGGTCTTCGTATACCTAGACGATCTTTTAATTGTGACAGATACGTTTGAGTCACATCTGCATATATTAACTGAACTGGCAGGCTGTTTAAAGAAAGCTAATCTCACAATAAACATTGAAAAGAGCAAATTTCTGCAATCCGAGATCAAATATCTTGGGTATGTCATTAGTAGAGCAGGGATTAACATCGACCAGGAGAAAGTTGGAGCAATATCAGAGTTCCCAGTTCCTTCGTCAGTGCGACAGGTTCGTCGATTTTTAGGGATGTCAGGATATTACCGACGGTTTATTTCCGACTACTCTTCGATTGTGACACCTATTACTGAGTTATTAAAGAAATCTCATGGTAAATTTAAGTGGACTGTTGAAGCCGATGCAGCTTTTGTCAACATCAAGAAAGCTTTGACTTCAGCGCCAGTGCTGGCCAACCCAAACTTTTCAGAACCATTCATATTACAGTGTGATGCAAGTAACGATGGAATAGGCTGCGTGTTGACTCAATTAGGAAAAGGTGGCAGTGAACATCCGATTGCATACATGTCTAAGAAATTAAACCCAGCCCAAAGGAACTACTCCACTAGCGAAAAGGAATGTCTGGCAGTAGTTCTAGGAATAAAAAAATTTCGAGCGTTCGTTGAAGGGCACCCATTTAAAGTAGTAACCGACCATTCTGGTTTAAAGTGGTTGATGAGTCAGAAGGACTTATCAGGACGACTGGCGCGCTGGAGTTTGAAACTTCAAGGGTACACTTTTGACATTGAGTACCGAAAAGGCAGTTTAAATATAGTTCCGGATGCATTGTCAAGAATAAACTCCGTAGACTTGATTGATACCGTGACCGATAACTTTTCCCAAGCAATTGATTTAGATTCACCAGCATTTCAGTCTACCAAATATCTAGAGTTAATTAAAATCGTCGAGGATGGGAAAGAAGTACTACCAGATTTACGAGTGGAAAAGGGTAGGGTTTATAAGAAAGTTGGATTCACTTCGTGTTTAGAAGGTGAGCCGTGGAAGCTATGGGTTCCCGAAGAACTAACCCACAACTTGATCGAAATAGCACACGCAGCACCAACGGCAGCCCATGGTGGAGTAGCTAAAACCTTACATAAGCTACGTCGTTTTTATTTCTGGCCGAGAATGTTGTTCCAAGTACACTCGTTTGTATCCCAATGCAAGATATGTAAAGTAGTTAAAGCTCCCAACCAAATTTTGCGTGCACCAATGATAGCTCCTCTAAGAACCGAGAGGGTAATGCAACGATTATATATTGACTTATTAGGCCCGTACCCCAGGACAAAAAATTCTAATATTGGACTGTTGGTGGTACTAGACCATATTTCCAAATTCGTGTTCCTGTTCCCCCTTCGCAGTTTCACTTCTACTCCAATCTGCAACCTTCTGGAAAGTCAAGTATTTCATGTGTTTGGTTGTCCAGAAATTGTGGTTTCGGATAACGGAACGCAATTTAAATCCAAGTTATTCCAACAATTCCTAGCGAAGTATGGTATAAAACACACTCGCACTTCTTTATATTCACCCCAGGCAAATGCTTCCGAGAGAGTGAACAGGAGTGTGCTCGCCGGAATCAGAGCCTTCTTAAAGGAAGATCACACCAAATGGGATAAAAACTTGAGTGAAATTTCTTGTGCTTTGCGCAGCTCATATCACTCTACCATCGGCTGTTCTCCTTACTACGCTTTGTTTGGTCTCCCCATGATCACGCATAGTTCATACTACACTCTACTAAGGAAGTTAGATTGCCTGGAGGAGTCCGGTGAATGTTTAGATCGCGCTGACGCTCTGTCAAACATTCGAGCGCGATTAAAAGATCTAATAGCAAAAGCTTTTGTGACCAGTGCTGCGCGATACAACCTGCGGGCCCGTAAAAATTTGTTCCAACCGGGTGAAACGGTTTTTCGACGAAACTTCATTCTGAGTGATGCAGGCAGAAATGTCTCAGCTAAATTAGCACCGAAATTTGTAGAGGCCAAGGTACTCCAATTGGTCGGAAATTCATCTCTAGAGCTCGAAGACATAGCATCCAAACGTGTGGGAATTTATCACACCAAAGATGTGAGGAAATAACTCATGTTAGGCTTCAGTTTTTATTCCAGGCCTAATAAATTCCGCCTCATTAGATCTGATCTAACTGGATCTTTCGTGTTATTACAGGTCATTACAGAGTTGCTGGTACAACGTCACAACAATTAATTAACAATTGATTTGATCGACCCTCGGCTAGACTATCTACCAATGATATAAAATTTTAGCTTATTTCTTCCTTATCTAAATCTGATTTAAATGTCTTTTCTGCTAGTACGTTCCACTCAATGGGATTTCCTCTTTCAGATCAAAGCAGCTGTATGCTGTGGCTGTTTGTTCTGTGTTGTTAGGAATTGAAAATCCCCTTTATCCCTATTCCGTGTTACCCTATGGTAACAACCTTTCTCACATCATTGTCACTTGCATTTCTTAAATCCAGTCCAACACCTTCGTGGTCTTATTTCTTTTATTATTTCAAAAATTTTCTCATGATATATGATTTGAATAAAATATGATGTTTGAATAACATGATATTTGAATAAAATAACCTTCGTTGTTCCTATTCCAGTCTGCAAGTGACGGAAATGGTTTTCTATTTCTATAGAAAATTATAAAATTTATATAAATTTTTTTTCCCATCAAAAATTGCAAGTATTGCAATTTTTTTATTTTTTCCTCAAAACTCGGAAAATCAAAAAAATGAGAGAAGATAGACGGTAGTAGACTACGAACGAAAGTGGTCAAGTTATTTTTATGGGTTAAGAAAAATTGTTAAAAAGAATAAATATTTTATTATAATTAATCGAAATCAGAAAATCTGATACTAAGTTCAATAGTTTAAGTGAATAATCAGAAGATATGATACTAAGTTCAATAGTTTAAGTGAATAATCAGAAAATCTGATACTAAGTTCAATAGTTTAAGTGAATAATCAGAAGATATGATACTAAGTTCAATAGTTTAAGTGAATATTTAGAAAATCAGATACTAAATTCAATAGTTTAAGTGAATATTTAGATACTTAATTACACAAAACTATAAGTACTGTAAAAGGAACCGAATTAATTAAGGTGTTTAAAGGAGAAAATAAATATTTTATTATAATCGAAATCAGAAAATCTGGTACTAAGTTCAATAGTTTAAGGGAACATTTAGATAGTTAATTACTTTGGACTGATTAGAGAATGATTGTAATAACCTAGTTATAATTTGGGGTTATAAATAAAAATAAAAATAGAAACGCAAATATTTCTTTTAACGTATGGGATACATTTGGAAGGTGGTGGGTTAGTAAATAGTGAGTAGACAACGCCGATAGGACCAACAGCTGCATTAGGCTAAGAGTAAGTAATAATGTTTAGTACTTCTTATAGTCAAAATTTTTTTCAATATATAAAACTAAATCTATAAAATGAATAATAACATTAAGATCATGTCGTAATAAACTACTAATAGTGAGTGTGTGTGTGAATTGAGTTAGCGAGGGCCGGGCAGTTCCAAAGATGACTAGGGTCTTCAACCCTCTACCGGCACCTTTTCTTATAAGTTTCAAAGTAATAGCTCCCGCTATCCCAGCTATTACAGTGTAGAACTGAAAAACGCTACACTTGCAGCAACAATCACAACTATGGACGAGCTTCGGACATTGTGTCAGAAGTTCGAACGTTTGTGGTCTACACCAGTCCCAACCAGAATGTCAAACTTAAGGATTAGCGAACTACAGCAAGTGGACGACTATGAATCAGAAATAGATCCAGAACAAGATGGATATATTGAAGCTGTGGATACACAACCTAGAAGAATTCTGCAACGACCTGCGATATCATCTGGTAATACTAATCAACCTGGTCCATCAATGTCCAGACAACCAATTGTCTGTTTTAGATGCGGGGTAAATGGACATCGAGCTCCTGATTGTTCTAAAAACAGAATAAAACTGTATTGCTGGAAGTGCAACAAACCTGACGTAATTTATGCAAATTGTTCTTATTGTCACCCGTCGGTAAACTTCCGTCCGAGAGTACATGCTTCGGGGATGGTACCCTCGGTTCAACAGTCAATGAGCCCGAAGAAAGCGACGAGAGATGTAGGAACACAAGACGATCTACCACCGAAGAAACCAGAATAGAATCATCTAGCACATTTAATTTCCCATCATTACATTGCACGTATTTTAGACGTCTGGAGCGTAACATCAGATATTGGAGGATGAGGAAATTATTTCGCAAAGCTTGTATTTCATCTATCCTTTCAGAAACAAAGGATCCTCGGCCGCGACTAGCAATAAAGATTTTGGACAAACATATTTCCGGACTATTGGATAGTGGAGCGTCAATCACAATACTTGGAAGAAATTCCTTGGAATTATTGGAATCAGCAGGTACAACCTACCGTAAGTACACTTCGTGTATTCGTACGGCGGATGGTACTGCAAATAAAATTTTAGGTTACATAGAAGTTCCAATAACTGTGAATGGCTCCACTAAACCAATGCGGTTCCATATAGTCCCTGGATTACGAGAAGAGCTCTACCTGGGCATAGATTTCTGGGAGAAATTTGGTATTGTTCCTTCATTTGTTAGTGAACTGACTCGCACAGAGCTACAAACTTTTAATATACATAACCTCACCACTGACCAGCAACGAGAACTGGATATGATCAAGGATTCTTTCCCGTCATTTGAAGTGTCTGGACTCGGAAAGACTTCTTTAGTTGAACATGTCATCGATGTTGGTGATAGTGCACCTGTTAAACAGAGGCACTATCCCACGTCGCCGGCTGTTCAACTAAAGGTTTATGCCGAACTCGACCGAATGCTTCAAATGGGCGTGATCGAAGAGAGTAACAGTTCTTGGTGCTCGCCAGTGGTTTTGGTACAAAAAGAATCTGGTAAAAACAGATTATGTATTGATAGCCGTCGTGTCAATTCACTAACGAAAAAGGACGCTTACCCACTTCCCTTGATTGATGGCTTACTAGGTCGTCTAAATAGCACAAAGTACATTTCAAGTATTGATCTCAAAGATGCTTTCTGGCAGATTCCTCTGGCAGAAGCATCTAGAGACAAGACAGCCTTCACAGTGCCTGGTCGTCCATTGTATCAATTCCGGGTTATGCCCTTTGGATTGTGCAATGCTCCCCAGACAATGTGTCGGCTAATGCACAAAGTGATACCACATCAATATCACGAAAATGTCTTTGTTTATTTAGATGATCTATTGGTAGTCTCTTCCACGTTCCAGGAACATATGGAATTGCTGTCCAAAGTCTCTTCATTGTTAAGAGCGGCTGGGTTAACCATAAACCTCAAGAAAAGCAAATTTGTTCTGAGAGAGGTGAAATACTTAGGATTTTTGGTTGGTGAAGATGGTCTTCGAACAGACCCTGACAAGGTAAGAGCTGTTGCTGAGTATCCAGCTCCGTCAACAGTGAAACAAATACGGAGATTATTGGGAATGGCTGGTTGGTACCAACGTTTCATACCAAATTATGCAAGCGTGGTATCACCAATTACAGATTTATTAAAAAAGAGTTCGGGAAAATTGAAATGGACATTGGAAGCGCAAGCTGCTTTCGAAAATTTAAAACGATTGCTGACTACAGCACCGGTATTAGTAAACCCTGATTATAATAAAGAGTTCTTTATTAGATGCGATGCGAGTCTGACAGGGATAGGTAGTGTACTGTATCAGATCGACGAAGACGGACAAGAGTGTCCGATAGCCTTCATGTCGAAAAAACTTAATAAAGCTCAACGAAACTATTCTGTTTCTGAGCTTGAATGTCTTGCGGCAATTCTGAGTGTGAAGAAATTCAGGGGCTATGTTGAAGGTCACCGATTTACAATTGTGACTGATCACTCAAGTCTGAAGTGGCTTATGTCACAGAAAGACTTGAGTGGTCGTCTGGCTAGGTGGAGCCTAAAACTCCAACATATGGATTTTACCATTGTCCACCAAAAAGGTACCCAAAATATAGTCCCTGATGCTCTATCTCGTCTATATGACGATACACACGAGGAATTGACGGAAGCATTAGTACATCACATTAACGACATTAAAATCGACAATGAAGGTTATCGGCACAAGGAATATACGGATATGATAGCTAAAGTTCAATCATCTCCTAAGGACTTTCCATCAGTTAAAGTCGTGGATGATAAGCTATACATACGTATTGAGCCAAGATCTGATGCAATACCCAACGATGTTCCTGTGTGGAAGCTCTGGGTACCAAAACCGATGACTTCAAACATGATTCAGAAACATCATGATGATAGTACTGCTGCTCATGGAGGTGTTAAAAAGACTTTAGAATTACTTCGACGTCTTTATTATTGGCCGGGCATGGCGTCACAGGTACACAACTATGTTGTGTCCTGCGACACATGTAAACAAACAAAAGCCACGAATCAGATATTGCGTCCTCCGATGCAATATCAATTCGAAACAGCACGTCCATGGCAGAGAGTCTATATAGATTTTTTGGGACCGTATCCTCGTTCTACACTTGGGAATACGGTGTTATTGATAGTTCTGGATCATGCTACGAAGTTTGTACTACTGAAACCACTTAGAAACGCAACTTCACCGAAGGTGAATGCTTTTCTAAGGAATGAAGTGTTTCTTACATATGGGGTACCAGAGTTTCTACACAGTGACAATGGCAAACAGTTCACTAGTAGGAACTTTCAAAGTCTTTTGTCAGATTTCGGCATTAAACACATTAGGACCGGTGTCTATAGTCCTCAAAGCAACGCGTCAGAGCGGGTCAATAGGTCAGTTTTAGCAGCAATTCGAGCGTTCATTAAAGGTCAACATACCAAGTGGGACTCACAAATTGGTGAAATCGCATATGCACTGCGGGCTGCAGTACATTCTGCTACCAAGTACTCACCGTACTATTTATTGTTTGGTCAACATCCAATCTCGGATGGAAATACTTACCATTTGTTGAGAGCGCTACACCAGCTTGGTGAAGATGCTGGTGAGGAAATAGAACGCACTGATCATTTGACTCTGCTTAGGAACCGGGTTCAACAAAATTTAAAAGCAGCCTTCAAAAAATCGCAACATCAGTACAACCTGCGATCTAAACTACGGACTTTTCAACCACAACAACGTGTGTTTGTACGGCAACATCATTTGAGTGACGCTACCAAAAAGTTCTCGGCAAAGTTGGCTCCAAAGTTCTTACCTGCAATGATTAAGACTAAGATTGGAAATGTACTTTATGAGTGCATAGATATGAGCGGTAAGAATCTTGGAGTACATCACGCGAAAGACATCAGGGAATGATGTCTTTTCGTTAGGTAGGGTTGTTCCTCTGGCTGATTGTCGTCTCTGGGGTTCACATCTTCAGGTCATACTTACTGGTTGTATCGGGGTGTCCATGGTGCTGACGTTCGGATGGATGGTCGGTCTCAATACTCAGTGAAGTCCTTAAGGACTTCATGAGTGTTGGAACCGGTCATCGGTCTTGACGCCGGTGACTGTGGGTATCTCGATCCCAGATACAGTTTAATAGGTGGAAGTAGTTCGGTGGTTTTCTGTCATGGAGGGGATGGCGACGTTTTTGTGATTTCAAGAGTAGAAATCTTGATTTTTACCTTGAATTCATGGTGTAACGATCGCAATAATCGCAAAACAATAATAAAACCAAATTCCTCTTTGTTTTCAATTCAATAAAAATGTATTTCATTAGTTTCCGTTCATTTTTACATTAATAATAATTTTAAAATTTTCTAAAACTTAACTGCTAGTTAAATTTTGAATATACTATAAAAAGCAAACGAACGTACTCAATTTTATTTCCAATTCTAGCGAACAGACGTCGTTGTTAATCATTGCTGAATTTCAAGTATTACCCGATTTTGTTTTGACATCATAAGATGTCAAAAGCAAAATCACATTTTGCAATTTAAGAAAAAAAAGATTCATTCCATTTTTGTGATTAAAAGGAAAAAGTTCAATTGTTCAAAACTTTTATTTGATACTTTAGCATTGTTTAAATTTAAAAATAGTATTTATAATTTACTTATTACACAATATAAGATTGGTTCATTCTCAAATATGTTACAATAAGTTTTTAATTCATTTTTTTTACTACAAAATCGAAGGAACCAATCAAAATATGAATGAGATATCTGAAAAGCAGATTCAAGGAGATAATCGAACAAATAAATATCAAAATAATGATACGTTTCAAGAAATAAAAAAATATTGTGTTTTGATTTAAGTTATTATAATAATACAACCCAATTTCTGTTATGTTGTGCTGGTGTTTTTGTGCTATATTTGATATATGGCTATATGCAGGAATTAATATTCACTTTGGAAGGATTTAAACCTTATGGTTGGTTTTTGACATTTATTCAATTTGGATTTTACACAATATTTGGATTTATTGAACATAATTTACAAAAGTATAAAAGTCCACGTTGTATTCCTATTAGAACCAGATCATCAATCAACAGTTAATAATTTAAGGTATTTATTGTAAATATATATATTAATTTTAATTTAATTATTCTCATTGGAATGTCAGAATAACTTTATAAAACTTAAGAGATTCCCAATTTTCAAGCTTCGTGTGGGGACAGATGCTATCCCGTAGCATCAATTTTATTTGTATTAACAAAGGTCCAAATCTAATAACTGGCTTCGTATCAGGGCCGTTATAATAATTGTCTCCAGACGAATCTTGATTTTGGGAATCTCTTATATTATTAAATAAAGATAAAATAAATAAAACAAATTTTTTTTGAAAATTAAATAAATAAAAATTTTTTATTAAATAAAATAATTTTTTTAGAATTAAATAATTTTAGGTAGCTAAATAAATAAATTTTCTTAATTAAGCAAAACGTCAAGATATAAATAAATATTTTTTATTTTTTTTTAAAAAAATAAATCAATATTTCAAGTTAGGACGGTGCATCCAATAAATAAACATTCTTCTAAATATTTTTATTTTTCAATTTTCTTTTAAAAATAAATAAATATTCTTAGGGGTGCTATCGTCAATAACTAATATTAGGTATATATGTATATTTCAGTATATCTGAAATTAAATAAATAAATTATATTTTCACACATACAATATTTTAGGAACTTTTGTAAAAGATTCAGCAAAGATTGGGTACGACGGTGGTCTTTCCTTTTTGTTCCTTTACAAAGGGTGTTTTTACAAAAAGGTTTTTGTGTTTTTTTTGAATTGGGGCGTTCGTTGTTTTTTTTTCATTTCTTTGCGTTTTACAACTTCCATCGGACGAATTTTTCCAGGCGAATTAACTCCACCTTTTTTCTAGTTGGAATTGGTTTTATTATTGGTGTTGACGTTTTTTTTGTGAATTCTGGATTTTATAAATTTTACCATCAAAATGTCAAGTCACATTGGCGTGGACCATCCGTTCTATGGTTTGGAATCCAGTGAACTGCAGATCGAATGTCTGGTTCGGGGTGTGAACTTCAGGGGGAACAATTGGGCAGAGGACTTTGCAATACCACAATTGGGTCCATCACTCCAAGCTGAACACATACACAATAGTCCAGCATTAGTACAACCGCAATTATCATTAAATTATCCATCAGTACCACAGGTACAACCACCACCATTATATCCACAAGCTCCACTTACAGCACCACCACCATACAACCAACCTCCTCAGGTATGGCGTGACGCGGCTCCAGCGTTAGCACCAGTGGAGTACCGAGGGGTTCGTGGGAACAATTTGAGTCGTTATGACTCAAATTGGGTTCCAACCTTCACAGGAGATGGTCACTCTCCTGATGTTCATGAGTTCGTTCACAGAGTTGAGGCGGCTGCCAGGAGGGACCGTGTGAATTGGGACGACCTTAGGTCTATCGTTCCACGGTATCTCAAGGGGGCTGCCGACAGATACTATTTGAACTTAACTCATGAATATGAGGTGGTGACCTATCCAGTGCTAAGGGAGGGACTCCTACAAACCTTCGGTACGCTCACTGATGATAAGGCGATCTTGCGCGTTCTTCTGAACCGCAAACAAAAGTCAAAGGAGAGCGTATACGAGTATCTAGTGGAGATTGGTTCGTTAAACCGTCGCTTAGCACGTCCATTTGCTGACCGTGAAATGCTAGAGATTGCTCGGGAGGGACTGAGTGTGGAGCTCAAAAACGCTACTCTGGCTGCAACAATACATTCTATTGATGAACTTCGGACTTTATGTCAGAAGTTTGAACGTTTGTGGTCCACACCAGTTCCGACCAGAACATCAAATTTAAGAATTAGCGAGCTACAGCAGATGGATGATTATGAGGTGGATACTGAACCAGAACAACATGGGTATATTGAAGCGGTGGATTCAACACAGAGACGGATATTGCAGCGACCTGGCATAACATCAGATAACAGTCAACCTGGTCCATCAATGTCTAGACAACCAATAGTGTGCTTCAGATGTGGAGTAAACGGTCATCGAGCTCCTGATTGCTCTAAAAATCGGATTAAATTGTATTGCTGGAAATGTAACAAGCCGGACGTTATATATGCAAATTGTTCATATTGTCACCCGTCGTTAAACTACCGTCCGAGAGTACATGCTTCGGGGATGGTACCCTCGGTTCAACATCCAATGAGCCCGAAGAAAACGACGAGAGATGTAGCAACGCAGGACGATCGATCACCACTCAGGAAACCAGAATAAAATCACCTAGTACATTTAATTTCCCATCATTACATCGAACATATTTTAGACGTCTTGAACGTAACATTAGATATTGGAGGATGAGGAAATTATTTCGTAAAGCTTGTATTTCATCTATCCTTTCAGAAACAAAGGATCCTCGGCCGCGATTGACAATCAAGATTTTGGACAAACATATTTCAGGTCTATTGGATAGTGGAGCGTCAATCACAATACTTGGAAGAAATTCCTTGGAATTATTGGAATCAGCAGGTACAACTTACCGTAAGTACACTTCGTGTATTCGTACGGCAGATGGTACTGCAACAAAAATTTTGGGTTACATCGAAATTCCAATAACTGTGAATGGTTCCACTAAACCAATGCGGTTTCATATTGTCCCTGGTTTACGAGAAGAGCTCTACCTGGGCATAGATTTCTGGGAGAAATTCGGTATTGTTCCTTCTTTTGTTAGTGAACTGACTCGTACAGAGCCAATAACTTTAAATATACATAACCTCACCACTGATCAGCAACATGAACTGGATATGATCAAGGATTCTTTCCCGTCATTTGAAGTGTCTGGGCTCGGAAAGACTTCTTTGGTTGAACATGTCATCGATGTTGGTGATAGTGCACCTGTTAAACAGAGGCACTATCCCACATCGCCGGCTGTTCAACTAAAGGTCTATGCCGAACTTGACCGAATGCTTCAAATGGGCGTGATCGAAGAGAGTAACAGTTCTTGGTGCTCGCCAGTGGTTTTGGTACAAAAAGAATCTGGTATTAACAGATTTTCACTAACGAAAAAGGACGCTTACCCACTTCCCTTGATTGATGGCTTACTAGGTCGTCTAAATAGCACAAAGTACATTTCAAGTATTGATCTCAAAGATGCTTTCTGGCAGATTCCTCTGGCAGAAGCATCTAGAGACAAGACAGCCTTCACAGTGCCTGGTCGTCCATTGTATCAATTCCGGGTTATGCCCTTTGGATTGTGCAATGCTCCCCAGACAATGTGTCGGCTAATGCACAAAGTGATACCACATCAATATCACGAAAATGTCTTTGTTTATTTAGATGATCTATTGGTAGTCTCTTCCACGTTCCAGGAACATATGGAATTGCTGTCCAAAGTCTCTTCATTGTTAAGAGCGGCTGGGTTAACAATAAACCTCAAGAAAAGTAAATTTGTTCTGAGAGAGGTGAAATACTTGGGATTTTTGGTTGGTGAAGATGGTCTTCGAACAGACCCTGACAAGGTAAGAGCTGTAGCAGAGTACCCAGCTCCATCTACAGTAAAACAAATACGACGTTTACTAGGAATGGCTGGTTGGTACCAACGTTTCATACCAAACTATGCAAGCGTGGTATTACCAATTACAGATTTATTGAAGAAGAGCTCGGGAAAATTGAAATGGACATTGGAAGCGCAAGCTGCTTTCGAAAATTTAAAACGATTGCTGACTACAGCACCGGTATTAGTAAACCCTGATTATAATAAAGAGTTCTTTATTAGATGCGATGCGAGTCTGACAGGGATAGGTAGTGTACTGTATCAGATCGACGAAGACGGACAAGAGTGTCCGATAGCCTTCATGTCGAAAAAACTTAATAAAGCTCAAAGGAATTATTCAGTCTCTGAGCTCGAATGTCTTGCGGCAATTCTGAGTGTGAAGAAATTCAGGGGCTATGTTGAAGGTCACCGATTTACAATTGTGACTGATCACTCAAGTCTGAAGTGGCTTATGTCACAGAAGGACTTGAGTGGTCGTCTGGCTAGGTGGAGCCTAAAACTCCAACATATGGATTTTACCATTGTCCACCAAAAAGGTACCCAAAATATAGTCCCTGATGCTCTATCTCGTCTTTATGACGATACACACGAGGAATTGACGGAAGCATTAACACATCACATTAACGACATCAAAATCGACAATGAAGGTTATCGGCACAAGGAATATAGGGATATGATAGCTAAAGTTCAATCATCACCCAAGGACTTTCCATCTGTTAAAGTCGTGGATGATAAGCTATACATACGTATTGAGCCAAGACCTGATGCAATACCTAACGATGTTCCTGTGTGGAAACTCTGGGTGCCAAAACCGATGACTTCAAACATGATTCAGAAACATCATGATGATAGTACTGCTGCTCATGGAGGTGTTAAAAAGACTTTAGAATTACTTCGACGTCTTTATTATTGGCCGGGCATGGCGTCACAGGTACACAACTATGTTGTGTCCTGCGACACATGTAAACAAACAAAAGCCACGAATCAGATATTGCGTCCTCCGATGCAATATCAATTCGAAACAGCACGTCCATGGCAGAGAGTCTATATAGATTTTTTGGGACCGTATCCTCGTTCTACACTTGGGAATACGGTGTTATTGATAGTTCTGGATCATGCTACGAAGTTTGTACTACTGAAACCACTTAGAAACGCAACTTCACCGAAGGTGAATGCTTTTCTAAGGAATGAAGTGTTTCTTACATATGGGATACCAGAGTTTCTGCACAGTGACAATGGCAAACAGTTCACTAGTAGGAACTTTCAAAATCTTTTGTCAGATTTTGGCATTAAACACATTAGGACCGGTGTCTATAGTCCTCAAAGTAACGCGTCAGAGCGGGTCAATAGGTCAGTTCTAGCAGCAATTCGAGCGTTCATAAAAGGTCAACATACCAAGTGGGACTCACAAATTGGTGAAATCGCATATGCACTGCGGGCTGCAGTACATTCTGCTACCAAGTACTCACCGTACTATTTATTATTTGGTCAACATCCAATCTCGGATGGAAATACTTACCATTTGTTGAGATCACTACACAAGCTTGGTGAAGATGCTGGTGAGGAAATAGAACGCTCTGATCATTTGACTCTGCTTCGGAACCGGGTTCAACAGAATTTAAAAGCAGCTTTCAAAAAATCGCAACATCAGTATAACCTGCGATCTAAACTACGGACTTTTCAACCACAACAACGTGTGTTTGTACGGCAACATCATTTGAGTGACGCTACAAAGAAATTCTCGGCAAAATTGGCTCCAAAGTTCTTACCTGCAATGATTAAGACTAAGATTGGAAATGTACTCTACGAGTGCACAGATATGAGCGGTAAGAATCTTGGAGTCCATCACGCGAAAGACATCAGGGAATGATGTCTTTTCGTTAGGTAGGGTTGTTCCTCTGGCTGATTGTCGTCTCTGGGGTTCACACCTCCCGTGTCATACTTACTGGTTGTATCGGGGTGTCCATGGTGCTGACGTTCGGATGGATGGTCGGTCTCAATGCTCAGTGAAGTTCTTAAGGACTTCATGAGTGTTGGAACCGGTCATCGGTCTTGACGCCAGTGACTGTGGGTATCTCCATCCCAGATACAGTTTAATAAGTGGAAGTAGTTCGGTGGTTTTCTGTCATGGAGGGGATGGCGACGTTTTTGTGATTTCAAGAGTAAAAATCTTGGTTTTTACCTTGAATTCATGGTGTAACGTTCGCAATATTCGCAAAACAATAATAAAACCAAATTCATCTTCGTTTTCTAATTCAATAAAAATGTATTTCATTAGTTTCCGTTCATTTTTACATTAATAATAATTTTAAAATTTTCTAATACTTAACTGCTAGTTAAATTTCGAATATACTATAAAAAGCAAACGAACGTACTCAATTTCATTTCCAATTCTAACGAACAGATGTCGTTGCTAATCTTTGTTGAATTTTTAGGATTACACGATTTGATTTTTTGATTGGAGGAGGTCAAAATCAAAAATCACATTTTTTGAGATTCATTCAGTTTTTAACTTTAAATCAGAAAACATTTTAATGTAAACCATTCCGGTTTTAGTTTTTCGAAAGATCACATCTAGTCAAAGTTTGTTCATGCAATCATGTTTAGAAAAAAATAAGTTCATTGATAATTATATCAAAAACAAATTTTTGTAATGCTATATTTAAACATAAAAGAATGTTTTATGAAAGTTTGAATAGTGTGTTTTTAATTATAAGTGTCTAGAATTAAAAACAAAATAATAAAGTGATACATATCAAAGATTACGTTTGATTTATTCTAAATATGAAGATCAAATGCATTTATTACACACAAATGAACATTTTAATATCTTTATAAATAATTTAATGAGAAAATGTAAACAAGCTATAAAACTATTTAAGGAAGGTAAAGAAAAGATGTTTGATGAAAATTCTCACTATCGAAGAAATTTAACAAAATTAAGTCTGGTTTAAATGAATTAAAAGCTATATTTCCAAATGGATTTTTTGCTGGTGATCAATTTCGTATAACAAAATCAGATGCTGCTGAGTTTTTGGAAATTAAACTTTTGGAAAAATAGGAAATCATACTGGAGATGAAGCAGCTTCAACAAAAGAAACAGTTAATTTAAGGTATTTTTCTTATTTTATATTAGTATTGGAATTTAGTTTTTTTGTGTGTTTTAACTTGGTTTTTTTGATGATAGAATAATTTTATAAAACTTAAGAGATTCCCAATTTTCAGGCTTCGTGTGGGGGACAAACGCTATCCCGTAGTATCATTTTTATTGATTTGTGATAAAAGTTCAATCCGATTCACGAAGTGAATCAACTTGTAAGAAAGGCTCTTGTAAAAATAAACACAAAAATACAGGGTCCCATGCAGCATGGTTATCTCTAATCGACTAAACAATATCCATTTCACTTTAAAATTATTTTAAATGAAAACAAAACCAAGGCGTACATGATGCAATTTTAGTTAGGATCAAATTTTCAGTTTTAATATTATCAGTTTTATTTTAATCGAAATACTTTTGAGAAAAATAAAATAAAATTGAATAAAGTTGTTCATTTTCCGATCGGTAAAAATGTTAAATATAAAATATCTACATTCTGTACTACTCTACAGTCTGTTATTTTGTAAGCATATTTGGTCAAGCAACGGAAAACCTCGATGATATTTAAATTTCTAGGCTACTGTGTTTTTTCAATGCAAATACAATACGTTAAATTCGCACACTACTCTACTACGAAAAAAATATTACTTATCCTGTGTATTTTATAATCTAAGCTCCTAATGGATTGGATCTGAAATTTACGATTGAGATTTTTTCAAGAGAAACCGATCAATTCTATAGGGTTTTTTCTATGCTGTGACTTTGTTTTAAGCAATTTGTGAACGAGCTCTTCCAACATCAATAGGGTTGCATTACTTTCATATCAGGTTAATACTAATAGCGTTTTCAATTCTACAAAAAAATGTGACTTCAATAGGGCAATATTTCTGCATTTTTTGACTTTTTCTCAGGAGACGGTGCAAAAATGTTGCCTTGTATAATATATTAATATAGTAAAATATAGTAAAACTTTGCTAGGCAACTAGCTCCAATTCTAACAAAAATTTTCTATTTATCTTATAAAACCGGAATATTTCCCGATTCTTGGAAGCTGACCAGCGTTCAACCCATTTCAAAGAAAGGCAGTAAGATAGACCCTAACAATTACAGACCAATTGCAATTCTGTCGGTTTTGGCTAAAATATTTGAAAAATATGTTAACTACAATCTAAAAGATTATTTGGAAATGTCGCGAATTATTGATGATAAGCAGTATGGTTTTTGTAGAAGTCATGCAACAGGTGATCTGTTAGCCAGCGTATCCCATCTCTGGAACAAATCGCTGGAAAATCATGGTGAAACATTCACTATTTCACTTGACATTTCTAAAGCATTTGATAAAGTGTGGCATAAAAATCTCATAGCTAAATTAAAATCTATAGGCATAGACCATCTTACTGTCTCATGGATTCATAGTTTTCTTACAGGTCGCCAATTTCATGTTAATTTAGATGATATCACATCCAATATTTTCACAACCAATGCTGGGGTTCCCTAAGGTTCTGCACTCTCACCAACCTTGTTTCTTCTATACATTAATGATTTGCTTATTTCCGAAAGTACACCCAATCCATAGTTTTGCTGATGACAGCACATTGCATGCATCACATGCATCTTCTAAATTTCGATTTCATACTGCAGTTACCACTGATAGAGAGCTGCTAATTGATTCTATCAACAAAGACCTGGATCGTATAATGGAATGGGGTGATCGTAATCTTGTTTCATTTAATCCAACCAAAACAAAACTATACCGTCTTTCACGAATAGAGCAGCATAAAAATTTCCCTATTAAGATAAACAATGAGGAATTGCGTGAGGTTGAATCAGTTAGACTTCTTGGAGTGGATATTCAAAATAATCTGAAATGGAATAAACATGTGTTCAACCTTGCCAAATCTGCAATGCAAAAATTACGATTCTTGAGTCGATGTAAAAAATATTTCAATCCCGATCAAATTTTGCTAATCTTCAAGTTCTTTATTCGTCCATGTATGCAATACTGCTGTCATGTTTGGGGAGGTGCTTGTTAGTCAACAATAAAATGTCTAGACTCTGTACAGAGAAAAGCAATACGGTTGATTGGTAATACCGAACTAACGGAACAGCTTGAATCACTTCAGTATACAGAAGGAATGTGGCTGAATTGTCAATCTACTACAAATATAACTTTAGTGAATTCTCCTCAAAGGAAATTCAAAACATCCTTCCATCATGTACGCAATTTAATCGGCAAACAATAACTTCAGAGTTATCTCACCCATTTGTTGTCCAAATACCTCGTTGTAGAACTATGTCCTTTCAGAACGATTATTTTAATAGAGTGGCCAAATTGTGGAACTCAGTGCCCTCCTCTGTATTTCGCGATGAATTTTCTCCTCAGGCATTTAAAGAAAATGTCCATCATCATTTTAAACAATTAGTATAGTTATCCATATATCCGCATTCCTTCCATTTCCCTCATCTCCTTCCTTTATAGTTGACATGGTATCTTCGGATATTGAGTCTGAATAATGATTATTTCATATTTAGTGTGCTAAACATGTCTAGCTAATTAATAAAAAAAAATACAAAATAAGGAAAAACATATTTTTAATGATATTTTTCTTAAATAAAAATATTTAAATATAGTAGAATTTTTTTGCCAGCGAACACGAAATTTGTTTGTTATGCGCATATTGATTTGCATATGCGCATAACAAACAAAATATTCAGTGTCTCGATTAAAATATTAAAAAAAACTATTGGGGTTCCATTGAAATGGACAAAAAAAAATGCATAAAATTTATAAATTACTATTGAAATTCAAACAATTATAATAGAAAACAAAATTTTAATAATTAAAAATAATTATAATAAAAATAACGACGCCTATGTAAAAAAATATAACAACAAACAAATGGTACGAACTAGTAGTAGAAATTTAACTTATATAATTGTTTTAAAAACAAATTTATCCCAAAATAAATAATGCATCTCTGTTTTACTTTTTGTCTCATCTTTTATCTCTTGCTGCGTCTTATCTGTCAAAAATTCGCTGGCAAAAAAATTCTACTATACATAGTTCAAAAATAATAATATATATTAAAAAATTGAATTCCTTTATTTTGTTAAACAAATTTGACAGATCAAAAAAATGTGACTTTTACTTCGGTCTGAAAGACCTAAGTATTGCATTCATGAGCCAAAAGTGAAATTCTTACCCCCACTTTTTTGGCATTTCTCGACGTTTTAGGACCTTCTGATTCTAAAAAAGCAAAAAAATGTATGTCTGTCTGCCGGCCGGCCGTCACAACCTACGAAATCTAGAAAACCGCTGGACAGATTTCAAAATTTTTTTTCTAAAAATAGATTTACTCAATGGGAAGAGCCGAAAGACGAAGACGATGTCTTTGATAACTGTACCGGAAGTGTGTTAAAAAATCGTCAAGTGTGTCAAAACAAGGAAATTTGTATGTTTTTTGCTTAAAAAACTTTCATTTTAAGTGATTACGAGTAGGAACATTGAATTTGGAGAAATGTTGATGGTTGGGATTGGTATGTGAGACCAATATCTAGATTATTGCATTATAAGTTTGTCAAAAAAATGTTGTCAAGTGTGTCAAAAGAAAGATTTTTATTTATTTTTTTACCCAATTTTTTGTAAAAAAATAAAATTAATTATTTGTATGATATGAAATTTTATTATTATTATTACAGAGAATTATGGTTTTACAAGTTTGTCAAAAAAAATAATGTCAAGTTTGTGAAATGAAAGATTTTTATTAATTTTTTTATCCAATTTTTTGGAAATAAATAAATTTAATTATTTGTTTGACATGAAATTTTATTATTATTATTGAGAATTATGGCATTGTAAGTTTGTCAAAAAAATGTTGTCAAGTGTTTCAAAAGAAAGATTTTTATTTTATTACCCAATTTTATGGAAAAAAATATTAATTATTTGTTTGACATGAAATTTTATTATTATTGAGGATTAAATGAAATCATTTTTTTGACACACTTGACAATATTTTTTTGACAAACTTATAATGCCAAGTTTGTCAAAAAAATATTGTCAAGTGTGTCAAAAAAATGATTTCATTTATTTTTTAGATAATGTTTTGGAAAAAAAAAATTTATTTGTTAATTAATGTTGGCAAACGGCCTTATTGATTCCACACAATTTTTTTTTAAATATCGTCACTTCAACTCCATACAGCAAAAACAAAAAAAAAAACAAATACAAACACTGATTTGAATTTAGATTTCCTTTATTGTAAAACTATTGAGATAACTTTATTTCTTAAAAAAATATAAAAACAATTTTCTCTTACTAGTTTCGTATCATCTTCAGAGAGACAATTTGTAACTGCAGATGAGTTGCAAATGGTCTCTCTGAAGATGATACGAAACTAGTAAGAGAAAATTGTTTTTATATTATATGAGATTTGTTGCATTAAATTTCTAGACAATACTTTGTGTGAATTCATAGAATGGAGAACATTTCTATTCTAATTAACATCCTAAGTCACGAATCACGATTGTATAGTCATTATTGATTGTTTCCAATCAATGTGAAATCAATGGCTGACACTTGGTCAATTTGTAGTCCTATATGTATTAACATTAGACTACTTAAGGGAATTTAAATTAATTTTGAATTTTTGAGATCAATTAAACTCAAGTAAGTAAAGAAGTAATTGGAATATTTTCAATTCAAAGGTATGGTTTGAAGTTTCTCAGACAAAAACTCCACTTCAGATTTTTCGTGTTTCGGTTGGGATTCGAACCTACCTCGTCAGTGCCCGGCTCGAATCCTTGGGCAGATACGCTATCGATTACGCCGCTGAGGCGATGACAATTTCAAAGTTGAAACTTCTTCATCACTTATTTATTTTTACTTAAGTTGAATTTTTACACTGTCATTAGACTCCAATTATGGAAATGTTTTTACATTATATGAGATTTGTTGCATTAAATTTCTAGACAATACTTTGTGTGAATTCATAGAATAGAGAACATTTCTATTCTAATTAACATCCTAAGTCACGATTGTATAGTCATTATTGATTGTTTCCAATCAATGTGAAATCAATGGCTGACACTTGGTCAATTTGTAGTCCTATATGTATTAACATTAGACTACTTAAGGGAATTTAAATTAATTTTGAATTTTTGAGATCAATTAAACTCAAGTAAGTAAAGAAGTAATTGGAATATTTTCAATTCAAAGGTATGGTTTGAAGTTTCTCAGACAAAAACTCCACTTCAGATTTTTCGTGTTTCGGTTGGGATTCGAACCTACCTCGTCAGTGCCCGGCTCGAATCCTTGGGCAGATACGCTATCGATTAAGCCGCTGAGGCGATGACAATTTCAAAGTTGAAACTTCTTCATCACTTATTTATTTTTACTTAAGTTGAATTTTTACACTGTCATTAGACTCCAATTATGGAAATGTTTTTACATTATATGAGATTTGTTGCATTAAATTTCTAGACAATACTTTGTGTGAATTCATAGAATAGAGAACATTTCTATTCTAATTAACATCCTAAGTCACGATTGTATAGTCATTATTGATTGTTTCCAATCAATGTGAAATCAATGGCTGACACTTGGTCAAATTTGTAGTCCTATATATAGTCCTATATGACTCCCCGCAGGAAGGGTCGATGTTGATCGATTATGATCAATGTTGATCTACGGGTCTGACTACCCTGCGTAATAATAAGAACAATAAGAATATGTCGAAAATTTATTAGTATAATTAAACCTAAGCAGTCAAAAGTGGCTGAAACTTGCAACTGAAACGGTAAATACACCAATTAATGTTACGCTTGTGCATCTAAGTGATACAATTATATCGAATGATCAGTCAGATCCCTACAAAAGTGCTATTATTTTGTGTTCTACTATTGCTAACATATTTTCATCTAATATAAATAATCCTGAACCGCTTTCTAACAATAACAACCGTTTCACTATTTATATTGTTACTAGTCCATTTTTTTTCTCTCCAAATATCTACCTTTTCCAATATTTTTGAAAAATTGAATACAATTTTTAATAAGAAACAATTCCTTAAATTTGAATGAAACTAATAATAATATTAATGATGACCAACATAATGTAAGCAATAATCGTATTAACCGCTTATAGGACTAAGCGGTCATCGTGTGTGTGTCTGGGTATATGTGGGTGCATGTTGGTGTATGAAGAACGAAAGTGCGTGAATGTATGAGAGTAGTCGGGTTGGACGTGTTGATCGTGGTTCTTTCGCATAAGGGGGTCGCCAGAGTCTACTCAGCTCACTTGTTATATTTCTTTTCTTATCCGTTCAATTGATCTCGAGATTCGAGTACAACACTGTTATTTGTAATGGAGCAGCAGGAATCATTTCTCGATCCCATAGACTGATGCTGGCTCGGGGCTATATAAACCTCATCCAGGTACGCGACCTGGGGGTCAATTCTAACTTGATGACTTCAAGTTATATGACTTGAATTTCGAAATTTCGAAAATGAAGTCACAAATCTCGATTCTGTCTGGGTCATATGACTTTTTCCAAACTCATTTGAAATGTCAAAAAGTCATTAAAAAAAAAGCTGTGACTACCGTTATTAAAAATGTCGAATGATAAATTTAAAAAAAAGTCAGGTAAAACGCCCACAAACAGCCAAAAGGTTGCTTGATTGATTATTTAGAAATTAAATTGATTATTTAGAGGAACATTTGGAGTTGGCTTTGAAACCAATTTTCATCTGCAGAGGATGGAAAAGTAAACTTGAAGAGCAATGGGAGATACTATTCTAGAGCTAGATGAAGTTGAGAGCAAGAAGGGCGGCATTATCACATACGATGTCGTGGAGGGAGATGGTTTTACAGAAGAACTGGGAGTGAAAACTGAAGATAATTCTACCTCCTCTGCGATAAATTTCATTCAAAAACCATCGAGCCTGCCGCAAAAACGAAAGAGAAAACTTGAAATGGCAAATGCAAAAACAATTTGCAGCTGTGAAAAACGATATATTGAAATGCACAAAATAATCATTAAAATTGAGAAGCAATTTGATCCCGAAATCTCCTGCCTACTATTCCTAGTGTTCGGTACATACATTCTGATAAAAAAAAATCATGATTTTTCTGTACTAAAAATAGTATAAACGCGGCCAATTCTCACGAAAAAAATCAATTTTTTTCTTGCGTTTAAATGTCAAAATATTTTGAATTTAGGTGTCAATAAAACTATTTTATTTGGTTCTTTACGCTTTTGGTTTTGTTTTATTTATGCTTACATTTTTGTGATAACTATTCTTGATAAATTTGGTTTTGTGTTTTCGGGATAAATTTATCGTTTGTGACCAAATTAATTGTAATAAAAGTAACGTCTAAAGTTTGACTTATAAATACATTTTGTTTTTTTGACTGTTTGGTCCGGTTTGACGTAATATTCAACGAAGTGAAATTAGTAGCAAGCAACTTTGACGTTTAATAACGTGATTTTTTGTTTCATATACCTGTACCGAACACGCTCATTAGAAAATTTACTGCATTTCTTGTATTTACGCTTCCTAATTTTCCTGCGTCTTTTTCGTATTTTATTTCTAAAACAAAAATCGCAGAACGTTTATGTTCATTTTGAATCGAGAAACATATGTATTTAATCTGACCGAACAAAATTTCTATGATTTTCTCTTATTAATAAGAATAATATCTATTTTTTATAAAAGGTTAAATTATGTACCATAAACAAACACAAATTTACATAAAATTGACAGTAACAAAATTCTGTAAATGTCAAACAGTCATTCTATGAAAATTGATTTGAAGTCACTCACTTTTTGACTTAGAATCGCAAAACATAGAATTTTGACTTCGAATAAATGAGTGACTCTCTTTGAGTTGGATTTTTTTAACAGTCATATGACTGAGTCACCTCATCAAGTTAGAATTGACCCCCTGCTATGCCACTTCGCTGCTATGCCGCGAAGAAGCTCTTCACTACAATCGAAAACACAAATATATGTAGAAAAACGAAAAACGAAAATTATTGTTGGCAGCCTTTTACACAAAATACCTAAATTTATATTTATGTATAATAATATAGTAATTTTTATTTATTTAATTTCAGATATGCTGAAATCCAGAAAATATATGTATCTATTGTTATTTATGTGACTATAACACCTCTAAAGAATATTTATTTACTTAAAATTGAAAATAAAAGTATTTTATTTAATGATTTATTTGTTAGGTGTTATGTTCTATTTTAAAAAATATTTATTTATTTTAAAAAAATATAAAAGATATTTAATATATTGTAGATTTAATATCTGGATGTGTTTGATTTAATAAAATTCTATTTAATTAATTTTCCCTAAAATTATTTAATTATTATCCTAAAAAAATATTTTATTTAATAAATTTTTATTTATTTAATTTTCAAAAATTATTGTTTTATTAACTTCCCGATATGGGAAGTTATTGTTTTTGGGTCGATTTTCGAAATCGGAATTTTTTTGATATCTTTACGTTTCATGACCTCCTGAAGCTGTTTGGACTATTTTTAGCTGGCAGTCTGTATGTGTGTGTGTGTGTGTATGTATGTGTATATCGCTGTGTGGAGAATTTTTGCCCAACGCTTTCTCAATAACGAATGGGTCGATTTTAACGAAAATGGTCGCAATCGATGTATCTTGTCGTAACTTAGAGCCCAGTCCTTTTCTAGCGAAATTAAATCATTTGTTTTTTAGTGGTTTCCAAAAAACTGAAAATCATCTCTTGCAAATATCATGAGATTAATAAATAATGCTATCAAGGTTATTAATAAATAATGCTATATTTTTTGTCATCATGTCAGACATTTATAATGACATATAAACAATTGCTATCTTAGTTTTTGAGATTTTTAACAAAATGTGAAAAAACTACGTGTTATTTTCTTTATGCAAACGCATGATATCTGGATGAAACTTTTGTATGTAAATGAGCTGCAACCGCATCCGGGTTTACTTGAATATTAAAAACCTGAGTTATTTTCTAAATTTGACAAAAAGGTCAGAGGTTCGAGAGTAGATTGGCTGTCAACTTGATTGTCAACTGTTTATTAACTTCCTGATATGAGAAGTTGTTGTTTTTGGGTCGATTTTCGAAATCGAAATTTTTATAATATCTTTACGTTTCAAGACCTCCTGAAGCTGTTTAGGCTATTTTTAGCTGGCAATATGTATGTGTGTGTGGGTATGTGCGTGTGTATCATCGTATGTGGACAAACATTTATCCAACGCTCTCTCAACAAAGGATAACCGATTACAACTTCAATGGTCACAGCCGATATATCTTGGCGTAACTTACATCCCAGTCCTTTTCTAATGAAATCAGTTCGTTTATTTTTTAGGGGTTTCCAAAAAACTGAATATAATCTCTTGTAAGTATTACTAGAATAAATAATGCTATCAAGATCATTTACCTCCCATTTTGTTTGTCATCATGTCAGCCATTTATAATGACATTTGTATAAACAATTGCTATCTTGCTTTTTGAGTTTTTTTAAGAAAGTTTGAAAAATAGGTGTTATTTTCATTACGCAAACGCATGAGAACTTGATGAAACTTTCGAATTAAAATGAGCCGCAAACGCATCCGGTTTTATTTGAATATGGAAAATGTGCTATTGTAAATCAGCTATTTTCAAAATTTGGCAAAGGAGTCGGGGAGGATGTCTGTGGTTCGTTTAACAACTTTTTTTAGACTTCTCAGTCTTGACATTTAATTTTGTTGAAACTTGGAGCATAAGGTTTTTGTAATGTTTATAGTAGTTTTGCAACTTGCTGCTTTTGTAATGTTTGAAGTTAAGGTGGGGGACAAAAAAATAAACACACTTTTTTGGAACTAACTTAAAAACTAAGTAGTTTTTGATTTTTTTAAACTAAACTCGATTCCTTAAAACAAACTTTTGTTTTACTATCTTCTTATCAATGTCCATAAAATATTGATAAAAAATAATATTCATAATTTTCTTGTTGTCAGTAGGCGTGGACAAATACATTGTATAACTGTAAAAAATTTCAAGTTGATAGCACTTATAGTTTTTGAGAAGTCTCGAAGTCTCACCAATAGGGTACCGTTTTTACTTTTTCAAAGTACGGAGCCCTAAAAATGGTGATATTGTTTGAGAAAAATCGAAAAAATTTTAGCAACGTTGACGAAGTAGACTTTAAGTAGACTCCACCGCTAGTTTTTTTTAAATATATGGTGCAATGAAAATCTTCTTTCCAGTGTAACCAAAAGATGAAAAAATGACGATTAATTGCAAGTCTTAGAAAGTGAATTTCAATTTATTAAAGTTTTAAGAAAATATCTTTATGTTACCTATTTAACTTAACGGGAAGTTCTTGGCGTGGCCGCTATGGTCACACCCTACCCTACTAGTTTAATTTTTTATTTAATGTAGATAAGAGATTCCCAAAATCAAGATTCGTCTGAAGACAATTAAAAGTAAGTATGGTTTCCATATCCATTTTATTTATTCTTGAATTATCACACTCGCGAGCCCACTCCAACAATGCATGTGAGAACCGAAAGGATAAGCCCCTACCGACCGGATTCTACAAAACGGTTTCTCCCGAGCTTAACAAAGGCAATCACAACTGTCACGATTAGACCTTAGGCCCATTTCTACTGACCCAGTTGTGATTCCTTAACCTAGAAATAAATTATCATTAGAACTAATGCCATAGTCGGAGAATGCTCCCGAGCGCCAGACTTCAAGTCTCAAATTCCATAGACTTTGTTCTATTGTAAAAGCTAAATTGTTAAATAGTTAAATTTGAAATTGAATGAGGTGAAGCCTCTGATCCTGATAAAAAATTTTATTTGGTTCCCCTCTTCATTTCATCGAAAAAGCCTCTGAGCAAAGAATGGTACTACTGGTTTGTACCTAAGTACAAACGCAGCAGCACCACTCCCCATCATCTGAGAACTCCCTCGCTGGAATGAAGAGAAGAATCCAAAGAACGTCGATCGCATGTCCATGATGGACAGAGGCGACCTAGGAACATCATCATTGTTAAGGGATGAAGCCCCATGGATGGCTTCTTAGGCCTACCAGTTAAGAAAAAATTTATTTACTTCATAGTAAATCCATGGGCTACACAGCCCGAGAGCTTCTGGCCTTCATAACCCCCTTTGATCATAAATAGTTATTTGTTTAAACTTATGATATTCACATACTAAATTTTTCACAAATAGTTTTTACATAGATAGTTTGATTTCTTGATAGTTTGTATCCTAAAGTCATTTCTTTTTTTAAATTTATTGGGTTAGCTCCTTCATTGGAGTCATATCGCCGATCCTAAACCAATACCGATGTCGATAAATAAATGTAAATTTGGTGTGAAATCTCCAACACTAATCACGAAATTAATGATGCAACAAAAGTTAAATTTTTACAAGATTTTAAAATAACTATTTTTGATTCTTTGGAACTTTTTCAATGAATTATCTAACTACGATGTCTAAATCCAAATAAGGTCGATAGAGATAAAACTGTTCCTGCGATGATCTCCCGCTCTAGATTTTTATTTATATAATTATTGATTTTTATTTGTTCTTAATGTTCTCACAAGTACAACGGAAAATGTTAGTTCACCATGTCAGAGCCTATTATGACACGGTTCGCTCGGGGCACGAATCGTTTTATTACCAAGATGTATAATACTACGTAGACCCACCAGGAACCCGAACGACTAGCATTCCGTTTTTAAGAGAAAAAGTCTATTGTATAATTTTAACCATAATATAGTTTGGTTTTGGTCTATTAAAATTAATCCTTTATGTTAAGAGACATATTTTAAATAAACTTTAATTTATTGTAAAAAAATTTAAATAAATGAAAAGGTATTTTCATAAGGCAAGATATGAAATCTAAATTTCATTCAAGATGTCAAAAAACCTCAAACAATATGATTATAATTTTATAAATTACAAACTCAGAACAAAATTTAATCTTCGGCTATCATACGTATATTCATTGATGATCCTATCCCCAATTTTCTTAAATTGAATATAGATTAGGACGTTTGAGTTATTAAATTTTTTATTAATCTTTTATGAAATTTGTAAGCAAGAAAAATGTCCCAAATTCTTTTACAATTTCAAAATAGATTACTTGCTTAAAACTTTTTAATTTATCGATTGTCTAAAGAAAGTTATAACTTTAATATGCCGATATGTTTGTTAACATTGTAATTTGTATAAAACAAGTATAAGGATTGGTTGTTAAATTACTAGCTTCAGTGTTTTTATTGTATGTTGAATAGCCTTTCTAAATTAATTTGTTAATGTTTATAAATTTATAATATAAGATTAAACTTAAATTTTTGTAAGTTAATATACAAGCATATATTACTGGTTATTGCAACCTACAACCCAGCCTAAATTTTCCCGTGTGGTAAATTATAAATTGTTTAAAAAAGTTTTACTTCCTAACAGATTTTTATCTCTTTTCGAACATTCATTAATACCAATTTTAGCTAAATTGAACTCATCATAAATTATGAAAAATAATCAACAAAGTTTGGTGTCTTAGGGAATTTACAGCAAGAAGTTGATGGAAAACAAATAAGAATAAGTGGATTAGGAGTTTTGAAATATTTTTGATACATAACATTTTTGCTATTTTTGAAAGATAAGTTTTGTTTTTAGGTGATTTGTTGAAGTTTAGAAACAAGATGATATATGAGAAATATGTCGTGGTGAAAATGTTTGATCTGAGTTAATTATGGCGGTTTACCGTCGGACACTGGCAATCATCTGGAGATCTTCGTATGTTTTGTTTTAAATATCAATTTCTAAAGTAAACGCTTGGTTTCAGTGGATCTTTTTGAATTGCTCGCACGTTTTGTTGCTTTTGGACAACGTTCAGTTAATTATGCATATAAAAAGTTTAAATTTCGGTTCGGAAATTGTTCACATGTTTGAACAGTTTTTGCTTGGTTATTTAAAACTTCTCGTTCTTTACTGTTCATCTCTCCAACTATAGCAGCTTTTGGATAATTTTAGTATTTATTTGGGAAAACAGCATACGAATAGACATAGTCATTAAAACAATCTCCCAAAAAGAGAATGAAAATTGAATTAATGTATAAAAGTTATTTTGCATTGATTCTATTAACATATTTTTATAAAATGCCAAAGTCGAATAACTTTGTTATTTTCTATTTCATATTTATCTTCCATAAATTTCTTCTTCCTTTCCCATAAAAACTCATAAATATGAAAATACAAAATTTCTTATATTCCGCGGAATAAAGTTATTCCTAAACCTTCAAATTTGAAGCGTAAAATTATTCAATCCAAAATAAAAATATGTTTTCACCTTTGACACCGGTGACCGAAATAGAAGGGAAAATTTTTCAAAAATTGACCCTCTTATAAACAAGAATACTTCAAATTGAACTAAATTCTCACAAACGTTGTTGATTTTGATAAAACTGTACCAATCAAACATTGTGCTTTCCCATATCACCAGCCAACGACAAAATAATGGATATGAACTGAACAATGAGACAGCTAATACCAAACAAAATCCATCACCTAACTCTATGGGATATAACCACGAATTTATTTCCCGTATCAAATCCATTATCAAGAACTCGAATTCACAATGCAATCGACCAACACGATCCAGTTTTTTACCTTCGGGATCGATATATTTTATGTAAAAACAATATCTTCAAATAAAATTCCTACCACTTTTGTGAGGTGATAAAAATTATATCACACACATATATCAAACAAAATATGTAATACTTTTTATTTGTTTATATGTATTTGTTAGTATATTTTTTATAACCAAAAAATTACAAATTTTTTTACAATGTTATCCATTTAAACTTTATCAAATGCAAAAACTTGTGGCACCAAAAAACACAACTGCCCACTTTGATTTAAATTTACATAATGACCTGTATCGAACATCTTATCGAGTATATATAGCCAGCTTCTTCATCTATTGTTTCCCTTTAATTAAACTTTTACTCGCACACAAATTAAAAATTTCCCCCATATCATCTCAATACAAAATACAAGTCAACTACTCCCATATATCATCCCATATGAAATTTATTTGTCTGTATATGAACGATAGACTGGTCGTTAAAACTTAAATTTTCTCAGATGCCCTCTAAAAAAATTCGTTTTAGGTAAAACAAATCAAGAGGGCATTTTGTTTTAAATAAAAAAAACACGTGCTGCAAAATCATCGAAGTTGATTTTTTGATAAAATTGCATTTTTTATAAATATCTCATTAAATATGTAGATTTAGGAATAATAATATAAACATTTTTGTAGAAAAACAAAATCCTACAAAATATATCGGTCAGTTTTTGCATAAAACGTATATTTCTGATTGGGGATTTTTGAGATCAATTAAACTCAAGTAAGTAAAGAAGTAATTGGAATTTTTTTCAATTCAAAGGTATTGTTGGAAGTTTCTCAGAAAAAAAACTCCACTTTTCATTTCTCGTGTTTCGGATGAATTTCTATATATTTATTTATGCATATTTCTGATGAAATTTTGAAAAAACTCGAAATTCTTCGTAACTCATAAAAACAAATATGACGAAAAATTTCGTTTTTTTCTTTTTTAAAGATTTTATTTTTATTCTTTTTATTCCACAGCAGAAGAAGATTAGTACGTCATCCTTAATGTATATATTTTTTATGAGTTACAAAGATTTGCAAAATATCCGCAAAAAATGACTATGTAGGAAGTTTTTTGTAGAGAATTGAATTTCCTACAAAAATGTTTTTCTACACCCGTACTATAAAAATACACTTATATGGCCAAAATCCGTTTTATAATGATATCCATTTCGATACAGATTTTCATTACGATACAGATTTTTAATCAATAGAAACCCATAGACTTTCAATCAAACATGCTGTGCATTTGACGTTTGTTGAAATTTTCGTAGAATATAGCTTAACTTCAATTCTTCAATAAATAATTTCTTTTATATTGCTGATATCAGACATTTTGATAATATAATTATTGAAGTTAAGTTATATTCTACTAAAATCTCAACAAACGTCAAATGCACAGCATGTTTGATTGAAAAACTATGGGTTTCTATTGCTTAAATATTATATTTATATTTGTGTTGAACACAATTACTTGTATTTCTGTAAAAAATTCTACAAAATTGCAATTGTTGATGTAGTTTTTCGTACACTTCCTTAGATTTTTGGGGTAAAATATTTTGTACTGCGTTTTCTGTTTTCTCCGATATGTGTGGAGGAGTCGATGATTAATTATTTTATAGTTTTTCGTTATTTATCGGGTGTAGAAAAAATAGCGTATGCCACTTTCATGTAATGGTTATTAATACACTCGCATAACGAGGTTATTAATACACTCGCATACACACCACACGAAACTCGCCTATGGCTAGTTTCGTATCCCGGTTAATGCTCATGTATTAATAATCATCATTACATGATCGTTGCATAATAAACAATTATATGATTTTTTTAAAATCTGCATATTTCATTAGATATGTATTTAAAAAAAATCTTCGACTTTATCATAAATTCAGTCTCGATGATTTTGCAGCACGTGTTTTTTTTATTTAAAAAAAATGCCCTTGTGTTTTTTTCATTAAAAAGAATTTTTTTAGGGGATGTTTGAGAAAATTTAATTTTTAACGGCCAGTCCAATGAACATAGTACATACGTATACAAAAATTTTTAAATAAAACGGCATTTGCTGATCTAAAACTATATCAAAAACTAATTGCAATGTTGCTTTTTTTAATAGTTCTTTAAACAGCTCTGCAGTAAAGTATTATTATTGCCAATACTTGATATGTTCAAAAACTTGACATGGGGCTGTAAATCTTACATAAAAAATTGTGTACAAAAATTGTGTTCAAAAATTGTTCGTTTTTCCCACTTGCTACATAAATAACTATTCTCTCATCAAAAAAACAAAATATTTTCTTATTAAAATCGCAAAAAAAAAAGTTTTAAATTTATAGAGTTAGGTAGGTTATTAGCTAGACTTCTGATTTTAACTCGTGATTTCTACTCGGTGGGATGTGGAACATAAAACATTATTAAACCATAAAAAACTTTTTTCATTAGTTGAGAAAAATTATTCAACGAAAATTTGTGTTATTTGTTGAGAAATCTTATCGAAACAAAATTTATATAATTTGTTGAGAAAAATTATTTAAATAAAATTTGCTTATTCAAAAAAGTTATTCATTTTGTTAAGAACAATTATTGATATTGTTACGTTTTTCAACCTTACTTCGAATTGGCCTTACTCTCAATTCGATAAACGCAATCCCCAATCTCTTCCTGAGTTTGATCACTGATTAGTAAGCACAAACACCAGGTTTTATTAAGTATTCAACACCTTAATTGTTCCACAACAACAGGAAAACAATGCAGCAAACAATATTCCTAACTAGAATATTCCCTCAACAGCTTCAGAAACTCCAACGGTTGATTGTAGAAATTTCCAGTAACACAACGTTCAAAATAATACACAAAATATTTCTACTCAATAAAACTTAAAACTTTATTCACAAAAACTAATTTAAAGATCACTTTTATAATTTGAACTTCACTATCGCAGGTTTAAAATAAAACTAAAACTAATTTACAACAGGCAACTGCTTATATTGGCGAGTCATTGGCGCCATAAAACCAATGCAACTCAAGCGTCTGTTCTCCATGTTAGGGGCGGCTTGGAGCGGGCGTCTGTCTTGGATCAAGCGGCTCGCTATATAAATGTGTAGAAAGCGTCTGTTCTCCATGCTAGGGGCGGCTTTCAGTGGGCGTCTGTCTTGGATCAAGCGGCTCGCTATATAAACGTGTAAAAAGGTTGTTTCTGGTGACCTTAAGATGCAGAACGAACCCATTCACGAAAATTTGGGTTGGGCGAAGGGCTAACACCCCATTTCCGTAAAAAAATTATTGTCATGAATTCTGTACACAGGCCTCGGAATATCTCGGATTCATTATTGGAACGACCTCGGAAACTGTACCCGGACTACGATTTAAAAATGGGAACCTGGAACGTGCTTAGCCTCAGAAGACCAGGAGATCTCCTAAAACTCACTCAACAAGTCGAGAGCTACACACTGGATATAGTGGCATTACAAGAACTAAGATGGCCAGGCAGTGGAATCCATGAAACAGCGAAAGGATACACTCTGTATTATTGCGGTCATCAAAACGGAGGAGAATTTGGAGTTGGCTTTCTTATACACCGTCGCGTGAATCTCAGCATGTTATCGACTTCTGCCCTATTAATATGCGGTTATGCACACTGAGAATCCGCACGCAAAAATTCAATGTAACGATCGTCAATGTTCATGCACCTACTGAAGATAAAGCAGATGATATTAAAGACCTGTTCTTCCTAGAACTCGAGGAAGTCATCAATAACATCCCGCGGCACGATATAAAAATCGTGGTAGGTGACTTTAATGCTCAAATCGGTAGGATTGCAGAACTTAAAACACATATCGGCCCTAACAGCTTGCATCATACCAGCAACAATAACGGTTTTCGCGCAGCCGAGCTGGCTATGATGTATGATCTAGTAATTTCCAGCACTTTCTTCCCTCACAAGAGAATTCACAAGGCAACGTGGAAATCAAATGACGGAAGAACGGAAAATCAAATCGATCACGTCATGATCTCTAAGAGACACTCTACAAGTATAACTGACGTTCGATCATACAGAGGTGCTGATATGGACACCGATCATATGCTTGTCATCTTTAAGTACAAGTGCAAGTTGTCATCCACATTTAACAGACAAGCAAAAAAGACCGTGCGCTGGAATGTCGAAGCATTTAAACATCCGGAAACGCTGAATAGATATCAGGAAATAATAACACAAAACATAGAAGAGCATGACATCTCTTCTGAGATGCCATTAAACATACAAGAAGAATGGCAAACGCTTCAATCAACCATTATAGCCGCAGCACAAACTACAATCGGAAAACGACCACCGAAATCACACAACGAATGGTTTGACGACGAGTGCCGCCAATCCGTTGAAAATAAACAAAAACTGCGAGAAAAATGGTTAACAAGGAGCACCCGAAGCTCCCAAGCTGATTATCTATGCGCCAGGAAAACCTCAGCAAAACTTCTACGTAAAAAGAAACGCGAACACATGAAGAGCTGCATCGAAAACATCAACCAACATGCGGCCAACGGAAATTCAAAAGAGTGCTTTGCCAATGCACGAAATCTGACCAAAGATTTCCACCCAAGATCTACAGCCATCAAAAATGTAAATAATGAACTTACAACAAGTGAACGTGATGTGCTGGCAGTGTGGCGATCCCACTTTCAAGACCTACTGAATAGGACGAACGAAGTTCATCCTATTCGAGCAATTGCTCCATCAACTGAAGAGATTTTTGTCCCTTACCCAGCAATAGAAGAAGTGGAAGCTGCCATTAAAAAACTGAAAAATGGCAAATCACCAGGTTTCGATGGAATTCCCGCAGAACTTCTGAAAAATGGAGGAGCAGCTCTGGTCTCACGTATATACGATCTGATTCTTGCAATCTGGGACCAAGAAGAACTACCTGATGAATGGAAAACAGCTCTCATTGTTCCGCTACATAAGAAAGGTGACCGTTTAAAGTGTGAAAATTATCGTGGCATCGCACTGTTGAACACTGCATATAAAATACTAGCTAATGTTGTACTTGCTCGACTCATCCCGTTCGCCGAATCTATCATCGGTGACTATCAGTGTGGTTTTCGTCCCAACCGCTCAACCACAGATCAATGTTTTACATTAAGGATGATTCTGGAAAAATGTTGGGAGTACAACATCAGCATTCACCAGCTCTACGTTGATTTCAGGCAAGCATATGATAGTATCATCCGCGACAACCTCTGGTCCGCACTCATATGCCTTGGTATCCCAGAGAAACTTGTTTCTCTGTGTAAACTCACAACATCGGGATCAAATTGTAGAATAGTAATCGAAGGGTCAGTTTCTGATCCTTTCGATATAACATCAGGTGTTCGACAAGGTGATGCACTCGCGCCCGTACTATTTAATTTGGCGCTGGAGTACGCGATAAGAAAAAGCCGAATTGAGACACAAAACTGCATATATAACAAATCTAGTCAAGTTCTTGGCTACGCAGATGATATTGTGCTTCTCGGACGTAGAACAAGCGATATTAAGGATAGTCTCTCTCAGCTTGAACGAAATGCTAAACGGCTTGGATTATGCATCAACACCAGCAAAACTAAAGTGTTAACAACATCTAAGAACATACCTCCCGGAAATCTGGATACTGGCGACTATGAAGTGGAACGCGTGGAAAACTTCAAATACCTCGGGTCTGTAATAACATCGTCAAATGACATGCAGGCAGATATCAAAGCCCGTGTCTCTGCCGCATACAGAGTTTTCTACGCATACTCAAAACTTCTGCGATCAAAACATCTTTCGCGGTCGTGTAAACTCACACTTTACAAAGCATTGATACGACCTGTGCTTACATTTGGAAGTGAAAGCTGGACACTGACTTCCTCCGATTGTAGAATTCTATCAACATTCGAGAGGAAAGTCATACGAACAATTTATGGTCCATGTAAAGTTGCTGAAAATCAGTATAGAATCCGAATGAATCATGAAATCAGACAGCTTCTTGGAGGCTGCGATGTAATCGGATTCATTAAATCCAACCGGATTAGATGGTTTGGTCATGTAGAAAGGGCTCCATTGGAAAGAATGATAAAAAAAGCGTCCCAACAACAACCAGCTGGTGTTCGTCGAAGAGGAAGACCTAGACAACGCTGGCGTGATGACATCATCCAAGACCTTCGTGATATAGGATGTCGAAACTGGGGTCAACTGGTCATGGAACGAGATGATTGGAAGCTGGTGGCACAGACGGCAAAATCCCTTCATGGGATGTAAACGCCAGAGAGAGAGAGAGAAACTGCTTATATACTACTACGCTTAATTCTAGACAATTCGAGGTCACTTTCTAGAAACCTTGAGAAAATAGTAAAACACTCAATTAATTTACGTTATGCTGATTTGATTCATAAAATCATTCAATTTTATTCATTGTCGACCCAAGTTCTACGAAATAACGAAATACAACAACAACACTATTCATTTCATTAATTTGTTGTAGTATTTTGTTGATTTGATTTTCCTGGAAGTGACCGTAATCGTCTGGATTTTTCTGTAATCGTCTAGATTTTTCTGTAATCGTAACAATATTATTAAGATAAATGTTTAAAAAAAATTTTTTGAAAAAGAAAATATTAAAGCAATTTGTGTTATTTTTTGAAAAAAATTATTTAAAAAACTTTGAGCAAATTTTTGAGAAAAATTATCTCAATAAATTTCTGCGCTTTTTTTAGAACTAAGTTAGCTTAGGAGAGTGGTTGATTTTCTATTGGTTCCATTTGCGATAAAATTGCTGCGCAACCGTCAAATATTAAAACTACAACTGCGGCTCTGTTAGGTAGTTTTTCTTTCCATAAAAATATGAAGCACTAAATTCCAAATTAACGTTGAAATTTAAATAAATTTTAATTATTGTACACTAATCCAACTATTCCTTAAGGCATCAGCCTTTTGCTTATTTAATTCAATATCTCTCAGTTTAAAGCCTTTGTTTTTTTTTTTAGAACAATTGTTACAGCTCTGAGCTATATAATTCCTAAACGAAAACAAAAAAGTCATTCATAAATATAATAAAGGATTAAATATAAAATAAAATCTTACTTAAAAAATAAATTTATACAGATTACTACCAAACCAACCTACCTTCATTCAATTCATAATGTCAACGCACCAGCTTTTTATTCCAGAAATAAAAAAAAATCCGTTTGTCGTCCTTTATTTAAATTTTTTTCTTCTAATAATTCATATTTTTTTTCAACAAATTCGTACGCGAGTCTCCACCAACCTGTTTGTATATGTTTTCACAAAAGTTAAATTATTGTTTAAACAAAAGAAAAAAGAAAAATCCGAAGAGAATATTTCGTTGAAAATTCGTTTTTTAACAACTAAATATTTCCCCATTTTAATGTTGGAAATCCCAAATCACCGTTGAACCAAAATTCTACTGCGAATATCGAAGAGAAATTTTTGAAGGTGGGTTGATATATGGCTACTTACTTTTAACTGCTATAGAATAAAATTTAAACTTAATATCATTTAGTATTTTAATTTTTGTAAACTATAAATTTTTTAAATCATTTTAAAATGTTAAATTGCTTAAAGTTAAACGGTACCATAACAGCTACCAATATATCAGTCTAACTCGTACACCCTTACAAACATAAATTCTCTCGATTACTCATATTGATGAGAGAAAACTTTGTTAATATTTCAGAAATTTCCACAATTTTCCTCTTTTTTTATTATAATTTTATTTAAAAGAAAAAGAGTGAAATTGAAATATAGAAAAATAACAGAAAACGTAAAAATATTAAGTGAAACACGAATATTGAAAATAGTAGTATTAGATAGCTTTCAATTTTCAAGCACCATCAGTTTTCCCCGGGCTTTTAAAGCATAACATGTGAATGAAAAGTCTAAACGAGAAAAAATAAAATAAAATGTAAGAATCATAGATTTTTATTTAAAAAACAAAAAAAACTGTAAGAAAATTGTTGAATATTTTTTTTAAACCTCTGAAAAAAAATTAAATTAATTTAAAAGAAAATCTGAACGTAAAAATCAACGAGAAAAATAAACGAGTGTGGCGTGAAATTAATTAATTCAATTGATTTTGATTTAAACATTTTTTTAATTAATTTTGTGATTGTTTTGTTAAGTGGTTGTTGTGCTGTGGTTGGGTTGCTTTGAAAAAAGAAATAACTTGTTGAATCAAATTGACAGTAAAATTCAATTTAAAAATAAAAAAAACCTTTTCAATTCGTTTTATTGTTTGCAATAGGTAGGAAAAAAATTTGTTTATATTATTTATTAAATTTACGATAACATATTTTTGAATAGTTTTTGTAACTGTTATCAGCGTAGCATTAGTGGGGTGGGTTGTCACATTGATTGATTTGTGGTGAAAAAAAAACAATTTTTACTAATTTGTATTTAATGATTGTAATTTAAAAATAATTAATCTTTCAAAGAAAATGATAAGTTTACGTTAATTACCGAAAAATTGTAAACAAAAAAACGAAAATTTAGTTTGCGGTTGAACTCTTTGAAATAAGAAATAAAGTTTCAATTTCAAAGACGGATCGTTGAACGTAAAAATGAAAATATTAAGAAAAAAGCAAAAAATCCAGGGAAATATTGAGTTTGTGTAAAGGAATTTTTGCGTTTAGTTTTTCTTATGATTATAATAGGTTTCTTGATATTTAAGATTGTTTTAAGATTTAGTTCAAGTTCATTTAACACGAGTTGTAATAGAAGAATTTATTTGTGGTTAGGGGATTTTTGATATAACAAATTGATGAGTGAAAATGTTTTGAACTTTAACGAGGCACACAATTTTTTTTCCCGGGAATATAATTACGATATTGCATGTCATTGGTTATTATTCAAAAACTATTGGTTGATGATTGTTTGGCCGATTTGGGGTTCAAAATTCTTAAAATTTCATAATATTTTATACGAAATTCAACAGTTTGTTTGTTTTCTCCTTTTTTCTGTTGTTGATGAAAATTTTAAAAATGTTGTTGCTAAATTATGATTTTTATTTGTAAACCTTGCGTCTGTAATTTGTTGCTTAGATTAAGTTTTTAAGAACTATTCACTTAAAACCACTTCACTGTGATGTGTACTCTTCTTTAATAGAATTAAGACCTTTATTGGTAGCTTTATTATGATACGATAGCATGTCATGCCATGTGAACAGAGGTATCGGTCGAGAAATATGTTTAATCATAACAGAGTTTTTCTCCACGAGATCTTTTAGTACAAGTAGGGCGCGTTAAAAGTACAGGTCTGCTATGGAGAGACAGCATGTGGTGAAGGGAGCTATTCATTCCCTGCCATCTTTTACTTCACACCAAACTGTAAGTATTTTTTCCCTTGTGCTTTTTCGGACCTTACAACTCTGTTGCCCTTGATTCAGCCTATTTGGTAGGCAGGAAGATAGGATAGGAAGATAGGATAGGATAGGAAGATAGTGTTGAAGGAGTACTGTTTAGGTTCCTTATTTTCAAGAAGTATGAGATAGTCGTTACGTGGGATAGTCGTTACAGTTGGAGGGAATGTGTTAGTTTATTTCAAATGGATTGACAGTTCCAAAGATTGATCTTTGGTTTTCAAATAAATGCGAAAAATTGCTTTTGCTAGCATTCACTGGTTGGTGAAGCTTCTTTAAAGTGGTTAAAGCTATCCAAGGTAATTTTTGTATGTCTTCTCTAACTCTCCTTATCGATAGGGATATGCCTACAACTGACCTAAAAGAAAAAGCTCTTTTATTGAGATATAATTTTTCAAAAATTTTAATCTGAATGAACCTAAATTTCTACATAAATGAATTCCTAAATACTAATAAGGCATCTGGATCGTATTCCTCGAATTATTCTAACTAACCTCTCTTATTAAAACCAAGAAGCTAGCAAGAATCCTCACTAAATTCTCCCATATATTATATAAGAAAGAGATTTTTCCTGAAGAATGGAAAATGACAGCTGTACAGGCTGTTTCAAAGAAATATACTAAAACTCAACCATTTACTAACAGATACATATCAAGTTTGTTAGTGGCTGCTAAAATATTTTAGAAATACATTAATTTTAATAATATGAGCTTCTTTGATTCTTCCAAAATAATTAACGCAAGCAAATAGGGATTTTTTAAAGGAAGATTGACAGGAAATTTATTCTCCTTTGTTACCCATATCTGCAATAAGTTACTTGAGAACAATGTCGAGTTTTTCGGTGGAGTTCATAATTTTATTACCAAGAAAACTTTTAAACCAACGTTAATAAATTCCTCAAAAAATTCTAAATCCAAATCTTTATCCTTGTTTCCATGGCAGCTTCGGTTATTCAGAACCCATTAATTTATTAAAAAAATTACAATTCACACTAAACATGCCCAACTTTCAACAAAAAAAATTTAGGATATACAGTTCCGCTAAGAAATACTCTTTCAAGGCTTTTATTAATGCAGCACTCTCTTGGTGGTCTCAACTGACTCACATTACTTTTCTTATATAAGACCTTTTGTTTGATTAATGATTACTGAAGTGGCCTTTTGAACATTAGCACTGCTTTACTATATAAAGTCCAATAGTCTTCATCCCGAGTTTTCAAGCCTCTGTTCAGAAATGTTTGAACCTTTGTATTAGTTTGTCAAGGTTCTTGTTGCACCAAATTATTTTGTGGGTACCACGTCCTGACTAACAAGCCTTTGAGCTGTTTAACCGCTTAATCTTTAGCTTGGCCCTTGAAAATGCCTCTGCTTATTTTTTTGCGGCTAGTAAGTTCATTAAGCGCACCCAATTCGTCCGTCGTGGACTTCTAAAAAATTAATATATATACAAACAACATAGAGTGATGTCTATAGTAACTTGCTAATGTTAGTCAACAAATTAGTAGCAGCCAAGTGTTCTAAAAGAGACTGACCTCTTAGCTATTGGTGGTTGCCGAGCACACATGATGTGAATTTGTGTCGTAGTCGACTATGATTCAGTTTTGGCAGGAGAATAATGAAGTTATAAGGCAGATAAGCAGACATAATAAGGACTTGACTTTTCTCCGTAGCTTCCCCATAACTGAGCATCCCTACTGTAAAATAACCCGAGGATAGCTCGACTAGAAGACGCATATCTAAACTTGTATGTGACTTTGCTCTATAGTTTTGACAGCACCTCCTTTATACTGAATGTCCCAATCCTTCATGGATAGAGCTGATACTCTGTTTTACAAGATCTAGGTCTCCTGAATTATTTAGATTTTTCTGTGCAACTTTCTAGCAAGTGAGGCCATATGCGATTGCATATGACCCACTTATACTATGTTAAAAATTATTTTAGTGAAACTTAAGCTTCTTCAGTATTATTGTCACAGCGGTTGTTGATTATGACTCCAAACCCTATAGAATAAATTTGATATATACTGGGTCGCACATAAAGAAAAGTTTCGCTTTCGGAATAGATATTGCTTTCGCACTATCTTCAGCGAAAAATGCGCAGGAGGTTGCTATCAACCAAGATTTGTAGTATGAGGTGTGGTAGACCGTGCAAGTTTACCCGTCACTATTGCATTCGGGTGTGTATGCGGCGACTAACCTCTTTACAAGAAATTTATAAGAGAAAAAATAAATGTATCAATTTCACTGCGGGCTTATATCACTACCCAGGTTCTCAAGAGAGATGAGCCGCCTTATCACAACCATCCCCTAATTGTTTACCCTAACAATTCATATTCATTCACTTCGGTTCTTTTTCTATTTATATCTTTTGAACCTTATTAATAAAATGTTCGTTCTATGTTACCTATTATCTCAACCATCCAGTAGACCTCAATCGGATGCTTGGAAGTTTGAAAGGATTGCTATAGATATAAATAATACACTCCACTTGGATAAACAATAAAATGCAGGCACCAAAACTGTATTTGACTACCTATGGTTTATAATGATGTTAGCACAATTTTGACAATGAACCCCAAATGTGCTATCAGCCAATACATATAATCACTCCGTCACTGACCTTGAATGGTTACTTCATTATTTATTTAATTCATCAACAATTAAAAATTCATCAACAATTAAAATAGTATTTTAATCGATCAGTGTGTAATGAAATAGTTTATTCCCAAGCAAGATTTTAAATTTGAGAGAGAATAAAATTCACTCTACTTTATTCTCTGACAAAGAATTGTGTATTACATAAAATAAAAACATTTTCTTCAATTAAAACAATAAATCTTTATTGTTTTATTTGATAAATCAAATGTCTGATTAAAAAACACCCTGATGATAAAAAAAAAGTCCAAGCGGCACGTATATCCGCTAGAAATAGGTAGATTTCGAGATCAGACAGTTTTGTGTGCCAGTAGAATCTGATGTATCAGATTAGTTTAAACAACACAAACTAATTTCAAACAGATATCGAGCAAATTTTAAGAAGAAAATTAGCTACATATAAGCAAAACTATATCTATCCAATTTTGCAACAAACAAATATCAAATCTTCCACAGAACATATGTGTGACAATTTATGACACAAACCTACGCTATATCATATGTCGTCCAATTACTGCAAAATATCAAAATAGTTTATTTCTAAGAAAAAAAATTAATTTCTTCTATTCAAACCTTTTTATTTTTTTTCATTGACTGTTATACGGTTTTTGCAAATTGTAGTTATGGAGTGTTGCAAACTTTTTTGTTGAAGCCAGCAAGTCAAAAACCTCTAACTGCAGAGGTTTATATTTATAAGAAACGGATTAAAATGCTTCCACAGATTCAAAATTTATGAAGTTTTTAAAAATAATAGTATCCAAACGGCCGTTATAACGAATTAAAAAAACAAATTTTTTTCTAGTATAAAGCCTCTAGTTATTTAACCATGTGTCAGATTTTCCTGATTTACGAACTCGTCCAAGATATTAATAAAACACACATGTTTACGGAAGGTTTTTTGATCTGGCTTTACAAATGCAACCGTGAGAGTGCCGGTTGGTTCAAACGCATTTTGTGTTTTACAAGCTTTTTTGTTGGAGCCGCTCACTCAGAAACTTCCAACTGCAGAGGTCTTTTTTTTTAAGGAAACTGATTAAAAAGGCTTCAAAGATTCTAAATTTATGAAGTTTTTAAAAATATTAGAATCCAAACGGCCGTTATAACAGATCTAAAAAACAGAGTTTTGTTCTAGTATAAAGCCTCTAGTTTCTTAACCATGTGTCGTATTTAGCTGATTTACGAACTTGTTCAAGATATTAATAAAACGCACATTTTTAAAAAAGGATTTTTGATCTGGCTTTACAAATGCGACCGTGAGAGTGACGGTTGTTTAAAAAAAAAATTTTTTTTGCAAACTTTTTTGTTGGAGCCGCACACTCAGGAGCCTCTAACTGCAGAGGTCTATTTTTAAAACGAATTGATAAAAAAGATTCCAGAGATTCTAAATTTGTTAACTTTTTAAAAATATTAGTATCCAAACGGCCGTTATAACGGTTTTAAAAAATCAATTTTTTTAGAAAAAAGGCTCTAGTTCCTTAACCACGTCTCGGATTTTGCTGATTCACGAACTCGTCCGAGATATTAATAGAACACACATGTACCGAAAATTTGTTTGATCTATCTCAACAAATGCGACCGTGAGAGTGCCGGTCGTTTTCGTTATATCTCATATCGTTTATATATATATATATATATATATATATATATATATATATATATATATATATATATATATATATATATATATATATATATATATATATATATATATATATTATATATATATATATATATATATATATATATATATATATATATATATATATATATATATATATATATATATACACATATATATAGATATATATATATATATATATATATATATATATATATATATATATATATATATATATATATATATATATATATATATATATATATATATATGTATATATATATATATATATATATATATATATATATATATATATATATATATATATATATATATATATATATATATATATATATATATATATATTTATATATATATATATATATATATATATATATATATATATATATATATATATATATATATATATATATATATGT
>OY856187.1:91221821-91250074 GCA_963693315.1 Diogma glabrata
TGATTAAAATAAACCCTGATGATAAAAAAAACCCATCCCATACAATCAACCAAACTCAACCAAACAAAATAAGAGAATTTAACTTAAAATTTGATTTTTGAACAAAACGTGTCAAAGCCATTGTGATTATAATTTGAAAATAATTTTAATAAAATCAAAACAATTTGACCAATTGGAATCATACCAATTGAAAAATGATAATTTTTTTATAGGAAAATTTTCATTAGACAATAGGTTAAGTTCATTAGGCTATAGATTAGAAAACAATACAATATTATAATGGAAAAAACATACAAATAAAATTGATATTAATAAATGAAAGAGAATAAATTTATTTTATTTCCAATCACTTCAAACATTCACGGAAATCGAAATACAAAACAAAACCATTTTACACTGGATATTTTTATATGTGTAACAATTTATGCTTAAAATGTGATTTTTTTTCTTGTTGAATCTTAAATTGATTCTATAATAACTTTCACCTTTTATTAATACATAACCAAAAACAGAACTAAACAAAATTCGATTATACTAATCACTAAGTTTTTAATTAATTTGGAATAAGGTTATTGTCTTCTTTCTGGCCCACGTTAAAACTTTAAAACAAATACTCAAGTTCCTGCACAAATGCTTATGTCTGTTCGACACTAAAGTTTTTCCAAACGACACTATAGTTTCAGACTCACTATCCAACTTATAAAAAACAAATTACATAAATTTTTTTGTAAACAGTTATTTATTTTGTACCTTTGTGAATTCTTTTTAGTTTTTTCCATAACTAGGCGAAACAAAAATAGAAAATGAATTTAATACTGGCTTTCCGGAAGTGTCAGATGTACTTTGGAATATTTTTAATAATTTTTTTTACACACAAGTGGGCTGAAAAGTTTGTGGAACCCTTTTGTCTTGTGTGCTTCAAGATCTATTGGTGAGTTTTGTTGCTGTTTTCTTTGTCTTAACTCTTAGTCTTTGCCTTATTTTTTCTTTTCCTCTTTTTTCCAACCTTTATAGCTGTTTTAGAATCCTGGTTCTCCGAAAAATTGTTGTTGTTTCTAAAAATTTTGAGAAATAGGTTAATTTTCATATAATGAGATTCTTTGAGTTTTCGAAACTATTTAATGAAAGACAATATGGGTTCCGTATAGGAAGAGCGACAAGAGATTTACTTTCTTTTGTCACGCATATCTGGAACAAGTCGCTTGAAAACCATGGGGAAGCTTTCAGTGTTGCTCTTGCTATTGCCAAAGTATTTGACAAAGTATGGCATAACAATCTTATATGCAAATTGAGATGGTACGGCTTAGACGAGCTTAGACGAGATTTTTATTAAATTTCATGTTGATGGTGTCTTATCGGATGTCTTTTAAACTAATGCAGGTGTTCCTCAGAGTTCTGTTTTGTTTGCAACTCTCTTTCTTATTTATATTAACGATTTCTTGGATTCAACAATTATTCATAGTTTTGCTGATGATAGCACGCCTTATGCGTCTCATAAAAACCCTAAATCATATTAACCGGTAGCGCTTAATAACTGTAGATCGAAATTGATAAATTCTCTAAACACTGATCTTAAAACAATTATGGATTGGGTTTTTTTGGACGATGTCGTAAGTTTATTAATAGCGAACAGCTTCTATTAATATACAAATCATTTAAACGTCTCTGCATGGAGTACTGTTTTTACATATGGGGTGGAGCTTTTTATAGTAGTTTCACGTGCCTTGAAACTGTTCAGCGCAGAGCTGTTAAACTGATTGCCAACTCAACTCTTCCTAATGAGCTTGATTTCTTGCAGCACAGACGAAATTTTGCTGATCTAACAATTTTCTACAAATACATTATGGATGGACGAGCTTCCGCAAATATAAAATTAATTTTACTTGAACCAGCAAACCTATCGCGTAGCACCAGAGCACGTGTTGTGGCCCTTCCATTTGCGATTCAAAGTGTAGAACTGTCGCCTTTCAACGTGATTTTTCTCACTTCTCATCTTTGAAACGACTTACCTTCCTGGGTTTTCTCCGACAGCTTTAATACTCAAAATTTTAAATTTAATGTTACTAAATTTCTTAAAGTTCATTCCTAGTTGGCATGGTATCTATGGATATTCAGAGACATTAATTTATAATTTATTATAATCAACACTAAATCACATGCCTAACTTTGAATAAAAAAAAATCTAAAACTTTGTTATGATTAAATTGGAAAAATATGAAATATAACAAAACAATTTTAGTTTCTGTGTATTTAGACCAGTGAGTGTTTCTCAACCAGTGGTCTACAGACTATTAAAAGTTCGTAGAAAAACTTTAGTGGTCTATGAATTTTTTTATATTTATTATCTTTATATTTATTACAAGAGTTTTCCGTTTTTTACCTCCTCAAAATATGATTAACAAATTAAAATTTTTATAATTTTAATGTAGTTCTTACTCGTTAGAGTAAAATTTTTATTTATTTGATTTTACTCCTTTGCAGTTGATTCTCTTTTCTTTCATTCCATATACAGAAAAAGAAAACTAGGAAATACTTTTTCGTCGCTATTTTATTTATTTTAATCAAAAAACTTCAGTAAAATAATTTATTATTTAGTTCTTTCAGAGCAAGCAACATTCTTAATTACAGGAGTGAAAAAAAATATTGTTCTTACTCCTAAATCGAAATTAATATTTTCATTCAAATACTAACAAATTTAATTTGTAACCGAATTCGTCAAGGTCAAAAATATTTTTGTTTTCAATAATTCCACCCTCACCAAATAACATTTTAAATGATGAGCCAAGCCAACCGCCATGGTTTTTATGCACTCTTTACAACATTTCCTCTAATCGTGAATTTTTTCCATTTTTGTCTTTTGTTATGTTCTAAGCTAAAGGGGGGGGGGGGGGGGGGGGGGTAGCAGGAAAAAACTCCACGTTTTTGGTAATAACTTAAAAATTATGCAGTAGATAATTTATTGAATTTTTTTTTTGAAATATTTCAATCTCTTCCAATTTTTCTAAATCAAACTCGAAACCTTAAAACACTTTTGTTTGACTATCTCCTTATCTATGTCTATAAAATACAGATGAAAATGAATATTTGCAATTTTTTGATTTCAGTAGGCGTGGATATGACTGTTGAAAATTTCAAGTTGGCAGCACTTTTAATATTTGTTTGTGAGAAAATCGATTATGTTGAAATTCGGATTGACACCGAAGTCTCACCAATAGGGACCGTTTTTTATTGAGTACGAAACCCTTAAAAAGGCCCGCCATAGAGAATCTTAAAATATTTATTGGTCCGTAACATGAAACCAGTTGATAAACAGTGATTTAGAGAAATCCCATTGCTTCAAGTTAATGTTCGTGAATTTTTGCCCACGTAATGTAATATGTATGTGTTATTGTATTAGAAATCAATTTCCTATTTCACTAACACTTTCAACTTACTAACTTTCAAATGACAGTTTAACCAATTTATTAACCTAAATATAATTTCCGTTTCAACCTTTTGAAGTATTTTAATTTTTTTTCACAGAAGCGTAAAAAACTGAAACAATTCTGATAACCTTCAATCTTTTCGATACAATACAAGAAACTAATTGTATTGTTGGTATGAGGACGGATGTTGCTATTCTGTTTGTTAAGAGCAATTCAATCGATAAAAAATTGCTATACCTTTAAGATTAATTAGGAGGTGAAGGATTTTTTGAAATGTGAAGTTTATTTAATGATAAATCTCAATTTTTGAATTTTGGTTTTGGGTCATATTTGACCTCATCAATTTATTATATTTAAGTTTAATCGTTCAGTTTCAACGTTGGACGGTCATTTAATTCTGGTCGAAATATTATTTATGAAGAACTATGAGTGGCATCTTTTAAGAGTGTTGACAAACTTTTAAACTTTAAACTTTGGGTGTTGAATGGTTTGAATGGAGGATCCAAGTTTATAAAAGACTGATGTAGAAAAAATTAACGATTCCGTAAGATCCGTAGTAATACGATTCTCCATCCCACTTCTACAGAGGTTATTCTTAATAATATAGAATTTAACTTGGTACATATATAATTTTTGTGGTGAGAAAATTAAATATTTTATGTTTACGATGGTTTGATAAATAACAATCACTAAAAAATGATTCGAACAATAATTGTTTTCACCTTGATTTTCTCCTCATTTTAATTTGTTTTTCGAACTGAAAAAAAGCGCTTTCGTAGATAAAAAAATTACAAACGGAAGCAATCATCCGGCATTAAAGCTTAAAGCTTTACTTCGTCAAAACGAGATAATCCGTTTGATAGGAATTTAATTGTTTTTGGTATTATTTAACTTTCGTTTTCTAAACATTAATTGTACTACGTAAACAAGTTCATTAAACTGTTACATAGATAAAGTTTTTAATGCTAGCTTTAGATGACGCTTTAAAGATATTTTTACCTTAACTGTCTGAAAAGTTGAAAATTTGTGTTTACCAAAAACTTAAATGATTCATTTACATATTGATTTTATATTTGTTCACAATTGTACGAAACTTTTATTGGATTACATAGGATTATTTTGTCATTATGAATTTAATTCAATCAAATATTTAAATATGATTCAACGGCTCCAAGTATGGTGACGATAAATATAGACTTTTTTAAACGGTAATTTATATATTCAATGTCACCAAATAATTTTTCATATTGATTTTAGTTAAAGAGCTTTGGTTCAAAAATAAAATCACTGTTTGCTTTTGTATTGTTCGAATTTCTGAGAAATTTGTGTTTTCAATGATTGTGTTATGCTGAGATAGAAAATATTTGTTGATCGAGATTCTAAATAAGTCTTATAAACGTCGATGGTAGTTAATACTAATAATATTAAAATTTTGTTTTGCGTTTGATTTGGAAGCAAGTGTTTGGTCGTCTAAAAAATTGGTTGTTGATGTTTATCGAAAAAATTTCGAATTCTTGATTCTAATCTCATTTGGGCCAGAGACATAGAACTTTTATCATTTAAGCTTATTTTTGACAAAAAATATTAAAACTAACTTTCTGTTGTAGGAACTTGATAATTTTATGTTTGCCTATGGTGTTACTCGATTGATTTCATTCACACTTAACAGTGGTTAAAATTAATTATAATTCCTGATGATATCTTAAGAAGACAAAATATGACGCTTACTGTCATAGAGCCGATGACATGGCGACGAGAAAATTCTCGGCATTAATTCAGATTTTCTTTAATTAGCGTAAATTTTTCCAAACTGACATAAGACCGAGATTTAAGTGTTTAGAAGGGTCTAATTTTGGTCTAATTTTTGTTGAATTAGTGCCGAGATTGAATGCATAAAGCATTTTGTGACAGCGTTGCTGATCGTTAGTAGTTATCTAAGTATAAAAGGATCTAAGATATTTGATCTTCTTTATTTGTTGATGCAACAATCTGTGCAACATGCAGCATCACTCCAAATACTTTTGGATTAACCTTTTTAATATTTTCTTGCATATTATTATTACTGTTATAGTTCATTTTGATTTATTTTTGTTAATTTTTTTGTTATTAAGAGTTTGATCGATTCTCACCCACCCATTTTTTTTGATCAAACATATGATTCATTTTCAGAGATTATGGGATTTATAGAAATTTTATTACAAAATAAATTTAGTCTTTTTCTTGATTAATTGCAATTTGGTTAATAAAATTAAATCAATAGTACGGTGCTTTAAAAGTGAAAAAAATACATATTAAACAGAAAAATTAAAACGTTAGTATTTTGATTTCTGCTTATATGTTTTCTAATTATTAAAGTGTAGTTAATTTGTTTTTGTTTAGTGTATAGAGTAGTTTTATAGTGAAACTAATTCCACGTGAGCAGTATAGGACGATAAACAACCCCCTTTAAAATAAACAAGAGATACTGAAGTCGATTCAGATTGTCTTGGAGTTTTAATATAAAAGGTATGTCTTAAATTATTTTGAAGACGCTGAGTTTCAATCACAAATTTTCTTATTTCTGTAGCGTTTAATCGCGAATCGGAAAGGCGGAAATAAAGTGTATGCCTGAAAATTTGCATAACGGATTTCGAGGGAACCGTTTTAAATACTGTGCGTGATTTTCAACATATAGAGAATAAAACATTTGGCAAAGGTCGAGGAAAAGGCGCAAAAATTTAGTATTTTCTTTTAAAAGAATATAATAACAGGATTCAATCATACCCCTCCAGACCACGCGTAACGTTTACGTACAGTTTACGTAGACTTTACTCTATGAAAGTCTATGTAAACGTTACGCAAAAGCGTAACGTAAACGGAACACAAACGTAATGGTTGTAACATGATAAGTGAAACAAACGAGCGAGGTTTTTTCTATGTATTAGTGTATATAAAAGTGTTCATAATATGTACGCTAAAACGTAACGTAAATGACACGTAAAAACGTATCATTTACGTGATACTTATGTGTTTCTTTTACGTGCGGTTTAGTTCATCGCAATTAATAATAAATAAAATATATGATACTTTTCAATTGAAATGAAATAAAAACGAAAAATATAATAAATGTAAAAATAAAGAATTTAATATGATTTAATAATATACATAATTTGGCAATAAAATAAATGTATATTCTTGTATATTATATTATTATATATTTTAATAAGCTCGTTTATTCGAATCCACCAAATTTTCAGCAATAAACAAATTGGTTTAGTTATATATAAATATAAATTCACGAAACTATAACGAAATCAAATGACAATTAAATAAATTGAAAAATATTATTTAATAAACATAACCTACAAAATGGTATCTTTGAATTTATAAATACAACTTACGGCTTTTAATTTAATTAACACTTTAGCACAATTTATTTAATTTATTTTTTTTTTATTTATATTATAAGATTAATAATTTTGAGTTGGAATTATGTATTTTGTTTATTTAAAGAAAGGTTTAGGATAATAACGATTTAGATGGGAACAATTTAAGATGATATGAAAATAATTTGATGATATGAATTTTAGTGTGGTTGTAGAAGTATCTTTAGCTACAAAAAACATCAAAAATGTAAATTTTAGTTCGTGAAAAAGGTGCTGTTTAAAGTTTAATAGTCAAAACTATCTGTTCAGTACAAAAAGAAGTGATATTCTGTGTCAAGTAGAAACGAGTGTAAAACAAAACATTTCCAAATAATTAGGTGGTCTACATGTTTGAAATACTAACTTTGTCACTCAGATTAGAGATTGGAATTAGAAACAACTTCAACTAACTAGGTATTAACGTGGAATGCGATATTTATACGATCGACTGAATCGAGAGAAGTGCAGAACTATCACAAAACCTCAGTGACAGTTAAGACTTTTATTTAATGTGAAATATTATATACAAAATGAAAATTCTATAAAAGAAATGCAAGCTAATTTTTAGTTAGTATTTTATATTGCAGACCCTAGTTTCTAGATTAAGAACATGTTATTTGAACAGAGTTTCATTAAAGTTTTAATCTGTTAGTCCTGAGGTTTCGTGATGGTTTCGCACTTCTCTCGATTCAGTCGATCGTATAAATATCGCATTCCACATTTGCATTCGAATATAAATAAATAAATAAATATTATTATGTACTTTTATTTTTACTAGAAACTTTTGTGTTAATACCTAGTTAGTTGAAGTTGCTCCTAATTCTAATCTCTAATCAGAGTGACAAAGTTAGTATTTCAAACATGTAGAACACCTAATTATTTGGAAATGTTTTGTTTTACACTCGTTTCTACTTGACCCAGGATATCACTTCTTTTTGTACTGAACAGATAGTTTTGACTATTAAACTTTAAACTGCACCTTTTTCACGAACTAAAATTTACATTTTTGATGTTTTTTGTGACTGTTATCACGAGTTTTTGTAGTAAATAATAAATTTTATGAGCTTGGATTATAATGAAATAAATAATAAAAATATACCAACTTTAACGATTGATTGAATTATTTCCAATTTTTCTGCGCTCATAAAAACAACATATCCAATAATCCGCAAGATATATAACTTGGGCCAAAGATTTATCTAGTGGTGGGTTGGTTGGGTGAACCTCGCATATTGGCACCAAATATTTTAAAAAGTATACTAGAATTGCTTAAGCATATGATGTAAAACCAAAATATAAGTCTCGTCATGTTTGCTATTTGGTCCAGAATCTACAATAATTTGTTTATCGCCTTCAGATGAACTTTCGATATTAAACAGGGCTTAGAACTATAAAAAAAATGTAAGTAACAGATTTATATTGTCTCAATTTTGTTTTATTTAACTAGAAGCTAATTTTAATAAAACTATTTTTGAATTAAAAATAATTTTCAGAGTATGTAATTTCATATGTCAAAATAAGATTCAACAAACGTTTAACCACTTGTTACGGTGAAAATTTTTGTTTATTTGTATCTGCAAATCGACCTAAACTATGCAATTTGCTGTCCTACTTGAAAAAATTTTGACAGCTATAAAAGTTGATCATTAGAAAAAGTATTTGCATACCGGGAACATTATTAGGGACAAAAGCGTTAAATAACACACGCGGTGTTGTTGTAAGGGTCTAGTGATCGGCACTTTACGGTGCAGTTTTTAATTTCATTTAAGTTAGATCGATAAATAAATATGTTTAAGAAAAAAGCTATATAATAATGTTTTTAGGACAACTTCCTTTCTAATGTTTCTTAGTCAAGACCAGAATTATCATAGTAAAATTTCATTAAATGATATTTTTTTTTGAAGCATATAAAACGAACACGCCAACCATAATTTCTATAATTTAAAATTTCTAGAAAAAGTGATTGCATACTCTGAATTATTGTTTGGGACAAAGGCTCTAAATAATACACTCCAATATTTTGTTGTAGGGTCTACTTATTGGCACATTATGGTATAGATTTTAAACGAATTTAATTTAAAATGAATCCCGAAAATTTTTGGAAATATTCAGTCATTCGCAGTAAAACAAATTATAATAATGTTTTTATGACAACCTACACACCTAAACCTCAACACATTTCTTTAAAAAAAAATTGTCTTGTTAAAACCTTTTACGCAGAATCAGAGTAAAATTTTAGAAAAAAATATTGCAATCCAGGAAAAAAAATTATTTGGAACAAATTCACTAGATAATATGCCCCGCTCTTATTTAAAACGCATATTTCACCCTACAAATGTCCATACGCATTAAAAGAACAAATCAAGAGACGCGGTAGTGTCTTGCGCGCCATGTTTTGAAAGACACTACTAGTATATATACTGTGCACCGAATATCAAGAGACGCGGTAGTGTCTTGCGCGCCATGTTTTGAAAGACACTACTAGTATATATACTGTGCACCGAATAGGTTTTAAAGGTTAAAATTTTCATTTCGAATAATTTGCATTTTTTCTACAACTGTATTCATAGTTATCAATAAAAGTATATCTTATTTAACTATATGTTTCTCATTAGTAAAAAAAAAGTCAGCATTCATGCTTTTTTCTGAAAGTTTATAAAATCAAAATTTTGCTTTCCCAAACTTTTAGTAAAATTAAAATGTTTTCACAAATTTTTATACCACGTTGGTAGCATTGATATGAATGTAGTAATTTAGTATCATTTTGGCGAATTTTCAAAAACCAACCAAATGTACAGAATTGAAAAACACAAAATTATGCGAATTGAAATTTATTATCCCTTAATATTGGTAATATTTAACAACAGTTAAAAAACTTAAACACGAACCCAGATTAGTTTGCAAACATATAGTTGTTTTCGATAAAAATATTTGTTATAAAAACCCATCAAATGTTTTATTAATATATTAAATGGAAGTTGGTAATTATAAAGGTATTAGAAAAAAGAATATATTTAGAATATTCTTTCAGTAAAAAGACCTATTATTGATGTGCTAAGAAAACGATGTTGTGAAAACATGTATTTGGTCTATTATGTAAATTTGTTATCTGAGAGAACCCAACAAATGTTATATCGATAATAAATTTTAATTTTTATTTCATTTTATTTTAGAACGTTGGTAGTTATTTTGAAGTGATGAGATTAAAAAATAATTTAGTAGGCTTTAAAATTTTGTGTTTTTAAGCTTTATGAGATATAAAGAAAAGAATTTGAGAAAATTTTATTATTATTTTAAGGGTTCCGTACTTTGAAAAAATAGAACAAAACCCTTATGGTGAGGACTTGATTGTTTATTATCCATTATTCACAACGACTTTCTCACTGAAAATGAAAATATATGTATTTACGTATATTTATGTGGTAAGATAAGGCGAAAATGACAAATATGTGCCGATTTCGAGACTGAGGTGATATATAACCGTAAAAACTGAAATTTTTTAAAACTTTCAGTCAATCATAGACTATAAAGTTTATGGAAGACACCAATGGTACTTGGCTGAACATAATCAAGAATTTTTAAAAAAATTGTTTAATTGCGAAACACTTACCTAACACAACCTAATGAAACACAAACCTAATGTTTTGTTTATTATTTATTTAGAGTAAATAACAATCGATTTAAGCTTTTATGCTATCCTCAAAAACTTTTATAAAATTGTTATGTTAATTTTTTAAAATTATTAGTCAAAGACTATAGTTTTTATGTGTGTGTTTCCGTTGTATGTAATAATTTTATTAATTTTCGAATGCATTGCTTTAGACTTATTTTCGAATATTTCTTTTACTTTTTCATGAGTTGTTCATGTCATGAGTTGAGACCTGTTTACATAAAAACGATACTTTTATTTTTTAAAATATTGCACCTAGGTCCTAGATTGATAAAAAATCGAGAGTAAAGTTCTCTGTAGCAAACATTTTATATGGAAAATAATAATTTGATTCTCCCATATTATATTATAACTTTACAAAAAACAGTCAAATCGTCGCAAAAACAACCAAAAGGCTGTAAAAAAGCCGCGCCATGTTTTTCTTTAGCTTGAAACTATCATTTTAACTATAACAAATAAATTCTTGTATCTTATTCTTTACAAAAACTTCTCAAATCATAAAGCACTAGTTATAAAATTTCTTAATGGCATTTTGTTTTCTAAACATCTAGCTATATTATATAATTTAAGTAATACTCTAGAACTACATATCATAATTCTAAAATATATAATAAATATGCACATATATTAAAATTTATTTAAGCAGAGGAAATATAATTTATTTTTTTTTTCTATAAAAAACCGCTCACTTTCACTTACATATTTCTTGAACAAAAGCCTTGGCGCGACCTTTTCTCAATTAATTTAATAATGTCCTTCCTAAGGTCTATTTTCAGACGACTGTGAAAAGCTGATGAATTCAACAGTGGACTTCTAATTATATTAATTAAGTCAGTATCATATTTTCTACAATTTTCCTGAAGTATAGTAATCTATTTGAAATTCCCTTTATATTATTACGGTATGCTTAATTTTATATAAGACATGATTTGCTGTAAGAATATCTAGCAAATGGCAACTATAACAATATAACGATGACTATGAAATAACATTATCAATAAATTTCTTTTCGTACTGAATTTTAACATTCATTGATATTCATTTAAGATTGCTATTTAATCAATGGTTATTTCAATATAATGTTTATTATGAGTCAACCATAGTCACTATGCGGTTGGCTTTATTGTCATATTAAGAAAAGGTCGCACCAAGGTTTTTGTTCAAGAAATATGTAAGTGAAAGTGAGCGGTTTTTTATAGAAAAAAAAAATAAATTATATTTCCTCTGCTTAAATAAATTTTAATATATGTGCATATTTATTATATATTTTAGAATTATGATATGTAGTTCTAGAGTATTACTTAAATTATATAATATAGCTAGATGTTTAGAAAACAAAATGCCATTAAGAAATTTTATAACTAGTGCTTTATGATTTGAGAAGTTTTTGTAAAGAATAAGATACAAGAATTTATTTGTTATAGTTAAAATGATAGTTTCAAGCTAAAGAAAAACATGGCGCGGCTTTTTTACAGCCTTTTGGTTGTTTTTGCGACGATTATAATATGTAATGTTTTTATGTCACACTACAAACCAAATACATTCCCTTTTAAAATTGGTCTTAACTCTTAGCTAATTTGTTATAGCTTTTTTATGCAAAATCAGAGCAAAATTAAATGATAATAAAGTTTTTTCTTTTTATGACAGTTTCCTTTCTAATTTTTTCTTAACAACAGATCAGAGTAAAATTGACATTTGTTGATTTTTTTTTTGATTGTAAAAAGCGTTCAATAGATGAAGCCAAAGACAGTATGAAACTTATTCGTATTAAAAATTATTAACATTAGTTTTTCAAAACTCAAAACTTTTTTCAATAATTAAAATTATTTTAATGTTGTTTATATTTGTTTTTAGTACACTTAATTACCAATGTCAATAAACTTATGACATTTAGATTTAATCATTAACAACCGTACTTTCATGTAATTGTGTTTGGTAATTTTTATCAAATAATTTTAATCTCATTTTAATAGTAATTTTAATTTTAATTTATTTTAATTTAAAATGTAATGTTAAATCTGTCAAAATAATTTATTAGTTCAAGTTTAAGTGTTTGTTTTAAAAATAGGAAGTTTAATCTTAAATGTAATTGTACAGAAAATTCTATCCATCGTTACTAATTCGTAAGTAAGTAATTAGGGGATTTAAAATGACAGCCTATAAAATATTTCAAATGTACTCATATGTTGTAGGTCTTAATAGTTTTCACTGATGAGGGGGTCATATTAACCCCGAAATATTTGGAAAATAAAAAATTGAAAAAAGAAATTTTTGGTCTATTGCTTGGTAGTGGTTTTTAATAAAAACTGGAAATAATTATTTCTGTGTTTTTAAAACAGCAAATAATCTTAAACTATATTTGCTAATCTACATAATAAATAAATATTAAATAATCTTAGTTATGAAATCATTATAGTTTTAAGATAATCAGTTAAATATTTAGCAACAATTAGTTTATATATTATATATAATTTTCATCAAAATAGGGATTAGTTAAGTTCAGGTTTATGTTTTTCGATTGTTTTCAAAATATTTTTGAAGAAAATCATGGTTGAAATGAAATACTAAGAATTTATTTAAGTGGGTTGGTGGCGTTTAGGTGTGATGTGAAGCAGGCAACGATATCTACCATCTCCTAGCAATTCTCCTATCTTCCCAAAATTTCCCAGCAGCTCTTACAAGATCCTGAAACGATTGGACAAGACCCCCCCAAATAAAAACATGAGCTTAAGTCGGCGAATCGAGCTGTGTCCACGTACAACTATTTTCAGGATTCTGATTGTGTGCCTGATTCTTTAAATCTGGTAACATGACAATTTCACTTAGTGCCTATATTGCACAGAAAGGATTAATTTTTTTTTAAATCTCGGCATTAATATAATATTGTTTAAATTAGCGATGGTAATTGAACAAATACATTTATTTTTCCCCGGCAGTGTTGGCCTTTGTTTGCAATTGGAATTTGTTAACTTCTATTAAGCTCGACCAGCGCAGACTCGTTTTTCATCAATAAAACTAACAGGCTGATTCTGCGTTAAAAGGTCTTAGCTATGATTATTTTTGTTATGAAATTTTTTTAAGAGGAATATCTTAATTGCGATTCTGTGAAACCCTCATAAAAAACCTCATAATAACTCTACAAATATATTTTGGAGATCTTTCAAACGCCTATTTTTATAAACAAAATTATTACAAAATATCATATCTTTTTAAATAATTTAAATACAATTAAAATACCATATAAATTATTATTAAGAATTATGGTGTATTATATAATAGCTTTTATAAAAGTCAAGTTTATGTTTTATTAAATTTTTTAAGGTATTAATAATTTTTGTTTGTGAAAATATTCAACCGCCATTTTATTGAATATCAATCTTAAAATCAAAAATGTACCTATTTTATTTTATAATATTTTATATACAATTAATATAAAATTATACCATATATATATTAATTATTTTGCAATAAATGCAAAAAATTTGTGAGAAAAGAATGATCGTTTTTCCTTAAAGTTTATATAAAATAGGTGAAACTATAGGTGAAAATTAGCTTTTTTATGCAAAATCAGAGCAAAATTAAATGATAATAAAGTTTTTTCTTTTTATGACAGTTTCCTTTCTAATTTTTTCTTAACAACAGATCAGAGTAAAATTGACATTTGTTGATTTTTTTTTTGATTGTAAAAAGCGTTCAATAGATGAAGCCAAAGACAGTATGAAACTTATTCGTGTTAAAAATTATTAACATTAGTTTTTCAAAACTCAAAACTTTTTTCAATAATTAAAATTATTTTAATGTTGTTTATATTTGTTTTTAGTACACTTAATTACCAATGTCAATAAACTTATGACATTTAGATTTAATCATTAACAACCGTACTTTCATGTAATTGTGTTTGGTAATTTTTATCAAATAATTTTAATCTCATTTTAATAGTAATTTTAATTTTAATTTATTTTAATTTAAAATGTAATGTTAAATCTGTCAAAATAATTTATTAGTTCAAGTTTAAGTGTTTGTTTTAAAAATAGGAAGTTTAATCTTAAATGTAATTGTACAGAAAATTCTATCCATCGTTACTAATTCGTAAGTAAGTAATTAGGGGATTTAAAATGACAGCCTATAAAATATTTCAAATGTACTCATATGTTGTAGGTCTTAATAGTTTTCACTGATGAGGGGGTCATATTAACCCCGAAATATTTGGAAAATAAAAAATTGAAAAAAGAAATTTTTGGTCTATTGCTTGGTAGTGGTTTTTAATAAAAACTGGAAATAATTATTTCTGTGTTTTTAAAACAGCAAATAATCTTAAACTATATTTGCTAATCTACATAATAAATAAATATTAAATAATCTTAGTTATGAAATCATTATAGTTTTAAGATAATCAGTTAAATATTTAGCAACAATTAGTTTATATATTATATATAATTTTCATCAAAATAGGGATTAGTTAAGTTCAGGTTTATGTTTTTCGATTGTTTTCAAAATATTTTTGAAGAAAATCATGGTTGAAATGAAATACTAAGAATTTATTTAAGTGGGTTGGTGGCGTTTAGGTGTGATGTGAAGCAGGCAACGATATCTACCATCTCCTAGCAATTCTCCTATCTTCCCAAAATTTCCCAGCAGCTCTTACAAGATCCTGAAACGATTGGACAAGACCCCCCCAAATAAAAACATGAGCTTAAGTCGGCGAATCGAGCTGTGTCCACGTACAACTATTTTCAGGATTCTGATTGTGTGCCTGATTCTTTAAATCTGGTAACATGACAATTTCACTTAGTGCCTATATTGCACAGAAAGGATTAATTTTTTTTTAAATCTCGGCATTAATATAATATTGTTTAAATTAGCGATGGTAATTGAACAAATACATTTATTTTTCCCCGGCAGTGTTGGCCTTTGTTTGCAATTGGAATTTGTTAACTTCTATTAAGCTCGACCAGCGCAGACTCGTTTTTCATCAATAAAACTAACAGGCTGATTCTGCGTTAAAAGGTCTTAGCTATGATTACTTTTGTTATGAAATTTTTTTAAGAGGAATATCTTAATTGCGATTCTGTGAAACCCTCATAAAAAACCTCATAATAACTCTACAAATATATTTTGGAGATCTTTCAAACGCCTATTTTTATAAACAAAATTATTACAAAATATCATATCTTTTTAAATAATTTAAATACAATTAAAATACCATATAAATTATTATTAAGAATTATGGTGTATTATATAATAGCTTTTATAAAAGTCAAGTTTATGTTTTATTAAATTTTTTAAGGTATTAATAATTTTTGTTTGTGAAAATATTCAACCGCCATTTTATTGAATATCAATCTTAAAATCAAAAATGTACCTATTTTATTTTATAATATTTTATATACAATTAATATAAAATTATACCATATATATATTAATTATTTTGCAATAAATGCAAAAAATTTGTGAGAAAAGAATGATCGTTTTTCCTTAAAGTTTATATAAAATAGGTGAAACTATAGGTGAAAATTTTTTTTTATATATATTTTTAAAATGGAATGCACTCTAGTGAATTTTAAACAAATGACATAGATCGGCTAACTCTTGCTTGCAGTAGTGGCGCAATAACAATAGCCATTTAATGCTAACCATTAATGGCCCATTGCATGGCCATTTAAAGCAAACTGTACTGGCCATTTTCCATAAACCGTAGATCTGTCGGATCATGGTTTCAGTAATGGCCCAATAACAATAGCTAAGTAATGCTTACCATTCAGGTGCCAGTGCTTGGTCATTCAAAGGTAACGATATACTGGCTATTTTCTATAAAACATAGATCGGCCGATGAATAGTTCTAGTACTGGCCCAATAACAATAGCCAAGTATTGTTAACCATTAATGGGCCATTAATGGGCTTGGCCGTATTTAAAAGCCAGGCAAACTCTCCTTGGGATATTGTAATTAATAATATACGTAATCATATACTTTTTAATAAATAGAAAATACTTACATTTTTTTTGTTTTCCATCTCCGCTTATTATATATCAGTGGCGAAGCGTGGTTCTGAAACTAGGGTAGACACTATGACATATTCAAAAGTTTTATTAATATGTCAGTAGAAACTAATACTGCATTTACAGCAACATAGCAAATTAGTAGATGTAATTTAAATCTGTGCTGTAAACACTTTTTATTTTAAAATCTTGCTACTAATTTGATATCTAGGCTTACTACAATTACAAACGATTCAAATACTTACGATTCAAATTACAATCTACGTTGTAAACTGATATTGAATATGACAATTGATGCAAATTAATATACTATCTACTAATTTGCTATGTCACTGTAAATGCGGTATAATTATTGTACATTGAGATGAAAGGACAGAAAGCTAAGGTTTTTGGACGTATGTGGAGTTTGCGAGCAGAAGCGCCAACCGAGATTTGCACCCACATTAAGTTTAAAATGACTTACGTCCGTGCATCATATACTATATTTTTTATTCGCCGCAAGCAAAATATTTAAAAAAGATTGTTCAATCTAAATCAAAATTTAAAATTTTAAAAATTTTGAAATAAAAATATTTTGTACAAAAGATAAAGGATATTAGCTGCATTTCATGAAACCATGTGATCCGGTTCTGCTTAAATTTTACATGCAAATTAAGATCCAACTTTGTTTTTGGATCACATATCATGATCTAAATATTAGTTCAAGTTTGAAAATGTAGGTGAAAAAAGATTTTGTATTTTGTAATTGGTATAATAAAAAAACAGAAAATTTAAGAACCGAACGATCCAAAACTAATATAAATAAAAATTATAAATAAAAACTAATAAATTTAATTTAAAAAGTTTATTCACAAAAAATTATTTGGGATGTTCACCAAAATTGTTTGAAAAAACAAATAAACTTTTTCAAAATTATAAAAATATTCCAAAAATTATAATAAAATCCAAAATTTAAACTTTTTCAACATTCCAAAAATTTTCTAAAAATTATAAAAAAATCAAAAATTGAAACTGTTTTCAAAATTCCAAAATTAATGCAAGAAATATAACAAAATCAAAAATTCAAACTTTTCCTAGTACTCTTAAAATATTGCAATAATTATAACAAAATTAAAAATTCAAACTTTTCCCAATTGCTCAAGAAGATAAGAAACATCTGAAATTGTTTTCATCATTTTTTGTTAATAATAAAACCGGTTTTTAAGGATAATAAAACCCGGTTTTTCGGTTATGTAAAATAACAAAAAAAGCCGGGTTTTCGGATAACGGAAAACCGAGTTGCAATCACTACCTCCTAGTACAACCTTTACATTTATTCCAGTTCTAAAAAATTTGTTCACTTCTCGTAAATTAGTGTTAAAATTGTAACCGCCTAGAGTTCGTAATCAATTTCATCCAATTTAAATAATTTCACAAAGGATAACTGAAGAATGGCCAAGTCATAAACTTAAAACCCATAGCAAACCGGTCTCCTAATTTGTAATTGTTCATCAACTTATTGAACCGTATCGATATTAACCCAATCAAACCCTTTCACAATTGTTATTTTTTTGCATAAAGCTTTCTATTGTTTTTCCATTGAACAAAACCCATCCCAGAGCTTTTTAATCCATCAATAACGAAAAAGGTAGACCGCATTGTAATAATTTTAACACAGATAACAATTTTTCTAGAGACCCTACAATTAATTTGGAAATTTTTAGGAAATATCTTTTTATTTCCTTTATAATCCTAAACAAATCGATGCCATTTATATATATATATTTTCTCTGTAACGTTTGTCGTAGATTTTCCCATCTTCTCGCATCTTCTACAAAAACGACATACAACAGATTTTCTATTTTTTTCCTATTTTTTTCCAAAAGAATATTAATCTAAAGAAAAGTGAAATATGAATTTTCTTGGAAACAACAGAAAAGAAAATTTAAATTGGGAAAATACTTTGTTATAATATTTAATCCATTGTGATTTTTTGATTAATGATCGACATAAAATTCATTATTAAAAATATAACGGTAATTATTCTAAAATAAACGATTTTTTTCTAAAATTTTAATTTTTAAGTTTTTAATCTATTTGGTGTGAAAAATTAATGATAGGGATACTTTTTTTTTGAGATATTTAACATTATTTAATTAAAGTCTGGAAGTTATGGGGGAAGTGCGTTTACAATTGATTGCCTTCACCCAAAATTAATATAAAGGATATAGTAAAAAAAAATTATGAAGAGTATCATTATATTGTTTTGTAATTTTCTGAATAATTAAGAAAGTTAAAGGAATTCGACATCTTGTTGAAACGAGAGATTAAACAAAAAATATTGATGAAAGAGAATTTCGATTTTTGTAGTAGCATTTTTGTTTGTTAAAAGGCATTAATAGACGTTTTTTGTGCAATGCTTTTTTAAACTAGTTTGAAAGAAACATTGAAAGCAATTAGAGAGTTTTCCATTTTTGTAATTCATGCAACTCAATTTTGAGAAAACATATCATAACTGCGATAAACAAATTACTACCTTCCGGTTGGAGCTCAAAGCTTAAAACTTGTTGAATTCAATATTTCCAGCTTATAAATTTTCTCGGTCTATCTTAAAATACAGCAGTTTTGAAAAGCCTATTAAAAGTAATTCATGGCTGTTAAATTTAAATATGGTATAGAAATATAATTCTGGTTTACGTTTTTCCCGTAAATTGAAGGGTGATAACGACAAATTTATATGTAAACAAAATAAAAAATTATAATAAAATCAAATAAAAATGTAAATAATGAATTATAGGAAAATGATGTATATACGAGCATAAAAGAATGTTTTATAAAAGCTTTTGTTAACTAAGCAATTTCTTGAACAAATAAAATTTGTGTAAACAACAACACAATTAATTGTGTTATTCACAATCAAAGTGGTAAAATCTAGATGCGAGAATAAAACATTTTCTTTATGAGTTACATTAAACTTTTTAGGGAAAGTAAATAACAATCGAAATAACTGTCCTGGGATTTAGAAATACGAGTATATTGTACTTAATACTTAATATTTTGGTATGCCACGGAAAAAACCGTTTATTTTATATTTTTTTCTTAATATAGTAGGAAAACGTTAGTAATGCGAAAAGAAAAAGTGAAAAAATTGTATGCAAAACCATTGTATATACAAATTGCTAAAAACTAATCAGTTGGTAGACAGCCATATAAATCTACAATTTTATTTGAAGTTTTGTCAAAATTGATTCATGAACGAAGGCTGTTGCTAGGACCTTCTATACAGGCTCAAAATGTTTATACCGGTTTTGTGGTATTAAAATCAGTTGGTTTACCGACCAGAATTGAATTTTTTTGTTCCGGGTTTCACTGTTGTCTTAATAAACCGATCTAACTCAAACTTTAACCGAAAAATAAGTTAGTTGTTCCCAAGTTTACAATTTTATATAATTCACGCTGTTTGCCGTTGGCACTTGGCGTAAGTTTTCAAATAACACAATGTCAATCTCTTGTTTAATAGAAAGATTAATGAAAACAAAGTTTTTTATAATTTTACCGTTACTCTATGAATATTTCAGCTTGTTAGGCCATCTTCTGGACTAATAATTACTCCAGAAGATGGCCTAACAAGCTGAAATATATATAGAGTAACAGTAAAATTACAAAAAAACTTATTCTTTTTAATTTTTCTATTAAACTTATTAAATGAGTTATTTGCGTAAAGTAACAAGAGATTGACATTATGTTATTTACAATTTTATTTTATTCGAGCTCTCATTTCACTCCACAAAATAGTATTGATAAATTAAAATGTTTATAATTTCAGTATTGTTCTTACTCGAAGAGCAATAATTTTAGTTTTTCGATTTCACTCCTTTAGAGTTTTTATTTTATTTGTTTTATTTTCTATCATTTTATTTGCAAAAGAAGAAAGTTTCGAACCTTTTCGTCATCCTTTTTATATATTTTCATAAAAACAACACATGCAAAATTAAACAAAACATTCACAAAATTATTTTATTTATTATTTGGAAAGCATCAATTTTGAATTAAAATCTAAATCTGTGTGTATTTAAAAGAAAATATTTATTTAAATTTAAGAGTAAGAACGATATTTTATTATTTTCACTCCTATATTTGGTAGTGTTATATTTTTTTGAAGCTACTCGCTCTGAGAAAACGGAGTAAAGGAATGCTAGAGTTCTGATTTATTTCCAACTAAAATAAGCATAAATTACCAAAAACTCCTTCTAATGTGTTTTTTTTTATTTTATTACCAACTGTAACTCATATATTTTTTTGATGAGAAAATTCTTGAAACATTCTTGTTTCTTATTTGGAACAATGCTCACATATTAGCAGTAAAGCATGCGTTTTTTGTAGTTATCTGTAACTGTTACATCTAAAACAAATGTTACATTAGTATTATAAAGTTCAATTAATAAAAGAAGACTGGTGAAGAATCAACAAAAATAAAAGCAAAGTGAAAAAGAAGCAAAAGTTGCATGGAAGAACCCTCGAAGCCGTTTACTAAAGCTTCATCGAAATTGCTTCATATACTGTTACCTGTATTGTGGATAAAGGCCTTGAACAATTTGTTTACTGAGGATTGGAAGTTGGAGAACGCATACTTGTTGGAATCTTTTCACAAACCTTGTACACAAAATTTTAAAATAAAATTTTGTGTCAGGACTATAACTTATTGAAGTTTCAAATAAACGTTTGCTCAGTAGACAAAACGCCATTACCATTACCTACGCGTTCAATTTTAGTGTAAAAAAATATCAATATTTTGACAATAACGTTTTTTTCAATGATTTTTGATTTTTTTAGACTGTATAATACAGTCTTAATGTACTTAATGAACACAAAGGTGCTGTTGAATTAATTATTCAAGAATTTTCTGTTGTCTCGAACCAACTATTTTGCTAATTTTGACTATTTAACAGCTCATGTATCAACTGAGTTTTCAATAGATGCAAATGCAGAATATTGTTCTTAAAATATTTCTGTATGTTGTTGTGACACATATTGCAATTCTCATATCACCCAGCAAATTACTTGGAAAAGTCCAAGCGGCAAGACGTCCGCTAGCAATAATCTCCTCCTTTAATAGAATGCTGGACTCATATTTCAGGTGGGGCTTAAAAACTCGGTTACAATGTCTGGATGTTTTACAATGTAGAATTAAAATTGGTCTGTAGCTCCCTTCCTAACAATTACATTACTTTCATTTTATCCAAGTCCGTTCATAAGTAAAACAAAAGTCTTATAATAAGACGTCATCGTCTCAAAATTATGTAAAGTATTTATTTTTATATGTATGTATATATATATATATATATATATATATATATATATATATATATATATATATATATATATATATATATATGTATACATATATATATATATATATATATATATATATATATATATATATATATATATATATATATATATATATATATATATATATATATATATATATATATATATATATATATATATATATATATATATATATATATATATATATATATATATATATATATATATATATATATATATATATATATATATATATATATATATATATATATATATATATATATATATATATATATATATATATATATATATATATATATATATATATATATATATATATATATATATATATATATATATATATATATATATATATATATATATATATATATATATATATATATATATATATATATATATATATATATATATATATATATATATATATATATATATATATATATATATATATATATATATATATATATATATATATATATATATATATATATATATATATATATGCTTACAATCAAACACTACTTACAGTCATTTTTTAGAATCAAGTATTTTTTGATTTATATAAAATCCTTTTAAAACTAATTTTCCTAAAAATAGATAACCAAATATATAAAAACATTATATTTTTATTAATAAGACCACTTATCTGAATTATGTTATCCATCTTTTAAATTTTATCAAAATTAATTTGCATAAAGCAAAATAAACCGTCAAAACTTCAAAATAAACAAAACTTCAAAACGTTCTATAATTATAACATTTATTAAAATTTGTTTTATTAAAATTATTTATTAAAATTTGTTTTTTTAACAATTTACCGCCAACAATAACAAAAGAAAACAGTAGATATATATGATGTTAACCTAATTGTAATTTTAAACAAAGTTTTTAATCAGTAATTTAATTTTTGTGTGATTTTAATTTTTGTGATTTTAATTTATCTGTGTAGTTTTTTGTAAAAAATTTTAAAAATTGATTCTTGTTAACTTATTTTACAATAGGATTTTAATTTTATTAACTCAATTTAATGTGTTTTGTATATATAAAGTATATAGTAGTTGGTATAATCATATTATTACAATCATCCCAAAAATAGAATTCATGTAAGCAATTTTTTATTTCAAAAATCTTAAAATTACTCATAAAGGTTTTATATTTACTTTGTAGATTTCTAAAATATTTATTAAAACCTGATGATGCCAACAAAAAATTGGCGAAATATAGTTGCCTAAAGAAACAAAAAAAGTGTTTTTTTAAATAACTCACATACAAGAAAATTGACCATAAATCTGATGCCCAAGTCTGGGACGAAAACCAATAAATTAAATCTAATTATTTTCTAGAACACTATTTTTCAACAGGAAAATAGTTACAACAAGCTTTCTCTACAACAAATAAGAGATAGCTAACCTGGGCAGAGCAGCTAAGTGAAGTCACCGATTCTCATCTGATCGCCGAAGCTAAGCAGCATTGGACGGGGTTAGCACTTCGATTGGTGATCGCTTGGGAACACGACGATTTGTTGTTGTTTTTTTTTCAAGCTTTCTCTAATTCTTCACCTAATCAAGAGATAGCTACCGGGGCAGAACAATTCATTGGTCCTTCGAGCCGGATATTATCAACCAGCAACCGGGATATTTATCATCCACCAGATATTTATCAACCATCAACCAGAGTTACTTTCAACCAGCATATACTCAGTGTAACTACACTTCATCATGGCGCTGGTACGTTCTCTAAAGCGGGTCTACGCACGAATGTCAGAGATTGGGAAGAAGGTCAACGCTCTTATGGGTGAACGAGAAGAGAACCTAACAGCAGTTAAAGCCAGTTTAAAGATGCTAGATAGTGAGTGGTCCGATTATCGAACAACACCAGGTCCTGAAAAGAATGATGCTGATATCACTAAACTACAGGAGGACATCGAAGACCTCCACTTCAAGATCTGGGGTAAGTTATTATAACTAGAGATTGCAGGGGGTTCCAACCAAACCACGAGCAACCCAGGTAATGTGACATTAGATACAATACTGGAGCTGACGCAGAACCATCAACAACAGCCCAACGAATTACCAAAGGTCAACATTCCTCCATTTTTTGGGGACTATACGCAGTTTCCGTCCTTTAAATACATATTTGAAGTTACCATCCACAACAGGGATAACATACCAAAGGTTAAAAAATTACAATACTTGAAAACCTTGTTGCGAGGAGATGCAGAGCTAATATTAAAGAATATTAGCGTAACCGATGCCAACTATGATTCAGCCTGGAAGACAGTGAACGATCGGTACTACAAAAAGGGGAGAACAGCAACCGAGCTCGTTCGCCGTTTTATTGAACAACGCAGTGCAACGGTTAGCAACGCAGACCAACTACGAAAGATTCATACTTCAGTCAGCGAAGTTGTCAATGGTCTTAAAAATCTCGGACCAGAAGCAGAGAAAAGAGATTTATGGATTGTTTACATGCTGTTAGAAAAGTGTGATAGAGCTACTCAAGAAGCATGGACCGCATTCAACAACTTAGAGTTTCCAGCAATCGACGAGTTTTTAACGTTTCTGGGTCGTCGTTGTGAAAACTTAGAAACCTGCGACACGCTTAGAAAACCACGAGCAGATCGGCCTCCAATTACTACAACCAAACCAGCGATAAGAGGATTTCAGCTTAGCACCGAAAAAAGGTCAGTAATATGTATTGTTTGTAACGAAGATCATTATTTAGCCAGCTGCCAACAATTTAAAGCATTAAGTGTCGAGAAACGTCGAGAGCTGATAAAGAACAATCGCTTATGCTACAACTGCTTATCAACGTTGCATAGTGTCTATGATTGCAAATCAAAATATACGTGCAGGCTATGCAGACGACGTCATCATACACTCCTTCATGAGACGACCTTAACTCAACCTGCGGCGACCACATCACACGAATCAACATCAGCTAAATCCGATAATGCTACAGAGTGCAACCAACTGAGTATTGCTAGTAATTCAGATTCAATATCACATTTAAAGTTACAAGCAATACTCCCGACTGCAATCATCCACGTTCCAGACCGTAATGGGAAGCTAACAAAATGCAGAGCCCTGTTGGACTCGGGCTCTCAAGCATCATTTATTACAGAAAAGTGCATACAAAACCTCAATTTGAAACGTCAAAATGCACGACTATCCATAAGTGGCTTAAGTACAAGGGGAATTACTACAAGAGGACTTTCGAGTATAACAGTATCATCAACATATTCGGATGAGAATTTGTTCCTGAACGTTTTGATCGTTGAGCAAATCAATTCCGCACTACCTTCAACAAAAATTGATCGATCAGCATTACCAGATTTTACAGCGTTCAACTTGGCAGATCCAGCATTCTATAATCCAGATGAAGTAGATCTTTTAATCGGTGCTGATCAGTTTTTCAACATTCTACGACCTGGTCAACAGTCCTACGAGTGTGGTCTTGTGCTACAAAACACACTGTTTGGTTGGGTTGTATCCGGTACATCAGGTGCACCACAGTGTTCTATCAACAATCATCATATTCAACTATCCGAGGCAGAATTCAACATAGATGAAACACTAAAAAGATTTTGGGAACTGGAATCTATACCACAACCTCAGCCGCTGTTTTCTGATGAAGAAAAGTTTTGCGAGGAGCATTTCATATCAACAGTGCAGCTAAGCGAAACTGGACAATACATAGTCCAACTACCAATCGACATCAAAAAACCACTGGGAAATTCGATGCCAGCAGCTATTAAACGACTCCATGCCATGGAAAGAAAATTTAATAAAAATCCAAGTTTCTTTCAGGTATATAGCGAGTTTATGAAGGAATATGAAGAACTGAACCACATGAAGATGATCAAAGATGTTCATTCAAACGAATATTTCCTACCACATCATGCAGTGATAAAAGAAGACAGCACAACAACCAAGCTCCGTGTAGTGTTTGATGGTTCATCAAAGGCATCAAACGGTATTTCACTGAATGATATTTTAAAAGTGGGTCCAGTGTGTCAACGCGATTTGTTCACAATTCTCATCAACTTTAGATGGCATCGAATTGCAATATCAGCAGATATTGAGAAGATGTATCGCCAGATCTTGATCGATGAACAACATCAACCGTATCAGTCCATACTATGGCGTGAAGAGGAGCATCAACCAATGAGAAAATAACAGCTGCAAACTGTTACGTATGGAACATCGTCTGCACCATTTTTAGCTACCAGGGTATTAAAACATCTGGCTAAAAGAAATATAGCATCATATCCAGAAGCACTACAAGCCATATTAGATGATTTCTTTGTTGACGACTTGTTAACAGGGGCAACCGACGTTGATGCTGCATTACAACTAAAATTAAGCATAGCTAAAATTTTATCATCAGCCAACTTCAATCTACGGAAGTGGGCTTCAAACTCAAAGGAACTAGCAGATGAGATACACGCAGATTCATCTAATTCCACAGTAGCAGTGACCGAACTTGACAAAACTATGGGTGTCAAGGTTCTTGGTCTAAATTGGCATCACCAGGAAGACAACTTTAAATTTAAAGTATCGCAGATGAGGGAGGAGCAGGTTACAACTAAACGAAGTCTTTTATCAGATGCATCAAAGGTTTTCGACCCATTGGGCTGGCTTAGCCCATGTATAATTAATGCCAAGATTATGTTCCAGCAATTGTGGCTCCAAAAACTTTCATGGGATGATCCAATACCAGCTGAACTACAAAATAAATGGAACTCGTTTAAAAACAATTTATGTTTTATTACAGATATAAATATTCCTAGGTGGTTACACACTCCCAACACTAAAGTACAACTCCATGGATTCAGCGACGCATCAGAGCTAGCCTATGCTGCAGCAGTGTATCTACGGGTGCAGACCATTGAAGAGGATGTACAAGTCCATCTTGTCACTACCAAAACAAAAGTAGCGCCGATCAAACAAATATCACTTCCAAGGCTTGAACTGAATGCCGCTCATCTTCTAGTAAGGTTGATCCGGTCCGTTGAAGAAGCTCTGAAAATTAAAAATTATGAAACTTTTTGTTGGACGGATTCAACCATTGTACTATCCTGGCTTTCTTCACATCCGAGAAAATGGACGACATTTGTGGCAAACCGGGTAGCAGAAATTATCGAAGTCATACCGAGACGAAATTGGCATCATATCTCATCCACTTGCAATCCAGCTGATTGTGCCAGCAGAGGTGTAACACCACAGCAGCTCCGAGATCATCATCTTTGGTGGAACGGACCATCATGGCTCCGTCAAGAACAATTCAACTGGCCCTGCAATGAGAATTATATACCAGAGGATATTCCAGAACAGCGAAAAATAAAAATTCCTAATCAAGTCAATATATATCATGCCAAAATAGATGAAGAAAATGTCATCCGAAGATTATTTGAGCAAGTATCATCATTTATTAAAATCTTAAGAATACTTGTTCGATGTAAGCAATATCTTCAGCGAAAATATAATGCACCAATCACAGCTGCAGATCTTCAAGATGCAACAAACCTTTGTATTAGATGGGCACAAATGAAATGTATTTCGACGAGTTACAACGTCTTCATCAAAAATTGTCTATCAACAAAAAAAGCAAGTTACTAAAACTAACACCGTTTTTAGACAACCATGATATACTTCGGGTAGGCGGCCGAATTCAAAACTCTCTGCATGAATTAGAACAAAACACCCTATCATACTGTCAAAAGAACATCCGTTCGCTATAAAACTGGCTGACTATTTACATCAGAAGCATTTACATCCTACAAAAAGTTAATGATGTCAATAATACGACAAGGGTATTGGATTTTTGGAAGTCGTGATCTAATTAAAAAATCCATTAACAAATGTGTCACGTGTACACGTTACAAACGTCAACCAACCGTTCAACAAATGGGAAATCTACCTACAGCACGTGTGACTCCAAGCAGACCATTTCAACGAGTTGGTGTGGTTTATGCAGGTCCAATTACTGTACGAATCAACAAGGGAAGAGGCAGTAGAACTACTAAAGGATACATCGCAATATTTGTATGTTTCGCAATTAAGGCTATTCACATCGAGTTAGTCAGTGACCTTACCACTGATGCATTTATAGCTGCCCTCAGACGATTTGCATCACGACGTGGTTGTCCCAGTGACATCTACAGTGATAACGGCACAAACTTTATTGGTACAAACAGAAAGCTGAAAGAACTACACAGTATTTATTTAGAAGAAGTCGATAGATCAAACATAGATGCTTTTCTGGCTGAACAAGGCATTCAATGGCATTTCATACCACCATCATCACCTAACTTTGGCGGCCTGTGGGAAGCAGGTGTAAAATCAGCAAAAGCACATTTAAAGAGAGTCATCGGGGAATCCAGTATGCCTTTTGAAGAATATAACACTCTCCTCATACAAAT
>OY856187.1:91250274-91351324 GCA_963693315.1 Diogma glabrata
AAACGGCGTGACTTGTCGGACCTGGGCGTTTGAATTTGTAATTCTCAATGGTTTTGCCAAAAAAATCAATGTAACTTCCAAAAATTCTTTATATTCGCTGCGTGGGTGTGATTTTTCCAACTCTTTACGACAAAAAAATTACTAGAGCTTCTTACGAGTGTTTTGGAATTTTGTTTCCCAGTTTTTTGTCCAATATTTCACTTTTGAACATTGTTGGATTAATTTTACCATCGTCCCATTCCATGCCTGATATTCGTTGAACAGATAAACATCGGGTGCTGTGGTCTTTCCAAATTTGAGATCATAAACAGCCCGTAGTTTAATCTCCTGTATGTGATGAAGACTTGGGAATCGAGGGGGAATCAAGTTGTGGCCAATATTTTTTTGCACCTTTTTCTGGTCCGGCGTTACTTGATGTCGTGTCGTAACACATGGCTTCGTCTTTATCAGTAAGATCCCATTCTTCAAGGCATTCATGTATCGCATTCGCAATCAATAAGCCGCTCCCTTCTTTGCATTATGGAACCGTTAATAACTTCCAATATTAACTACGTGAAAACCATGTCAACGCCCTTTAGCGCTCACATCGATACTACTTCCATCACGCGATAAAAATTATTTGAAAGTGCATATTTCAAACTAAATTTCAAAAAAAAAAATTAAAAAAAAAACGTGTCATACAATCCGAAAAAACGATTTTAAACTTTAAAACTTCAAAATAAGGGAGAAAACTACCCTCAAAAATTTCTTTAATATTTTTATCGTATTCTACGGAAAAAATTCTAACGAACTAATATATTTCTAAAAAACTTGTATACGCGTTATACTGCGTACAAAATAAAGAAGTTTGTCGTTCACGAAAAAAATTCAAATTTGTGACCGTCACCGACAGCTAAGGGTTTGGCGAAAAAATCTAAAAAAATTAATTAATTCCCAAAATTTAGGCAAAAACAAATTTTTGGTCGTCCCACTTCACGTGGAATGCCCCGTATATATATATTTTTTTTCTGTAGCCGTAGATGAATGTATAACATTCGAAACGCGTCGAATAAATACTATATACTTCTTAAAGTTTGTTTTGTGGAATTATTTTAACAATAATTTAGTAACATAAATTATTGATTTAATTTAAATCATGTATAATCAATAATTTCAGAAACTCTAGATCCTATTAACTTAAAAGATCCTCTTAACTTAAAAAGTCATAATATAAGTTTGCAGACGTAAAAAACTAAAAAAAAATACAAGAATTTGTTTTGTCTATCTTTTATGAGCTAAGATAAGAAGTTAGTGAAACAAAAGATTGTTTAAAGACATTAGAGATTAGTGTCAAATAAAAGATTAAAATCGCACAATTGCAAAACAAAATTTCGTCTGCTTAGTTTGTGACGTATTAGCTAAAATATTTGTTGTTTTTTCCCAGTCGTTTCTAATGTTTATTTGAGACATCCTCACATATGCTGATACTCTGCATCATTTAAAAACGATGACACAACCAACATGCGATTTAAAGATATTGAATAGAAATTGATTCATCAACAAAAGCAAACAGATCGTCATAAACTAAATCATTTGAAATTTAAATCAAATCCCATTAAGACCTTTACAAGTTTACATCATTCCTTAAACATAAATATATAACATTCCCAAATACAAGAGTGTAAATAAAAAAAATATCGTTCCTACTCCTAAATCGAAATAAATATTACTTGGTCTGAAAGACCTAATTACTTCGGTCTAAAAGACCTAAGTATTACATTCTTGAGTCAAAAGCTAAATTCTTATCCCCACTTTTTTGACATTTCTCTACATTTTACGTTTTTCTCCTACTGATTCAAAAAAGCAAAAAAAGCTAGAGAGATTTCAAATTTTTTTTTAAAAAATAGGGACGTACGTACATTCAATGGTGCGAGCCGAAAGGACGATGTGTTCGATAACTGTACCGTAAAACAAAGAAATTCGCTTATTTTTTGCTTAAAAAACGTTCAATTTAAGTGATTACGAGTAGGAACATTGGATTTGGGTAAATCTTGATGGTCGGGATTGGCAAGTGAGGCTAAAAACTAGATTATAGCATAAAAAGTTTGTCAAAAAAATATTGTCAAGTGTGTCAAAAGAATGTTTTCATTTTTTTAACCAAATTTTTGGCAAAAAATGAAATTAATTATTTGTATGAATGACATGAAATTTAATCGAACATGAAATTGGACATGGAAATTTTTGATTTTGTTATAATTTTTGGAATTTTGAAAAAAAAAATTGGATTTTTCATTTTGTTATAATAATTATAATTTTTGTTATAATTTTTGAAATACTTTTGGAATTTTAAAAAAAGTTTGTATTTTTGGTTTTGTTATAATTTTTGCAATATTTTTAGAATTATCGAAAAAGTTTGAATTTTTGAATTTGTGAATTAAGACAGTTTACAATAATTTTAGAATTTTGAAAAAAGCTTCAACTTTTGATTTTTTAAGAATTTTCGGAATATTTTTATAATTTTGAAAACGTTTAAATGTTTGAAATTTGAAAAAAGTTTGTACTTTGGATTTTGTTATAATTTTTGCAATATTGTTAAAATTTTGAAAAAAGTTTATTTGAATTATAAATTTTTGCAATATTTTTAAAATTTTGAAAAAATTAAAATTTTTGGTTTTATTATAATTTTTGGAATTTTGAAAAAAATTTGTAATTTTGATTTTGTAATAATTTTTGCAATATTTTAAGAACATTGGAAAAAGTTTCAATCTTTGATTTTATAATAATTTTTTCAGAATTTCGAAAAGAAGTTTAAATTTTTGATTTTATTATAATTTTTAAAATATTTTTGGAATTTTAAAAAGAAATATGAATTTTTGATTTTGTAATATTTTCACGAAACGCTAAATGGAGAGGTTTTTGAGTAGTTTGCTGATTGTATCATCTTTTCACTAAATTATGTTAATATATGATCTATTATAACTTTCCGGAAACGTTTTGATGTTTCGTGTTAGTTTTGTGATAAATTTCTAAAAAGAGATAAAATACTTGTACTATTACATAGAGTTTTATGTTTGATATACATCGCTGCCTAAAACTAAAAACAATGTCCTCATAAAAGTTTTTTGCCAAAAACTATATCAAAATCCTTAACCCAGACCGAAGTCTTGATATCTCAGAGCTGTGAAATTTCGGCCCCTTTATATTTTTCGGTTGTAATACCACAAGTCATTGACATGTTTTCGAAAATCCTTTGATTTTACGAATTAAATTATTTAGAAAGACTGCGTTATCAAACTGCACAATAAAACCTAGCCACCAAAGGATTAGTGGTTTAATTAAGTGTCGGTTTGACTGAGCAGTCTTGCTAAAAAATAATTTCATGAGTAAAATTGAAAAGTTTTAGACGTAAATTTCAATAAGGAGTGGTATCAGGTGAGATAATTTTTTTGTGATATTATGTTTTTTAAATAGTACATTATATACCTAGGTTAAAAAGTGGGTTATTATTGACCGACAACTTTTATGTACTGATTAGCGTTAGTAGGCGCTTTGGCGTTCTCATCCAACGTGTATATAAAATTTTTGAAGTGAAACTGCTTTTTTTTTAATAAAATGTGTTATGTAGTAGGAATTACAATATGTGTCACAATAACACATAAAAACCTTTTAAGGCCAAGGTCCCACAACAACATACATTCAAAGATGTTGATGGACGTAAATTTTTCTTTTTTTTTATTTTATATTTTTGGTTAAAGAATGGATAACTAAACAAAAAATCCTATTACTGACAAAATATGACATAGGCCAATATTTTATGATAGAATAGAGAAAATAAAAGTATATTAAAAAGTAAATAGCAAATTTTTACAAAAATTTGCTGAAACAAAATAAAACTGTAGTTGCCAATAATCTAGCCGGTTGCATATTCCTTGATCCCGTGACGCTCCGTCTTTCTTGAAGATCAAAGCCCACACATAGTTATATGAAGGCTCGTTTTTTCAAGGAAGCAACAGCGTTTTATCATCAAGGATTATTTCACAGCTAAGATTGAGGGTGCTACCGTTGACTGAATACAGTTCATCCGCCACCACCCCTAAGATGTCACCTTGGCTAGTGATATCTCACTGCTATTGCAAGTGATATGTGATATCTCACGTTAAGTCGTATGTCAATAGCAGGGGCTGGAGTACGAAGGGTTGTCACACCCGTAGATCAAAAATAAAATAAAAAATTTTTTCAAAACAATAAAAACTGATCCCTCCATGCGGGTATAGCGAGGTATTATTTCGAAATTTTTGTTACGGAGGGATGTAATTTTAAATATAAAATATGGAGGAGCTGAAATCTCAGAGCTCTGAGATATCAAGACTTCGGTCTGGGTTAAGGTTAATATTTCAAAAATTCTTAAAAATTCAAACTTTTCCAAGATTCTAAAAATATTGCAAAAATCATTATAAAATCAAAAATTGAAACCTTTTTCATAATACAAAAAATTATAATAAAATCAAAAACTTAAAATTTTTCAAAATTCTAAAAATAATTCCAAAAATGCTTACAAAATCAAAAATTAAAACTTTTTCTAAAATTCTAAAAATATTGTAAAAGTTATTACAAAATCAAAAATTAAAACATTATTCAAAATTCCAAAAATATTTCAGAAACTATAACAAATGCAAAAATTTCCATGTCCAATTTCATTTTCAATTACATTTACGGCATAAAAACAGCTACATTTTTTTTCCAAAAAATTGGCTAAAAAAATAAATGAAATCATTTTTTGACACACTTGACATTATTTTTCTGACAAACTTATATAATAAGTTCTCCATAATTCTCTATAATAATAATAAAATTTCATGTCATACAAATTATTAATTTTATTTTATTCCAAAAAATTGGGTAAAAAAGTATATAAAAATCTTTCTTTTGACACACTTGACAACATTTTTTGACAAACTTATAATGCCATAATTCTCAATAATAATAATAAAATTTCATTTCAAACAAATAATTAATTCAATTTTTTTTTAATTGGGTAAAAAAATAAATAAAAATCTTTATTTTGACACACTTGACAACATTTTTTTGACAAACTTATAATGGCATAATAGCTTGACAACATTTTTTTGACAAACTTATAATGCAATAATCTAGTTTTTGATCTCACATATCAATCCCTACCACCAAGATTTCTTCAAATTCAATGTTCCTACTCGTAATCACTTAAAATGAACGTTTTTTAAGCCAAGAATATGAAAATTTGCTGTTTTTAACACACATAATGATTTTTTGACACACTTCTGGTACAATTAACGAACACAGCGTCCTTTTGGACCTGTCCCACAATAGGTATACTATTTACGGAAAAAAAAAATTTTGAAATCCGTCCAGCGGTTTTCCCTGCAGCGTAGGTAATGACGGACGGACGGCCGGCAGACAGACATACATTTTTGTTTTGCTTTTTTAGAATCAATAGGTCCTAAAACGTCGAGAAATGCCAAAAAAGTAGGGGTAAGAATTTCACTTTTGGCTCATGAATGTAATACTTAGGTCTTGCAGACCGAAGTAAATTTGTGTTTAAACATTTATATATCTAATGTTTTTAAATGCATTTGTTCGTATTCTATTTGATTTGATTTTTTGCATGTTATAATCAATGCTGCTGTTATTATATGTTTTATATGTATGTATGTATACATAATAACCTTATTTGAATGTTTTTACATGTATAAATTTGTTTATTAATTAGAAACACCGTTACATGTATTTGTTCGTACTGTTTTTGATTTTATTTGATTTTGTACAAGTTGTGACCAATTCTGCTGTTATATGTATTTATGTATATATACATAATAACCTTATTAAATGATATAATTGATAATGTGGCACATAATTCTAACATTCTTCTTTTATCAGAAACATGGATTGACAATAATGAAGATATTTCTATTCCAAATTTTAACTGTATAGTCAAATTTAAACGTTATAATGTAAGAGCTTACGATAATAATTACGATACTACACACATATTAACATCATCAATAGAGGTTAATTTACGTCATGCTGAAGCAATAGGAGTGCAAGTTAGTTCGGTAGGAGAGATCTGTGCAGCTGAATGTAAGATGGAAACTGGACAGAAAATTTTATTTATTTCTGTATATATACACCCGACCAAAAATTTGATGAAATAATTAGATTTTTTCATAGATCATTCTTACCATATTCGTCTGAAGTTTCAAAGATACTTAATCAAAATCTAGGAGAAATACCCATAATCATTGGTGCAGATTTTAATCCAATTTTTCTTTAGAATCATCAGTGCCATCACTTGACTTTTTCAAAGAAAAATATGACATGATTATGTCTAATAGTCCTGCAGTAGCGACTATAAATCATGAAACAACAATAGATGCAGTTTTTACGAGATATTTAAACAGAGTTGACACAAAAATAGTTATATCTCATTTTAGTTATCGTAAACCACTCATTACATGTATCGAAAACAACCTGTTGAAAAAAACAACCCAATGAATAAATTATGGAAAAAATAATCTAAAATATTATTAACAAGTCAAACTTTTTTACTAAAAACATTGCCGCCCTTTATTAAAAACAGCACCACATATGAGTGAAATTGTTTATATATTTATCCAAACCACTTCAAACCACACTTCTTTTGACCAAAACATCCTCTAGAAAAAAGTTGAATCAGGCTGAAAGCTTGTCATCAAATACGAAGGAAAAAATCTATAGTAAACATACATCATTTTAACAATTATGAAAACCGTCAACATCACAACATATAGTTTTTAAAAAGTAGGGTCTGCGTCGGACCAGACGGTGGCAGTTATACTTCTTTGACCATTCGCTCGCACACACGCACACAGACAGGATACACTAAAAAAATATAATCAAAAAAAAAATATTATTTAAAAAAAGAAAAAATATATTATTCAAAAAAAAATATGGAGGGGCTGAAATCTCACAACTCTGAGATATCAAGACTTCGGTCTGGAGGATTTTGATATAGTTTTCGTCAAAAAACTTTTATGAGGACATGGTTTTTAGTTTTGGGCAGCAGTGTATATCAAAGATAACTCTTTGTTAAAGTATAAGAATTTTTTATCTCTGTTTAGTGTTTAGAAATTTATTACAAAACTAACACGAAACATCAATACGTTGCCGGAAAATTATAACAGATCATAAATTAACATAATTTAGTGAAAAGATGATACAACCAGTAAACTACTCCAAAACCTATTCATTTAGCGTTTCGAGAAAATATTACAAAATCACAAATTCATATTTCTTTCAAAATTCCAAAAATATTGTAAAAATTAAATAAAATTCAAACTTTTTTCAAAATTCTAAAAATATTCCAAAAATTATTACAAAATCAAAGATTAAAATTTTTTTCAAAAATTCTGAAAACATTGCAAAAATTATAACAAAATCAAAAACTGAAACTTTTTTCAAAATTCCAAAAATTTTCCAAAAATTAGAATAAAATCAAATATTTAAACTTTTTCTAAATTCCAATAATATTCAAAAAATTCTTAAAAATTCAAACCTTATCCAAAATTCTAAAAATATTGCAAAAACTATTAGAAAATCAAAAAAACAAACTTTTTTCAAAATTCCAAAAATATTTCAAAAACTATAACAAATTCAAAAATTTCCATGTCCAATTTTTTTCAATTACATTTACTTCATAAAAACAGCTACATATTTTTGTCCAAAAAATTGGATAAAAAAATAAATGAAATCATTTTTTGACACACTTGACATTATTTTTCTGACATATAATGCCATAATTCTCAATAATAATAATAAATTTCATTTCAAACAAATAATTAATTTTGTTTTTTCCAAAAAATTGAGTTAAAAAATAAATAAAAATCTTTCTTTTGACACAGTTGACAACAGTTTTTTGACAAATTTATAATGCCATAATTCTCAATAATAATAATAATAATAAAATTTCATTTCAAACAAATAATTAATTTTGTTCTTTTCCAAAAAATTGGGTAAAAAATAAATAAAAATCTTTCTGTTGACACATTTGACAACTTTTTTTGGCATACTTATAATGCAATAATCTAGATTTTGGTCTCACATACCAATTTCGACCATCAAGATTTCTCCAAATTCAATGTTCCTACTCGTAATCACTTAAAATGAACGTTTTTTAAGCAAAAATATGCAAATTTCCTTGTTTTGACACACTTCCGGTACAGTTATCGAACACAACGTCCTTTCGGCTCTTCCCATTGAGTAAACCTGTTTTTAGAAAAAAAAATTTTGAAATCCGTCCAGCGGTTTTCTAGATTTCGAAGGTTGTGACGGCCGGATGGCCGGACGGCAGACAGACATACATTTTTTGTTTTTGCTTTTTTAGAATCAGTAGGTCCTACAACGTCGAGAAATGCCAAAAAAGTGGGGGTAAGAATTTCACTTTGAGCTCATGAATGTAATACTTAGGTCTTTCAGACCGAAGTAATATTCAAAAAAAAAATATTAAAAAAAAATATTATTCAAAAAAAAAAATATTAAATAAATTATAGAAAAAAAATTAATCAAAAAACTAATAATTATTAATTATTATGATTGATTTAGTAATTTCGTCTGTATTACCATATAGCATAAGGTTGATTTAGAAATTTCGTTTTTATTACCTTACAGCATAAAGGTTAAAATAACAGCGAATAACAGCGTCACGCGGTTTCTCGATCAACACCCAATCCCAATTTGTATAACGTGCGCAAAAAAGTATAACTTCAAAAATTAACCTTAAAAATTAACTAAGAGTTGATTGAAATAACCAAACCTCAATACACAAATTACTATTTTGAGACAAACTTCTTATACTTTTCGAGTCCTTCCAATATTTATGAAATATGAACTCGACATTAAATCGAAGTGTAGAAACTTAGACATTTACTAGCAAAATAATAACATCTGTCATATCCCTTATTTTTCTCAGTGGTAGCTTTTCTGTTTTAATTTTAGATATTATCTTCATTGAAAATTAAACGAAAAAGTACAAACAAAAGTTTTGTATCAAAACCACTTTTATATTTAAGAAACTTCTTCTAACTGTTGGAGAGTGTATATATATTACTACCCTGTGGATTTTGTTTGTTTATTTATATATTTTTTTGACTTTATAGCTCACGGCAAAACAATCTAACGATAATTTAATTTTATGTATTTGGTCAAAGATACATTATTCATAAACGGAAAAGTTCAATTGCACGATGATAAAAATATGGAAATTCTGAAAATAATGTTTTTATTTAACTTTTCCTTTGTTGAACATATCTTCAAAAAATTACTGCTATAAATAAACAATGAAAATACAAAATATGGGATAAATAAATAAAATTTATATATATATACGATACACAAAACAACCTGAGAGAAAGTTGATCGCAAGACCAATTAATAATCAAATAGCTTCCAATACGCTTTTTATCCCTAAACTGGTAAATAGGATGTCATGTGACAATGGTCAAGATGATATTCGGGATTGTTGTTTTGTTTCTATTTTTTGTTTGAAAATTTTGAATTTGTTTTTGTATGATATATAATTCACCCAAAATAAGTAGGGCTTCCAGTCGTCCCGATTTCGGCGGGATTGTCCCGCCGTACTAATTTTATCCCGACGTCCCGCTTTAGCACCAAAAAATCCCGCCTACCAATCTACCAAACTTTATAAACAAAAATCTACCAAACTTTATAAAAAAAAATCCCGCGGTGTATTTAATATTGCATGCGGTCTTTCGCGGTTAAATAATTTTCTGATGGTTGTGTTTCAGACTAAACGATAAACTACAAAATGCAAATACAAACTACATTTTTATATGGAAAACGCTCAGCAACAACGCTATAATTCTGTGAGCAAAGTATGATTTACATAAACATATTCTAATTTGACATCCGATGCATTTTGTAGTTGTCGCTTTAATTTTGAATGATGATAATGAAAATTGTCAAGAAGATATTTAGTTGGTGAAGGTGATGGTGTATCCGAATCTGATATTGAAGAAAGTGCTGCATCTTCAACAGTTAAGAAACATAAACTTTAAAAGCGGCATGTAAAGTTTAATAAAAATTGGAGCAAGAACTTTGATTGACTCTTAACTGGCCCAACATAAAATCACATATCTAAAAATGACATAAACATTCTAATTCTCAACTCTCCACGGCAAAGTAGAAATTTGAAAGAAAGGTTGTCTAAACATCATTTATACCAGCAAATAGTACCATTGGCAGAATAAATGTCATTGTAGCTGTGACGGGATTTGCGTATCATGCTATAATGTATTCCCAATCTTATGTGGCTACCAATTGTTCAGGAAAATTATTTTCTTCATTATTTAAAGATTAAACCATTAGGTTGAATTCAACCATTAGCTAACGGTAGATGTGGTAAGAAAAAATTAAGAAAAATTATTTCTAAAGTTTTAGGTCCATAGTCTAAAAACTAATATTGGATAATGTTAACAAATATTTATATTTTTCTATAAGCCAATGTGCGTCTAATTAAGAGAATAAGTTATAGTGAATTCTTATATAGAGTGAATTCTTTTCAACTGTACCGAACAAATTTCAGTCCAGTTCCAACACCGAATAATAATTTTTGTATTGAAATACAAATTGTATTGAAATCCAAATCCAATTCAAAAGAATACAAAATTAGATAAATCGGTGTTGGGACTTATTCGGTACAGTCGAAAAAAATTCACTTTAATAAAAATATTATTCCAATTGGTTTTAACTGCCACATACTTTTTAATACCGTAAAAAAGGGTTTTTCATCTTTTAAAAAATTTGATGTTGATGTTAAAAATTGATGCAATTGTTAATAAATTTTTTAATGAATTAGTGCTTCCACTAAATGCACCACAGAACTTAAAGAAATGTTGAATGGATAGGTACTGAATGGTCAGAACTACTTTGTCATGTATTAACAAGATATGGCATAGTCTAGTCTATCTCCTGCTATAAAAAGACTAATTAAAAATTTCGAGCCTTTAAGAAGTTACTTTTTGACAAAAAAAATATTTCAAATATAATTAAATGTTTTTCCATACCAAAAAACACATTAAACTTATAGACCAGTCAGACCAGACCTTAAAAACAGGCAGAAAATGGAAAAAATTAGTAACAGGATGAAAACTATTGGATAAATAAGAAAATATTGCACAGATGTTGGGAAACATAAATTAAAGGTGATCCGAGCTACGAGGCTGAAATGGGGGTGAGCTTTTAGGGGTAGAAAATGGTTTTTCATGATTTTCAGCGAAACTAGACCTTCTATTGAAAAAAGTTTAACGTAAAAGTTGTAGGTATGAAAATGGTATATAACTTTTATGTGCGTCATTTTTTCACATAACCTAAAATTTGCCGTGAAAAAAGAAAAAACCGAGAAAAAACCTTAAACGTTAGTACCTTATTATGTCCCTAATAGGCTGTATTTTTTTTTAAATCAAAATATTTATTTTATGTTTAGTTTTGATTTAAACCAAAAAAGTGACCTCAGACCAAACCTCAGACCTAAACCAAAAAAGTGACGAAAATTCTCCTGTATGGAAAACTGTTTAAAAAAAACACTAATCATTATGTTTGTTGAAACGTCTACTTTTAGATGGTGTAAAAAAATGAACATTACCATGGCAGAAGTTTATATTTTTCAAGGATTTCAACGGTAAATTTTAAGAAATAATGAATATTTTTAAACAATAATTGAAAAATAACTCTTTAAAATCAAGTTAATTCAGTTTTTCGCATTTTCTGGAAAATGTTTCCGTGTTTATGTTAAGTTAGTTTTTATTTTTTTACACATTTTTTCTACAAGTAGACGTTTCAACAAAAATAAAGATTTTTTTTTAAAAAACTGTTTCCAGTACAGGAGAATATTCGTGTGAAAATGAGGTCACTTTTTTGGTTTAAAATCTAAATCAAACGTAAAAATAGATATTTTGATTCCAAAAATTACAGCGTATTAGGGACATAATAAGGTAAGTTTCCGTCGAATCGTGTGAAAAAAATTTTTTTTGTGGGAGATAAAAATTAAAAACGAGAAATCCTTTTTTTCTTGGTTATTTTCTATTTTTACGGCAAATTTTAGGTTATGTGAAAAAAGTTATCTTTTTTTGCCCTGAAAATATTTTTCTGAATCTAGATTTTTTCGTAGAGCAAGTTGAAAATACAATAGAGTTGCACAAATACATTTACACATCTATCAAAATTAGTAAACGAACAAGACGCCATTTAGTTATTATTATTATTTTTAAAGTGAAATAGTTATTGTTTAAATAAATGTTTATTTAATTAAATACTATATTAATTACTAAAATATTATATGACAGTTCACAAACACAACTACAAAACTAGATCAAATTTTTTCATATTCTTTTAATGGAAAAAAGGCAATTTTTCTGCTCTGGCAAAAAGAAAACGACTTAAGTTTACAATTAAAAACTTTAAATTTTCATTTTAAGTTAATTGATTTAATTGATTTTATTGAAGTTAATTGATTCGATAATTAATATCCTATTTGTGTGAGCAACATCAAAACGTTATCCATTGAAACATAACCAGTGGCGTAGCTAGCATGGGTGGCACCCGGGGCGGATATTGTGGTGTCACCCCAAAAATAAAAACTGTCAATAATAATAAAAAGCCGATAAACGTAATTTATAATTTTTTTTAATTAATACAAATGAGCATTATTATTATAAGCCCGCAAGTAATTTTTAACTAATTTTAATTTGCTGAAACTCCTCTCACACGAAGCCACTAATACGCAAATAGTCATAAATAACTTTAGTGCGACCGTAAGATTCAGAAAATTCTAAAAAAAATCCCATTCTACGATGAATTTCAAAAAGTCTAGGTACACCCAGTTAGAAACTGTAACATTGGCCGCTTTTAAATCCCTCCTCACCCTTTGTATCTCTATGAGGAGTTCTGTTGCCAATACCGCATTATAAAAACCAGTAAATTTTGATACCGATAATTTTAACTCTTCACTGTTCGCCAAAAGCTAAGTGTTTGTCTGCACAACCTCGAACAATGAAGCTAAATCTTGAACTGACTTCAGTCTAGTTCGGAGTTCAACAATGAATCGGTCAAGACATTCCAACATGTCCTTTTTAAGTTGAGCTCTCAGTGTCAGTCCAACATCAGGTGCAAACTCACCACCCGTTCGTTTTTTGCGTTTTTATGACGAATTCGGCTTTCCATTGGAATGTCATAGTCCTCCGATTTTTTCGCAGCAAGATCTATTGCCTCTTCTACAATGAGACTTCGTTATGAATTGACTCTATTTTTCTAGCTAATTGATCAATATTCAAGCCCTTGCTTTGCAATCCAATCTGAGCACAGATATTATTTTTCTTAGAATATCATTCCAAAACAAAAGAAAGCAAAGAAACGAAAAATCACATGCTGCATTGTTAAGGTTCTGTGCAGCGCCTCTAGTGTCTACATTTTCCTGTTGATCACTTAACTTCTCAATTTCAGCCACAATCCCATCAAAGTTTTCGGCCAATACTTTTACTACAGCATAATGAGCACTCCAATGCGCTGTTAAGAGTATTTTAACAGTTGCTTTGTTGTGTTTAGCAAGTACTTCCCAGCGGCTAGTCGAAGCAGAAAAACATGTAAAAATGGCTTCCACTGACGAGTGTTGGCCGTATAAATTAATTGAATGATCTTTGCAGCCCACAAAAATTGCTTTGTTATTTTTTGCTTTAATAATAGCTTGCACTTCTCCATGTATACTACTCATAACAGCTGCATTATCATAACCTTTGGGAGCGACAATTCATAACATCTATACCATCATTTTCAAGATTTTTACACTGAAAAAAACATGTCCTATTTCCAATCGAAATGCAGTTGTCTCAACCTCACCGTGCGGGCAGATATGGCGAATCAAAATACGAGATTGATTCAACAACCGTACAATGATAAGCCAATGCAGTTGAGACAATCAGATGAAATATTTATGTGGAAATAAAATATAGTTCAATTAATCTCAAATACTTAAATTTTAAAATGAAAAATTCATGATATAAGGCCAAAGAAATATGTTTTCATGGAAATAGTTATTAACTTTATTCAACTACTGTTATATTGGATAGCACTTTATATTTTAATTACACCTCATTCTGTTATCAGGAAAATGTTACTGAGTACTGAGTAGTTGTCCCAATCACGGTGAAATTGTTTGTAAATATCTTTTCTTTGCATGAATAATAAACTGCCATCTTCGAGATGAGGTTATCATTACTTCAATTTTTTTTTTCAGTGTAAGAATTTCATCGCTTAAATCAGCGGCTTTTTTCCACGTAAGGGAAAAAATCCAAGGAATACTTCCTTGATTTCCACTTTACTACCATCAATTTTCACATAACGAATCACTTCTGACATTTGATCAATATGTGAAATATCAGGTGTGCTATCAAACATAATTCCAAAATATTTAACCGATTTAATTTCGTTGACAAGCTTAAACTTTACGTGGATCGCTAAAACATTTATGAACTCATTTTGTATATCTGGTGACAAATATGATACTTTTGGTGATTTACCATGCTCCAAATTCAAAATGTGTTCTTTTAACACTACATCATACTTTGACAATAGTTTGGTTAGTTCTAAGAAATTGCCTTTATTTGAAGAACTTTGTCCTTCATCATGTCCATGAAATGCTTGGTTTTGTTTAGATAAAAACAAAGTTATATCCAATAATCTTGATAAAAGTTGTTTCCACTTCTGTTTTTTATTGTATATTAATTGCAAGGCTGCGTCTCGTATCGTTTTATGATTTTTTAACCTCATTTCCAAAGTTTTCCACTTTTCAAAACTCTCCAGATGTTCATTTGAAGTTTCATGCTCGGCCACTTTGGGATTTAGTTTCCACCGCTTCTGATATCCAGTCGTAACTGTTGATTTTGTATTATTATTATTGGTGACAGCAAATACACGACAACAGAAGCAATACAGGACGCAAGTTATTATTTACAGGAGAATAAACAATCCATGGCCGTAGAATTTTTTCACCATTATTCATCATTTTATAAAACCATTCTTTAGAAAGATGGCGAATATCACCTTTTATGTCTAACCCGTGTCTAGATACAGTAACAAACGACCCTTCTCTATTTTGAAAATGTTCACTTTCTTTTTTTATGATTTCAATGTGAACATTACCAAAGACGAGTATATTCCAATGTGATACATCTCTTAAGTCCTGAAGTGATTCACCCATGCAAATACTGTCTTCGATAGTAGAAGCATTAGCGGCATTATCACTGTCATTTTCATTATTCCTTTCTAATTCGTCATCATAGGTTATCATTATTAATTCTGTATTGTTGCTGTTACTTTCCGAAGATGAGCCAATATTCTCTGAAACATTCGTTGCATCAACGTGATAATCAGTTTCTTTTGATGAACCTTGGATATCATCGGGTTTCGTAACATATTTATAGATTTGGTCTTTCTCTGCTGGAACCAACTTTTTCTTTAAAATTATGAACTCCTCGTGGCATATTTATTTTTTGGGATATTTGCTAAATGAAATCTAAAAAAATATTTTTAATTATAGTATAGGTATCAGCAAAGCATTAATTCTAAATATATTTGTAGGATACATAATAGGTACATAGTTCATAATAAGTACACTGTGTTAACGACTAAATACACCGCCAAGAAAATTAATTTAATTAAATTTCCTTGTAACAACTTATATTAAATAATATTTGATAAAATGGAATATACAAATCATAGCCTAATATTATAAGGAACTATTTAAAAAAATATATGTATGAAATCCTAAAAGATATTTTATATAAAGAATTGAAACCAAAATTAAATATCCAATTAGGATCATGCTCAATAATTTACAAAATTGAATGTGATTTTTGTGAAAAATTTTACATCGGGAAAAACCGGAAAATGTTTTAAAGACTGATTTAAGGAATACCTGCCTAAGAAGAAAAATAAACAAAATTTAAAGTTTTTTTTTGCAAACCATTTACATAGTTAATAACAATAGCTACACCACTTTTAAAAAAAAATTGAAGGCTTTACATTTATGTAGCCAAGGATCTTTAAAAGAATCACTTAATGAGTTTGAAATTTCCAAGGTATTTAAAACCCAACAAAATGTACTTTTAAATGATAAACTTTCATTTAATTCAAATATATAAATATATAAAACTGAAAACAAACAGTATGAGTATGTATCAACCTACAAAAATTTGCAAAACTGTAGTAATTGCATAACTGCCATTTTATTCCACAGTAATTATTTTTGTGTCCATTGAAAAACGATCTATTTCAATTTATTCTTTGAGTTTCAAGATAAAGGAAAAAAAATTATTTTGAGATCATTTACAAACACGGTAATTTGATTGTTTGTTAGTTTCCTTAGGTGTTTGCAATTAATTTGTTTGAAATGTAAAACATATATTAGGTAGTAAGGTTAAGCGGATATTTTAGAAATAATTTTGGAATAGAGACATTGTAACTCAAGGGTGCCACCCTATCGACAAAGGGTGCCACATTATCGACGTAAACCACTTTTCCTATACATTATTCAGCATATGTGTTTTCAGACCTGGTCATTAAATAATCATGCTTGCATACTAAATAATATATCGTAAAAAACGGTCAATATGGTATCTATAGGAATATTCAAAGCTATTCAGTAATTGTGGTGATGGGATTCAATGCTCAACATGTTGATTCGATTAATATTGTTAAAATTTTATTTCACGTAATAACTCAAAAATTTAAAAAGTAGAATAGATTCTTTTTGAACCAATAACACATTTATAGGACACATTTATAAGTTATCACAATTTATAAATTAAAATTATATGGATAACCTGGTTAAAATGGTTTCTAAGTGATTTATCGTTGAAAACATGTGGTTTGTTTAAGTTTTTTACGTTCGGGTGTCACCCCAAAACGGTTTCGAAGTGATTTATCATTGAAAACATTGTGATGGTTTGTTTAAGTTGTTTACATTCGGGTGTCACCCCAAAACGGTTTCGAAGTGATTTATCGTTGAAAACATTGTGATGGTTTGTTTATGTTTTTTACGTTCGGGTGTCACCCCAAAACGGTTTCGAAGTGATTTATCATTGAAAACATTGTGATGGTTTGTTTAAGTTGTTTACGTTCGGGTGTCACCCCAAAACGGTTTCGAAGTGATTTATCGTTGAAAACATTGTGATGGTTTGTTTAAGTTTTTTACGTTCGGGTGTCACCCCAAAACGGTTTCGAAGTGATTTATCATTGAAAACATTGTGATGGTTTGTTTAAGTTGTTTACGTTCGGGTGTCACCCCAAAACGGTTTCGAAGTGATTTATCGTTGAAAACATTGTGATGGTTTGTTTATGTTTTTTACGTTCGGGTATCACCCCAAAACGGTTTCGAAGTGATTTATCATTGAAAACATTGTGATGGTTTGTTTAAGTTGTTTACGTTCGGGTGTCACCCCAAAACGGTTTCGAAGTGATTTATCGTTGAAAACATTGTGATGGTTTGTTTAAGTTTTTTACGTTCGGGTGTCACCCCAAAACGGTTTCGAAGTGATTTATCATTGAAAACATTGTGATGGTTTGTTTAAGTTGTTTACGTTCGGGTGTCACCCCAAAACGGTTTCGAAGTGATTTATCGTTGAAAACATTGTGATGGTTTGTTTATGTTTTTTACGTTCGGGTATCACCCCAAAACGGTTTCGAAGTGATTTATCATTGAAAACATTGTGATGGTTTGTTTAAGTTGTTTACGTTCGGGTGTCACCCCAAAACGGTTTCGAAGTGATTTATCGTTGAAAACATTGTGATGGTTTGTTTAAGTTTTTTACGTTCGGGTGTCACCCCAAAACGGTTTCGAAGTGATTTATCATTGAAAACATTGTGATGGTTTGTTTAAGTTGTTTACGTTCGGGTGTCACCCCAAAACGGTTTCGAAGTGATTTATCGTTGAAAACATTGTGATGGTTTTGTTTATGGTTTTTTACGTTCGGGTGTCACCCCAAAACGGTTTCGAAGTGATTTATCATTGAAAACATTGTGATGGTTTGTTTAAGCTGTTTACGTTCGGGTGTCACCCCAAAACGGTTTCGAAGTGATTTATCGTTGAAAACATTGTGATGGTTTGTTTAAGTTTTTTACGTTCGGGTGTCACCCCAAAACGGGTGACACCCGGGGCGGACCGCCCCCCCCCCCCCGCCCCCCCCTAGCTACGCCTCTGAACATAACACTAGTTTACAAATTTTGATCTTTTTTTGTCTCACCTGACTAAAACCAAAACCTCCGATATATAGAAGCCTAGCTCATTTTTTAGAACAAAAAAATCGTGAACTTGTAGCGCCATTTTGAAATTAAAACTCGATATAAAAAAAATTCAAAAAATCACCATAACGACCATAACGCCATCTGGAAAACTAAAACTCCACATGAAAAAGATTTAATCAAAAACACTAATCCAATTTTTTGCATATGGCAATGTTCATTGTTTATTGTAATTTGTAAATGGCGTGCATCAGTAGAGCTATGATATCGCAGGTTTTGCTTAAACCCAATTTTTCTTGTGGATTTTTACCTGCTAAACATGTACATCATATTCATTTTTTTAGGTTAGCTCTTGTTTTTGAGATATTCGCGATAAACCAATTTTTTTGGTGAAAAAAAGGTTATTCCGGTTTTTGGCTTGCATATTTTACAAAAGAAACAAATTCAATGTATTTATGAAACAAGTGCATAGTAAAGATGCTAACAAATACTTTGAGCTATTTTTTGAAAATCCATGAAGTATTCTGGAAGTTACATTCGAAAAAAATTGAAAAAAAATAAAAAATTTACGTTTTTTAAAAATTTTTCAAAATTCAACGCCATAAATTTTACACAAACAATGATTGTAAACTTTTTTAGTTTCTTGGAGCCCGTGGTAAATTCCATTTCCTTTCTTTTAAGATCAAAAACACGAATTTTGGTGCAGGTTGCACCAAGTTATTCAGGTTTTCCCAAAAATGGCGAAACTAAAAATTTGGAAAAACATTTTTTCTATCTGAAAAGTAAATTCACTAGTGAAAAAAATAACAAATTATAGTTGCTATGGTTTTTCATATAATTTTACAAAGTATTTTAAACAACATAACCATGAAAAAATAGAATATGCATTTTTAATGTTTTGTTGTCGATTTCTAACTTTATAATTTATAGTAAATATAGATTATATATCATAGAAAAAATTGCATTTCCTACGCGAGATGAAAATGTTTTTCGTTCGTAAACATGTCTCACTCGACGCTGGCACGTCTCATGAACAAATGTTTACTCACGAAAAAAACAATGTTTTCATCTCTTGTAGGACAATATACTATTTTTTACTAAGAATAATTTAAATTCTGCAACATAATTGGTTTATATTGTTACGTTTTTCCAACCTCACTTCGAATTGACCTAACTCACAATTCGATAAACGCAATTCCCAAATCTCTTCAGAGTTCGATCACTGATTAGTAAGCACAAACACCAGGTTTTATTAAGTATTCAACACCTTAATTGTTTCACAACAACAGGGAAACAATACAGCAACCAATATTCCTAACTAGAATATTCCTTCAACAGCTTCAGAAACTCCAACGGTTGATTGTAGAAATTTCCAGTTACGTTTAAAATAATACACAAACTATTTCTACTTAAAAACACTTTTAACTTTATTACACTTATAGCTTTTACACAAAAACTAATTTAAAAATCACTTTTATAATTATAACTTCACTACCGCAGGTTTAACATAAAACTAATTCTTAATCTACAACAAACAATTTCTTATATACTGTTTTGCTTAATTTTTAGAAAATTCTAGGTCACTTTTTAAAAACCTTAAGAAGATAGTAGAATATTCGATTATTTTACGTTACGTTCATTTAATTCATAAAATCATTTATTTATGTTGACCTTAATTCTAAGAATATGTACAACAACAACAACACTATTCATTTCATTCATTTGTTGTTGCGTTTTGTTGTGATTCGATTTTCTTGGAAGTGACCGTAATCGTCTAGATTTTTCTGTAATCGTAATAATATATAAGTTGTTTGTTATACAGATTTTCGAATAAAAACTGCAAGCCATTTTGAGTTTTCCTTATTTGAACCGCGTTTTTATGTATTTTACTTCGGTCTAAAAGACCTAAGTATTACATTCATTAGCTCAAAGTGAAATTCTTACCCCCACTTTTTTGGCATTTCTCGACGTTTTAGGACCTACTGATTCTAAAAAAGCGAAAAAAAATGTATGTCTGTCTGCCGTCCGGCCGTCACAACCGACGAAATCTAGAAAACCGCTGGACGGATTTCAAATTTTTTTTTTTCTAAAAATAGGTTTACTCAATGGGAAGAGCCAAAAGGACGTTGGGTTCGATAATTGTACCGTAAAAAAAATCATCAAGTGTGTCAAAACAAGGAAAATAGCATATTTTTTGCTTAAAAAACGTTCATTTTAAGTGATTACTAGTAGGAACATTAAATTTGGAGAAATCTTGATGGTCCAAAATCTAGATTATTGCATTATAAGTATGTCAAAAAAATATTGTCAAGTGTGTCAAAAGAAAGATTTTTATTTATTTTTTTACCCAATTTTTTGGGAAAAAATAAAATTAATAATTTGTTTGATATTTTTTGTATTATATAACATGAAAATAAAATTTGTATAACATGAAAATATATTATTATTATAGAGAATTATGGCATCATAAGTTTGTCAAAAAAATAATGTCAAGCGTGTCAAAAAATGATTTCATTGATTTTGTTTGCCAATTTTTGGGGAAAAAAATGTAGATATTTTTATGACGTAAATGTAATTGAAAATCAAATTGGACATGGAAGTTTTTGAATTTGTTATAGTTTTGGAAATATTTTTGGAATTTTGAAAAAGTTTCAATTTTTAATTTTGTAATAATTTTTGCAATATTTTCAGAATTTTTGAAAAAGTTTAATCTTTGATTTTGTAATAATTTTTGGAATATTTTAAGAATTTTGAAAAAAGTTTGATTTTATTTAATTTTTACAATATTTTTGGAATTTTGAAAGAAATATGAATTTGTGATTATGTAATATTTTCTCGAAACGCTAAATGGAGAGGTTTTTGAGTAGTTTGCTGGTTGTATCATCTTTTCACTAAATTATGTTAATTTATGATCTGTTATAATTTTCCGGCATCGTAATTATGTTTCGTGTAAGTTTTGTAATAAATGTCTAAACAGAGATTAAAAAAAATACTTGTACTTTAACAAAGAGTTATGTTTGATATACATCGCTGCCCAAAACTAAAAACCATGTCCTCATAAAAGTTTTTTGCCGAAAACTATATCAAAATCCTTAACCCAGACCGAAGTCTTGATATCTCAGAGCTCTGAGATTTCAGCCCCTCAATCTATATAACAACCCATATTTAAATCAATTATGTTGCAGAATTTAAATTATTCTTACCAAAAAATTTTTTTTCCAAATTTTGAGTTTTGACTTTTTTTGGGAAAACCTGAATAAATTGGTTCAACCTGCACCAAAATTCATGATTTTTAGCTTAAAAGAAAGGTTATTGAAAGCTCTAAGAAATAAAAAAAAATTACAATCACTGTTTGTTCTTAAGTTTATGGCGTAGAATATAGAAATTTTTTTTAAAAAACATAAATTTTTGATTTTTTTTCAACTTTTTTCGAGTATAACTTCCAAAATCCTTGATGGATTTTTTCAAAAAATAGCTCAAAATGTTTGTTAGTATCTTAACTATGCACTTGTTTCATTAATATATTAAATTTGTTTGTTTTGTAAAATATGCGATCCAAAAACCGAAATAACCTTTGGTTCACCGAAAAAATTGGTTTATCGCGAATATCTCAAAAAGAGCTAACCTATGATATTCGTGTTCAGCAGATCAAAATCTATAAGAAAAGTTGGGTTTTATTTAAGGAGATTTTTCTAGTAAACTAGTGTAATTTAAGATGATCACTTGATATTCCAAAGTAGAATCTATACTTAATTGTTTAATATAGCCACTAGATGTGGTTTTGCTCTTATTTCTTCCCCTTTGACTGACATATGGGCATCAAATTTTGATTTATTATTAAAAATAGTTATTTGTTTCACTAGGACAAAAAATGATGGATTTTGGGACGAACATAAATGTTGCGGTAGAGGAGTACCGCAATTTTACAAGTTCCAAAATCCATTTTTAGTCCGAGTAAAACATTAAATTTGTCTGCAACCGTTATTTAATCTATTATTTAATAAAATTTTAAAATTTTAAACATTTAAATAATTTATTTAAAATAAATTTAATAATTTTTTCAATTTTAAACTTTTAATTTACAATTTTTAATTGATAATTTACATCTCAAACTAAATCCAAGCAACCATTTCAATTTTTTGTCAAATAACTTATAGCGTTTTCGATTCTACAAAAAAATGTGACTTTTTTGCACTTTTTTTCAGGTCACATTTTTTCTGTTCGCTTCTCGAAAAAATGTTAACCTGAAAAAATTTGCGTTTTCTTTTCTCGATTTGGATGCAAGTTTCAAACTTTTTGAGGGCAACTTTTTTGCATTTTTTGACTTTTTCTCAGGAGACGGTCCAAAAATGTTGCATTGTATAATATATTAATACAGTATACAAAATAAAAAAAAACATATTTTTAATGATGTAATTATCTTAAATAAAAATATTTAAATTGTTTAAAAATAATAATATACATTAAAAAAATGAATTCCTTTATTTTGTTAAACAAATTTGACAGATCTATAAAACGTAACTTTTTTCTGTTCTTCTGTTCCCTAGTATTTTAAAGGCAAAACTGAAAAAATAAATGCAAAACTACAAAAAAAAAATGCAAGACTGAAAAAGTTTTGCCCGCTCTGAGATTATGTTAAGTTGGAGTTTTTTTTAAACATAAAGTAGTGAGCCAATTTAACGTGATAGCATTTGTATTAAAAAGACACAGTAGCCTAGAAATTTAAATATCATTAAGGTTTTTCCGTATCTTGACCAATCATGCCTACGAAATAACAAAACTTATGTAGATGTTTTGTATTTTACATATTTGCAATCGGAAAATGCTCAAACTTATTTACTTTTAATTGATTTTTCTCAAAAGTATTTCGATTTAAATAAAACTGATAATATTAAAACTGAAAATTTGATCCTAACTAAAATTTTATCATGTACGCTTTGGTTTTGTTTTCATTTAATAGTTATTTATTTCATACTGATATCTAAAACGACATTTTTCGGAATATTTATAGTACAAAAAGTTGAACTTTAAAGTCCTAGTACTTTAAAATTTTTTTAAAGTACTAGGTAGGACTTTATAAAATTATACGTCAGTTGTTGCCATAACAATAATTCAAACTTTTAGAAAACATTTTCCATTGATCGTTTTAAAAACGCCTTTAATTTACAATAATTGGCAATGTCTATATCATCCTTAGCACGTAGTGTTGATTTCAGCATAGAAAATTTTGACCACAATGAGGAAGATTTCAACTTTTTTGACTATAATTATTATAATTTTTTGTTAATGTTAAATGTTATTTTTCTACTTTTCAAAATTAGGTACTTACCTTATTAGAAAAATAAGCTAAAAGGACATCTTCATTTACAATCAGAATGCGTTTTTCCTTTCTCCACTCACAAAACAACTCGTATTCCTTTTCGTATTGATTCCGTGATTTATTTGACAGCAAACTCTTCTTTATGGCAAATCAAATTTGCATCCATTTTAATTTTTAACACAAATAATTGAAAACAAATTTATCAAAAATAACAAATTATTCAAAAACAATTAACGGGTTTTTTTGGTTGCTATATGTTACTTTGTTTGTTTACTAAATATTGGTTGGTTACCGTTTACTTTATTATTACGAATAATTTTAGCAAAATTTAAAACTCATTTCTTTTTATTTTAATAAATTTCCAGTATGAAATAAAATTTTGTATTCACCTCAAACGAAAAGTGTTTTTAAATGTACTCACTAGTAATTTCGGCCTCGGCTAGCTCGTACTTTTCGTTCTAGATAAATAAATAACTATTATTTATCTAGAACGAAAAATGAAACTTTAAAGTACGAGCTAGTTGTTTACAAAATTAGTCATACAAAATTTTATTTCATACTGGAAATTTTTAAAATAAAAAGAAATGAGTTTTAAATTTTGCTCAAAAAGTTGAACTTTAACGTCATGGGCTTTATAAAATTTTATAAAGTCCTAGGACGTTAAAGTTCAACGTTTACAGTACAAAAAGTTGAACTTTAGCGTCCTAGGACTTTATAAAACTTTATAAAGTCCTAGGACATTAAAGTTCAACTTTTTGTACCATAAATAATCCGAAAAATGTCGTTTTAGATATCGGTATGAAATAAACAAAATTTAAAATGAAATGCATATTGTTTGCTGGTTTACTGTTTCTGGTTTTGTTTTAATTTAGAATGAAATTAAAATTAAGTATTGTTTGGCAGTTACTTCTTTCTGGCAATAGAAGAATAATAATATATTTTTTTTCTATAAATGGAAAGAGATAAAAATGCTGCATGGGATCCTGCATTTTTGTGTTTATTTTTACAGGAGCCTTTTCTTTTGTAGAAATTATTTTCAATATAAAATTTGAATTTCTTTAATTTTTTTTATAGTTTCATAGCGTACAATGTACATACACAAAATATATAAAATATTGCTTATCCTGTATATTTTATAATCTAAGTCAAATAATAATAAATTTTCTATTCAATCAAAAAATCATAGATTTTTGTTTTGCATAGAAATATAGATTTGTTTATTTTTTGTCTTAGGACAAAAAATTATTATTTTGTGGGACTGCTACCGTGAAAACTAGATGCAATATATAAATGACATATTTTGATAAAACATATCCGGTTGGAGAAAATAGAACATTATGATGCTAGGACGTAAAGCTAAAGATTTTGGACGTATGTGGAGTTTGCAAATCGAAGGGCTGCTAGCCGAGATTTTCACCCACATTAAGTCCAAAATAGCTTACATCCGTGCATCATATACTATTTTTTATTCGCCGCAAGCAAAGTATTTAAAAAAAATGTTTATTCTAAATTAAAATTATAAATTTGCATATATGTTGAAATAAAAATATCTGGAACAAGTTACCTTTGACAAAATATTTGTTATTTTTTACAAATTATTGTATAACCATGACAACAAATGTTAACAATTATTTTAATTGGATAATGAAATTTTGAATTCAAGGGTTGCTTTGATAAAAATTTCTATTTTTTATAGAATTTAAACATATACAAATGTTTTTTACTTTTTTGGACAACAAAATATATCGCTAGAAAGTGACACTTTAAGGCCGCAAATCACAGTAATAAAGTAACACTTTAATACACAGGCGAATAAAAAGGTTGTTTTCATGTACACATTATAATTAAACCACGTGAATGTAATATTGAAAAACTTCTTAAAATGACTAATTTTGGTACTGATTTTTCCGGTCTATAAGTTTATTAGTCGGCATTTACATCTTTACTTTACATATTTAATGACCGGGTAAATCTTATGAAGAAGTTATTGTCTCTATTTTTCCGAAGTATATTAAATACAATCTTACTCTAATAGCCGTTGTATATGGTATTGCAAGAATTGGTGATGTTCTAAGAAGACGAAGAAAGTGTACCTCAAGCCTTAGAAATATAAAATATTTTTTTATTTAGCGCAACAACAGTTTTTCATTATATTAGGGCAGATAAAGTTAAGGATAAGACAAAGAATGCTGCTTCAAGTAATTGTCTCTTTGCTCATCGATAACTTACACCCTCGTTACCAATCGGCTCAGATAATTTTTGTTCCAAGTCTATCGAACTTAAGTCAAATGGTATAAGCTACAAGTTATAATAAGTCTCCCATTAGTGTTTTAAATTCTATAAAAAAGGAGTGGGTGGGTGTTTTTGAAATCAAAAAGGTTTAAATTTCGATGTTGGTAACACGAGTCACGACTACTCAACTTCTCGTTGAACTGACTGTTGGAGGCAATATCAGGTTGCGTTTTATGGGAAGGAGTAAATTTTTTTGCAAAGAAAGTCTGCGCTCTCCATAAAATCGAGCTTTCCGGTCTAGAACAATTTAAGACAATTTTGTTAAACGGTCTGGAACGGACGCTAAAATAGCATAGGTATTTCTAAATGGAAGTCTGCCTCATACAAAGAAAGCAGATTAGATAAGAAAAAAACATCGCCTGATAAAATCTTATTGTAGAAATTTTTTTCGAAGAATGCCTAGCCGATGCAAACCAAGTCTTGCTTATTAATGTATTATAATTTATAAGTGTCTTCAAAACGACAATTACGGTGGGTCTAATGATTTTACTAGGGCTTTTTACTTCGTACTTATTTTTTTGAAACCAAACGAGTTGAACTCCTAAAAGTTGGCAGGGCTTAGAAGGGTGGAATAGTAGAAGAAGTCATCAGACGGAAGAGGGAAATTTGGAAAGGAAAATTTGAGAGTACAAAATAATAATCTTAACTGAAAAGTGGAAGGTGGCGAATGGTGGATGGTTACATTTAACATCTATATCTATACAAATGATTCTACTTCAAAAATAAAGATGAGCAAAAATATATGTTTGATACCCGTTAGCTTTGGGTGAGCAAAAATTAATCCAAATCAGAATTTCAACTTTTATTCCTTTACTTTGCAAGTAGTCCCTGGGCCCACGACAATTTCATGTGATGATTACCACATATTTTATACTTCGTGAGGTGACTGTTCCTGATAAGCCCGAAAACATTTGTTCTGCCATTTTCCTCAATTCGGCCGGCTCCGAAAAATGCTGTTTGCCCGCGATCTTGTAAATTTGCTACCCCATTTTTTTTTTAGCTGTAGGGGTTGGAAATTTGGTTTAGAACACGAGGGTAAGCTTGTTCGACTAAAATCTATCTGCTATTGTCGAGTCCTAGAACTGACATTTTGGTACGATTGGATTGTCGAACTAGACAATAGCAGACAATTTTTTGTCGGAAAAAATTACCCTCGTGTTCTAAATCAAATTTCCAACCTCATAGTTAAATTAAAAAAAAAATTACAAGATCCCGGGCAATCGGCATTTTTCAGAGCTTGCTGAACGAAAAAGCGGCCGAATCGAGAAAAATGACAGAACAAAAGTTTGCGGACTCGTCAAGGATAGGCGCCTCACGAAGTATAAAATATGTGGTAATCATCACATGAAATTGGCATGGGCACAGGGACTAAAGAGACTCTCTTTCTAATTAAAGCTATGAGAAAACTCTAAAAGTAAAAAAAGAATAAAAGGAAAATAAATATTGAACTATAATAACATAAATTTGAAAAATGTATCATAAATCAATTTAAAAGAACTACTTACGATTCTCCTGTTTGTCTACTATTTTTACCAATTCTGTTCTCTGTCTGACTTTTTGATTTATATTTAATGTCAGAAAGATGTTTTGATATAAAAATTTGCCTTTCGACGGAGGGTAAAGAAATATTTAATTAAAACCGAAACCAGATAGTTAAATAAAAAACAATAATGATAATAACAGAATACTTTCTGATCCTGCTACATCTATTATATATTACATTCGACCTTATCAAATAATATAAAAGAAGCAACAAATAAAATAACGGATAGAGCTTTTAATAAACCCTCATTTTCGTTTATTGTATCCTTCCCGCTATAAACAACCCAATTTACTTTTCTCTTCAATCTTCCTTTCTATTCTATTTTGGATTTCTAGGATTTGATTAGTGAAAATTTATTCCAATTTAGATCTGATATTAGATTTCTAGTTTTACATCTAAATTTGTATATGGTATGTTTATGGTAATATTTTCCATTTTCCAATAACCGAACGAAAATTTACACAAATTGGCAAATCAATAACATGACTTATAACACGCAATGTTTTCCATTTCCAAATTTTTTTTTGCCGTTTGAGTTCTATAATTCTAATTCTTTTTTCCTTCAGTTTGTCATTTGAGTTGAGATCCAATGATAATGAAAATTTCGAAAATTAATGGAAACGTATGATATCTAATGATAAAGGTAGGATTAACTTTTTACAAAAATATTGAAAAAACATTTCGTATAGAAAGCCCACAGTGAAACACGTAACAATATAAGCATTAAGTATTACAATTAAAATAAGATAACAAATTTTTCATTTGGTTCTCGTGTTTTAACTTTCAAGATAATGTTAAAACAAAAGGTTGCTGTTAAAAATTATGTGACGTGGATTAGGATTAGAATGGGATACAATTAAATGGAATGTACTTATATGTTAAGGGTGTTATTGGAATGTAAATTGGTGTCTGGGTTGAGAACAAATTAAAGAGTTTAGAGACAGATAAGTGAATAAAATTTTGGATTAGGGCTCTTTTATTCGGTTAAACAGCAACCTGCAGCTTAATTCTGTAACTGTAAAGCTGTGAAATGTAAAAAATTTCTTCATTTCTTTTCATTAAAAAACATATCACTTCACAGCTTCATAGCTACAGAATTTAGCTACTGGAATCTTAAATATTTAATAAGTTTGATGAGTTGCTTTTTAAATTTTCAAGCTTTCAAAGAAAAGTTGATATAAATTTGTTTGGCCAAGTTCGGTTGATTTTTAACGTTCGAGTTATAGCTACCAGAAAGTCGTAGAAAGAATTTCGAATTAGCCTTACACGCAACTCGATTAACGTAGTTCTCAAATCTCCTTCTGGATTTGATTACTGTTTAGTAAGAAAAACACCAGGTTTTATTAAGTATTCAACACCTTAATTGTTCCACAACAACAATATTCCTATGTAGAATATTCTTCTAATAGCTTTTGAAACTCCATCGGTTGATTGTAGAAATTTCCAGTATACAGCGTCCAAAATAGTACACAAAATACTTCTATTAAATAATACTTAAAACTTTATTTATAAATACTAATTTTACTTCTATTCTACACGGTTTACAATTAAATTTCATTTAACATAATCACTTAAACTATTTCCACTATCACAATTTGAATTATAACTTTACATCATCGCACGCAATCTAATTTAAAACTACTTCTCTTCTACCAAAGGGAAATCTTTATATATAATTCTACTTGATTTGTCAAATATTCTAGAAGAAATCCATTCTTTACAAAGAAGCTCCAGAAATCTACGTAATTTTTTTTATTTATTTGACTTTTTGTTTTGACTATTTTTCTTAGAAACGAATGTTGATATTATTTTTTAAAACGTTGTATATCGAAAATTGAGGTTGAATACAATTGTTTTGTATTTTATTGCGTTTATAGAAATCGTAAAAATATTAGTATACCATTTCAAAGTAGAATAATTAAGCTTGGTAAATCGACCATTGCTGGATGAATGTTCCTTTCTCGGCGAATTTTTTTCCGTTTGATCCACTCTTAACTGTCAATTGTGATAATTGAATTTGAATTTAAAATTTATTTTAACCTCCCACAATTTGGCATTATTTTTGATATAATTTTCATTTTAGGATTTTATATATATAGGCTGTAGTAATATAATTGAAACAAATGTGAGATCGATACTTATTATTATTTGTTATCTTGCAGAAAAGTGTTGCTCGATGGTTGAATTACTCTAAATGGCAAGCTGTTATATAAGCTATATATTTTGGTTTGTTGAAAGATTTAAAAAGACAAACCATTTTATTTGATTATGGTTTATGAACTACGTGATTCGGCTCGAAGGACAATCCAACATAATGGATCACTATAAGTGATGCGTACATATCCCAAAGTTAATATTTTTTATGATTCTCACAATATATAGAATAAATTTAATAATCGAATCTTTCATTACTATAAAAAGAGTGCGTTATTTTTTAAATTAGATGTTCTTACAAATGATACCCCACTCGCTTGGGTCAAAAAAAGTTTTTTTTTACCCTCCTTACACCCATCCCCTAAACACACAGATATATAATTATTTGAGAGTTCGCTATAATTTTCGTTCAAAATATAGCAAACTGCCTGTCTCTATGAATTTTTTCAATTTTTTCTGTGCAACTGTCTGTATCACTGTCGAAACGTAGGGGGGGGGATGGTTTGGAATCTGCACATTTTTTAGAATAACTTAAAAACTGTGCACCGCAAAATTCTAAAATAAATTGCAATGTTTCTGAAATTCGGTGCTATTTCAAATGACACCTCACTCGCTTGGGTCAAAAAAGTTTTTTTTCACCCTTCCCCACCCCAATCCTTTAAAAGCACAAAAACATAATTATTTGAGAGTTCGCAATAATCTTCGTTCAGAGTTTATCAAATTTCCTGACTCTGTGAATTTTTTCAAATTTTTCTATTAATTAGGCTCAAAATGCAAGGGGGGGACCAACTTTTTGTGTCACTTTATTGATAATAATTCAAAAACTATGCATTGCAAAATTCTAAAAAAAATGGCAATATTTCTAAAATCAAGTGCTCTTTTAAATGACACCCCACATGACCTGGTTTTAAATGATGTTTTTACTCCTTAACATTCCCACCCTTTTAAGAATAGTTATGAGTATCTGCCACTTTTCTATATTTTTCATTAAAAACCTACTCATTTTTCTATCATTCCAAATATATTTCAAGATTTTCGATGATGAAGGGTCGCAGTTAATCGGGGCAATAAAACATCGAGAAAACGTCATTTTTCAAAATTATAAAAAAATTGTGAGGTGTAAAATTCCAAAATACATTTTTAAATAATGCTGAAATGAAGCCCTTTCATATGATGCCCTACTCGTCTCGATAAAAAAATGTATGTTCTCAAAGGCTTTACATCGTACCTCTTTAAAATAAACGAACACAACTTTATTTATTTTTTAACCCTCCATCTTGTGTGGATAGGTTAGTTTTATAAGCACCTCAAATTTTAAGTTCATCGGATTAATGGTTCGCGAGATAATCGAAATAATGTGAAAAACACGTTGTACTCTCACCAATAGTGTTCCGTATAAAAAACGGAACCCTAAAAACGTTTCACATTTGAGATAGCATGATTTATCGTTTCTTATGTTTAGGAGTTACGAACAATGGTTTTGGTTTTCACTTCCAGTTCTTCTCTGACTTCGAAGACAAATTGTATAAAAAAATCCATATTCGTGATGATATATACAAAATATTGGATAATCCAAATACATAAAAAATGGCTCTGCTACGATACCCTTCAGCGAATTTATTTGTTTTTCGGAACAGAGTCGTTGACCAATTTGTTTGCGCTTTTCTGCACTTAAGTGTACTTCTGCACTTTTGCTAAATTAATACAATGTGGACTCAAATACTTAAATATAATGAAGAGAAATTAATTTTATATTGAATTTTTTTAGGATGCTGATGTTGTTTTTTATGTGAATGATGCATTATATTGAGTTTATAAAAGATATCTAAGTGAAGCTTAAGAAACGTGTGAATATGAATTAATTCAGTAAATTATTTGTGATGTAACATCACCCCGATGGAAAATCTCCCATCAAGAATAATATAAGAACTGAATCTAAAAAATTATGGTGCAAATTATGAAACTTTTTGCAATCCATACAATTTTAGAGCGATCTAGTTTCGAACCAATGAGAAAATTTTTAAACTTTAAAAAAGTTTATCATTCTCATCAGGGCTAGCCGACTAGATAAACTCTACCAAAAAATGTTAACGCTAATGATTATAAACCAAAAATTAGGTTACAACTCTAGCGAAGTGTAAAAACAAAAAATTTACATAAACATACATTTAATAAATTCAGGTTTAGTCAATTAATTTCTCTGGTGATCACTGTTTTGTTATACTCTAGATTTTCTAGTATTGAATAACAAAATTGTATCTGTGAGAAGAAGATGACTAGTCTTCACTTGTGTCTATTGACACATGATCAACAATTAATTCAGTAAATTATTTGTGATGTAACATCACCCCGATGGAAAATCTCCCAGCAAGAATAATATAAGAACTGAATCTAGAGTATAACAAAACAGTGATCACCAGAGAAATTAATTGACTAAACCTGAATTTATTAAATGTATGTTTATGTAAATTTTTTGTTTTTACACTTCGCTAGAGTTGTAACCTAATTTTTGGTTTATAATCATTAGCGTTAACATTTTTTGGTAGAGTTTATCTAGTCGGCTAGCCCTGATGAGAATGATAAACTTTTTTAAAGTTTAAAAATTTTCTCATTGGTTCGAAACTAGATCGCTCTAAAATTGTATGGATTGCAAAAAGTTTCATAATTTGCACCATAATTTTTTAGATTCAGTTCTTATATTAGTGTGAATATGTTTGCACGTTTGGTAACGGTTTGTTTTATTTTTTTAAACGATTTCATCAGTATTTTTCTATCACTATTCCAACCCTATATCTTAATATTTTATTTTAGAAGCACATTACCCATCAACGAGTTTTAAACAATTTGGTAATGAGTTTTCATTATGTGTAGGTATCATAACATCGTAAAACTCATTACTCAAATTCTAATCACATTTTTTCGTTCTTATTTTTTTATCCTTGCAACCCTTTTTAATGCAAACAAATTTCTTTATTTGTATAACAACAGCGTAATTTTGAAATGATAAATTTATTATTTGCATATAATTTGAGTAAAAAAAATTATGAATCATTTTTGTTCCACAAACATTAAATAACGTTTTTTTACGTTTTTCCAAGCGTAAAAAGATAAAAAATCACAAATTCCAGTTTGTTGTTAAATTTTAAATAACATTTGGATTAATAATATTTAATTTTATATAGCATCTCTGAATTTATTTTCATTTGTAAAATGTTGACAGTAAAAAATATTTTTAAAAAAATAGTAAAAAAAATTTGAGAAGGAGTGACAATTGAAACAATGAAATATGTTGTCACGTGGACCAATTAAGTGTAGAATTCGGTTAACAAGACTGATTGTTAACTGTTTAATCGAGCTTGAGTTGGATATAAGGGTTTCTCATTTCTAGCTAATATTACAATCCCGTGATAACGTGATACAATCAAAAATATTTCCAAACCCAACCATTTCCGACTTCCTTAAAACTTCGGTAAACGTTAGTATGTGTATGTTTTTTATTTTTTAACTAGTTTTGACATAGGGTGGCTCGAAATTAGTTAAGGAATGTAGTGCTAAGTAAAGTTTAAAGCTAAATTGTGCTCGAACGGGTTTACCGATTTTACTAATTTTTTTTTTATTTGAACGGTCCTTATAGTGAGGCTTTATAAAAATGTTGCACTGACAAAAAATATTTATATTTTAGATGAGTTTTTTAATTTTAATTTTTCAAACATGACGATTTCAAATCTTTTATTTTTTTACATTTTAAAGATTTATTATAAGCACAAAACAATTATTTACCCAAGGGATTTGAATATATTTTAAGTTTGAAATTGTTGGTACTGTGTGCCATTGACTACATTTTTGTTTGTTTAAAGGAGACTTAATAAAAAAATTAAACAGCAAAATGGTTTGCTTACATGAATTTTTACGGTTTTTAATTTTTAAAAAAAATTTATTATTCAAGTATGCCGAAATCCAGAAGAAATCCTTTATTTATTTTTTGGTTTTTTAAAGATTTAGTCTTTTACCATAGAGTAGTATACTAGAGACGTAACGTACGACTGAAAAATATGTATGAGAATTAAAATTAATTTTTTATACAAAATTTCTATTTGAGATTATTTCAAGTGAATAAGATATATATGTTTTAAATGTATTTCTCTTTTTGGCCTGTTTTGTATCTATTTTATACAGATATTTATAATAAAAATAAAAAAAAATGAATAAAAAGTATATACGGATTTGATTTTTCTCTTTTCTTCTTCTTAAAATTTTATTTATTTTGTAAATAAACAAAAAAAAGTAAAATGCACGTAAAGAAGTATGATGAATTAATTATTTATTATCTGCAGCTTCAAACCAATGTTTTAATAAAAAAAAATTTTTTATGTTTTTTTAGTTATCATAATATTTCAAGCCTTTTGTGGCTATACATTATACAAGCGAAGGTATTGTTCTTTCCCCCATATCACATGCACATTTGACCTTAACATAACGGCCTAATACGTAGATTTTACCCAGCTGATTGCACACAACACAGCTAGGTTGTTTTTTGTTTTTTACAACTTTGACATACACAATTTTACAATAACATAAATAATTTTTTATTAACCACTTAACATAGCTGGTTGTAACTTCTATATCTGTTCTCTTCCAACAGGATCTGCTCTGAATAAAAAAATTAAAAAAAAAAAAAAAAAATAAAATAAAATAAAAAAAAAAAAAAAAAAAAAAAAAATTTTTATTGCCTTTCCCAATATGTAAATTTTTTTTAAACAAATTAATTTATGTTTAGTTTACTTTTGAACTGGTAACATTAATAATGTAATTAATAATCCTTTATTGACTTTAAATTTTATAATACAGTTGTATACATTTAATAGTTTACTGAGATCAGCTTTTAATAGTAAGCTTTACAACAGATGAAATTAATTAGTATGAGTATTGCGAAAAATAAGTGAAAAAGAATGTTTATATTTTCAAATGCAGTTCAGTCTGCTTAGTAACTAATAAAAAACCTTTATATTTACCTAACCTACTTAAATCTAAACTTAAAAGCTACGTTGCAAAAATTAAGCGGTAGTAATTGCATTTATAAAGCTAATTGCATTTATTAATTCATTTTCAATACAATTTAATTTATTTATATATCTATCATTAGCTTCTCTAGCAACTACATTGACAAGCTTTATATTTAATTCGTTGTGCAGTCTTAAAGTGCTATAACGTCTAGGGCGTTTATATATAGTTTTTAGAAATTTGTTTTGAATAATTTGAAATTTCTTTTTATGACACAAAGCAATATCCCACCAAATTGGTGCACCATAAAGTATGATATTAAGAATCACACACTTGTAAATTAGTGTCTTATTATAACTATTCAGTTTACTATTTCTGTTGAGTAGAGGATATAGACTTTTGAACAGTGCATTACATTTTTGTTGTATTTGAGTGACGTGTGTCTTAAATGTTAATGATTTATCCAAATAAATTCCTAAATATTTAGTTGAAGGTTTCCATTCCAAAGAAGAGTTTTGAATCAGAAAAGGTTGTTGTGGAAGTTTACGGGATGCTCTACACCTAGTAAAATAAATGGCTTCACATTTTGATATGTTAATACTAAGTTTCCAGTTTTTAAAAAATTCGAGAATTTTAGTGAGGTACATTTGAAGCTTATTGATAATAGATACCGCCAGCTCATCCGACACAAATATTGCAGTGTCATCAGCAAATAATGATAATTTACATTCACTATCTCTTGGAATATCATTGATGAATAAACAAAAAAGCAAAGGACTCAATACGGCACCTTGAGGAACCCCAGCTGGAATGCTAAGTATAGAGGACATGGAATCAAAAATCTGGACAAAAAATGTTCTATCAGTTAAGAACGATTTTATGATTTTAATTGAAAATATTGGAAATCCATATATAAATAATTTATAGCAGACTGCGTCTTGCCAAACTTTATCAAAGGCTCGTTCAAGGTTTAATAATATCATTCCAGTAGATTTTAGCGAAGATCTATTAGATTTAATATGATTGACTACACGATGGATTTGATGAACTGTAGAGTGCCCAGATCTAAAACCAAATTGCTCGTTTATAATTATTTGATTGTCAGTTATGAACTCTTCCATTCTTTTTTTGATAATCTGCTCAAAGAGTTTTCCCAATGTACAAAGAAGACTAATAGGTCTGTAGCTTGTAGCAAGAGTGGGGTCTTTGCCAGACTTTAAAACAGGAGTAATTTTAGCTTTTTTCCATTGAATTGGGAAATAACCTAGCTTCAAGCAGCACTCGAACATTATCTTAAGAAAATGGATTCCACTTTCAGGAAGATTTTTAAGTAAAATAAATGGAATATTATCTACACCTGGAGCTTTGAGCCTTGGAAGGAATTTCAAAATATCAGAAATTTCAGAAGGGTGAATTTCAGAAATTGGAGCATTGTTATCCAAATTATTGAAATTAGTGCAAAAGTCATTCACTTGTTCTTCAATTACAATATTGGAGTTTGGAATTTGATGAGCGTCAAGGAAGACATCAGCCAATACTTGTGCTTTTTCTGTATTTAAGAAAATTCGATTTCCAGTGTTGGGAGTAACTAATGGTGGAATGGACTTGCGATGGTTTTTAAAATGTTTAGTTGTTTTCCAGAAGTTTCTTGAACCATTATCCAAGCATTCAAGCTTCGTTTGCCATTTTTGATTATAAAGAATATTTATATGATATTTAATAATTCTATTTAGCAAGTTTATTGAGGTTTTAATGTGAGCAAGGCGACTTCTGAGGTAAGATCTTCTAAGCGAATTTCGGTGTCTGATAAAACTTAACACTTGATCAGATAATAACAATTTATCAGTTGGAAGAACAGGCACAAGCGGTACGGATAGATCACGAGCTGAAGAAATGGATGCTGTCAAAAAATCGACTGCAACGTTGACATCTGAAATAGTATGAATTGAACTTAAATTGAAATTTTCAATTTCAGATGAAATATGATTCTGATAAATGCTCCAATTAGCATTTTTATAGTTAAAGTATTTACGATGGCAATGATCTACTTGATTATTAAATACTATTGAACAGAGGACTGGCAGATGATCGGATCAGAGTGCTTGAATGGTGTTAACTTCGGATATCAACTGAGGGTTGTTTGTTAAAAATATGTCAATAATACTAGGGACTCCAGCAGGACTATAGTGGGTAGGATCTTGGGGAGCGATAACAACACAATCAGAGTTAATAGAATAATCATATAAAGTTCGACCACCGCGGTTAGTTCTAGGACAAAACCAGTTAGGATGCTTACAATTTAAATCACCACCAATTAGGTAAGGAATATTACCACTACAAATTTTTATAAAATCATTTCTGAGATGCTCAGAATTCGAATATGAACAATATACAGAAAATATTTTTTTTTTTTTTTTTTTTTTTTACATTATTATGATGATTTTATTAAATATTTACATTTTTATATATAATTTTACAAAGTATTTTAATCTAGCAGGTTCTAAAAAGTTTATAAAAACTTGTCTAAGAACCAATTAACAGTTAAGATTATGTTATTTAAAATCATACTTTAAAAAAAAATTTTTTTTCAGAATTCAAATTGAAAAAACTAAGAAGATTATATTATAATAAGATAATGTTTTATGCTAAATTAAAATATACAGCTTTAAATTCATTAAATAAAATGCATTTCAAACTTTCTTTAAAAATATGAATCTTGCGTTCCTGCTTTATTTCATTAGGTAAATTGTTAAAATATTCCAAGCCAATATAAATAACCGATTTCTGACCAGCTACAGTTCTGCGAAAGTCAATACTAAAATCATTGGTATTCCTTGTGTGATAGCTATGTCTATTGCTAACATTATTGAGAGAGAAGTTATGCTTAATGAGGTTGTTTTTTAGTTTATATATAAATAAAATAGTTTCATATTTTATTAGTTTTGAAACTGGTAATAAGTTCGAAGAATACAAATAAATGGTTGGTGTTAACATGGGTGTTTTTTTGATAATTTTATTGCTCTGTTTAATAGAATTTGCAATTCGTTTATTAATTTTTTAGATGCTGTACCCCAGATTATTGCAAGATACCGCAATTTGTTGATGACATGAGCATTCAGTATCATATACATAATTTTTTGAGGAAAAAAACTTGTCATTTTACTTAAAACAAAACAAATAACATTGATATTATTTTTTAAATTTGCTATATGGCTGCTCCAAGTGAGTTTGCAATCTATTACAACACCTAAATAAGTATATTCATACACTCTTTCAATAGTATAATTAGTATATATCAAATGAAATCTAGAGTCATCCAAGAAAAAAATTTTTTTTTCAAATATTATAAATTTTGTTTTTTTCTCATTTAATTTCAAATGGTTTGAAGATAAAAATGAATTTAGTAGATCGAGATCAAATTGCATGTTTTGATTTAATAAATCAATATTTGTGTGTTTGTATATTATAACCATGTCATCAGCATACATTACAAGTTTCCCCTTTAATCCTATTGCAAAAATGTCTTCACAATATATATTAAAAAGTAGAGGGCTCAAAATGGAGCCTTGAGGTACGCCAAATTCAATCGTTTTTTGTGTACTTGATTTATCATTAATTACAACGAACTGTTTTCTATTATCTAAATATGATTTTATTAGCTTCACTGAGTTTTCGGAACAGCCAAAATTTTTCAATTTGTAAGTAAAAAGCTTGTGACAAACCGAGTCAAAAGCGTTTTTCAAGTCGACAAACATGCACGACACTATTTGTTTATCATCCAAACCTATTTGTATATCTGTTATAACTTCTGATACCGCAGATAAAGTGGATGAGCTTTTACAAAATCCAAATTGGTTTGTATTAATAACATTATTTGCTTCACAATAAGTTGTAAGTTGGTTGAAAATAATTGATTCATAAATTTTTGAGAAAGTATTTAAAATTGAAATTGGCCTATAGTTAGATGTAAGTTCTCTGTTTCCACATTTAAATATTGGAATAACTTTTGCCACTTTTAAATCATCTGGAAAGCAACCGTTTTGAAACGATGCGTTAATAAAATCAACAAATTTTATAGCAATTTCGATTCCAAAGTTTAAACAAAACTTTAACGATATTTTATCGTATCCAACAGCCGCGTTTAAATTTAAATTGTTCATAACATTTATAATAGAAATTAAATCAACAGGAGCGAAATTAAAACCATTAATAAAATAAGGACCAGAATCTTGTAGTTTGCACAAGCAAGAATTATGCGGAATGATGTTTTGGACGTTATTTACAAAGTAGCTATTTAGTTCATCGCATACTATTTGTTCATCTTTAATTAATTGGTTGTTATTTTTAAGTATTATTTTGTTGGCTGTCCTAACATGATTGAAAATATATTCATTAATTGTTTTCCATAAAAATTTAGAATCACTTTTCCCTATTTCTTTTTCAAAATATTTTTTTTTCTCAATTTTTTTCAAATTTTCTATTTGTTTTTTATAAACTTGGAACAAGCCATAAATATATATATTATTTTCATTGCTTTTATGTAATTTATATAACCTATCTCTACATTTAATTTTTTGTAATATTTCATTTGTTATCCATGGAGTTTTTGATTTTTTAAAATATTTAATTACTTTTTTGTGTTTTTCAATTTCTAAGGAGCACAAGTTAGTTAACTTAAAAGTTGAATCACATTTTAATATTTGTTCTGAAAATTCATTTTTATCTATTCCATCATAATTTAAAATAACTTTTTTACTACATGTTTGTAGCTGTGGAGAAGAAATGCCATTGATGCCAAGTACTATGTAGTTATGGTCACTTATTTGATTATCCATAATAGACAAAAAATATTCATATGTAAAAACATCTGTGATAACGTGATCTATAATTGTATTTGTTTCACTTCTGACTCTCGTTCCATATTTTTTACTAATTTTATTTAATACAAGAAATCCATTAGAGTTAACTATATTTTGATAATTTAAGATTAATTGCGAATTTGTTTTAAGTAAATCAAAATTAAAATCTCCAACAATGACAATATTTTTGTAGGTGCACAATAGTTCATTTAATTTGATTAAAAAAAGTTTATCATCTGAAGATGATTTTGGTGGATTATATATAGCCATAACATTGAAATCATATTCAAGCAAATTAATTAAAATTATATTTGTTCTTTCGGTATAAATATTTAATATTTCATTTGAGATTAGTTCATTTCTTATATATATTGCTGCACCTCCACCTCGAAATTCATCTTTGTTGCGATTTGAAAAATATGACGTATAATTTACTATTTGGAATAAATGTACTTCATGGTTATACAGATAAGTTTCAACTATGATAATAATATGTATCACACATTGCAATGTTTTAATTAGTTCTTTTAAATCATCAAATTTATTTCTTAAGGAATTAATATTCATGTAAAGAATATTAATATTATTTTTGGTTTCAATGGAATATTTATTTTTAAAGTAATTAATTTTAATACTATCTAATAAATTCAGTATATCGAGGATATTATAAATTTAAATAAATGAATTTAAAAAGTTGACTTACAATTTCATCAAGTCATTGAAATTTTTTAGTTTTATTTTATTGCTGGTTTCATCCTTTTGTATATAAAAATGATTTGCGTTTGAATCAAAACAAAGAAATTTAAATTTTTTCTCCGTTTTTATAGATTTAGCAGATGTAAATAGCTCATAATAAAATTTCGTGTAATAATTATTTACAAATATCCTATTTAAATTTGTTGGCTCCGTTAGGTAACCAACTTGCTGAGCGATGATCGGCAGAGATTTATTTTTAAAGTTTTCCTTTGATTTTGGATTATTTTTTTTTTAAAGATCAATTTTGAGCTTGATATTTGTAAACTTTACCACAATGTTGGTTGTTTTATTTACTTTATTAACAATTTGATAAACATCTTGAATATCTTCCCTTTTAAATTCTGCATTAATTAGTTCCCCAAATTTTGTAACTGTATCCTTCAAATTGTCTTTTTGCTCATTTTTAGATACAGGAATTCCAGAAATAGAAACAAAACTGTTGTATTTTTCTTGTTCGTTTGCCATAACAATATCTTCCAAATAGTAAACTTGGTTTTGAAGTAAACAAATTTCTTGTTGTGCGCAATTAACATCTTTGCGAAGAGCTTTATTTTCAGCAACAACTTCGGCAAATTTTCGGTTCATATCATCCAGTTGATTAGAGATAAACTGCTGCGATTCTATAATTTGATCAATCTTCTTCTCCATCGATTCACCATAATTTTCGTCTGTTGAATTGCTTTTTAGAATTATTGGTGTTAGTTGTCTTCCATCTGATGTTTTCCTAAGGCAACCAATGCAAGACCAACAATCATTTTGTTTGATTTGTTGTAATTGGTTTCTAGTAACACCAGCACAATTGATATGCCCATGTAACCTGACACAATTTGCAACACACATCATCATTTTGTTTGATTGTGCTCTTACATTTTGCACATACACCCATTTCAAACCCTGAATTTTGATTGTTTAATGCAGAATAATATATTTTGAAATTATTTAACGATAACTAAATTATAGTATATAAATTTAATAATTTTGTTAAATTTAAAATAGAAAAATGAAAAAAAATAACAAAAAACACGTCTAATTGCTTTGATTGCTAGATTAATTTTAAGTTGATTATTATCACTACTTATTATATTAATACCCAGGGATTCTATACAATTTAATTTAAGGTCAGGAAGAAGCGAATGTTTAATGCAATCTTTTATAAGAATACCAACACCACCCCTGCGAATATTTTCTCTATCATTACGATAAAATCGAAAATTAGGAATCGAAAATGAAATAGAAGGCTTTAAATGCGTTTCACTAATAAGTAATACATCAATATTAAAATTATCTAAAAACTGAATTACCTCAAATTTTTTACTTTTTACACCGTACGCGTTCCACACACAAATTTTTAAAGAATTATGGATAACAGACATATTTAATAGCAATATTAGCCATAACATCAAATTGTTCTTCTTTGGAATGGCACCCCCGAAGTCCTGAAACAAGTTCTTTGAGAATTTGTAATAACTCATGTGGTGCAAACAAATCATTTGTGCTATCTGAATTAATATTAATTGAATTTTCATGATTGATTGCATTTGTTTGAACCACTGTACTGAACTGCATTTTTTTGTTAACAAAATTATTATTACTAGGAGGGCCCGGCGTGCTTCGCTACGCTTATAAATAAAGTTTTTGCGTAGACATTTTGTTGACGTAGAAGCAATGATTTCAAAAAGTGGTAATGAGAAATGCTACCATATAATTTTTAATTTTTCTTTTTAAATATATGAATGAAAAATAATCAGAACTCTAGCTGATCAGTTCGGATATATGAAAAATTAGCGATCAAATAAGTTTTCATGTAAGCTTCGTATGAAAAATTAGCATATGAAAAATTAGCGATCAAATAAGTTTTCAAGTAAGCTTCGCTAATTTTTCATATATCCGAACTGATCAGCTAGAGTTCTGATTATTTTTCATTCATATATTTAAAAAGAAAAATTAAAAATTATATGGTAGCATTTCTCATTACCACTTTTTGAAATCATTGCTTCTACGTCAACAAAATGTCTACGCAAAAACTTTATTTATAAGCGTAGCGAAGCACGCCGGGCCCTCCTAGTACTCATAAAAGAGGAAAAGGTTTTTGAGAAAAGTGAGAGGAAATCAGGTAACAATGACTTCTGGGAAGACGATATTTTTTGTGAAAACTCTATCATCTTTGAACAAATGACCTTGGTCAGATGTATCATAAATATAAAATTTCAAACATTCAAACGCACGCACTCTACTTGCAGCTACATACAATTGACCATGTGTGAATACAGGCTCTTTAAGTAAAATGGCAACTCTGTTGAATGTCTGAACTTGAGATTTATTAATAGTCATAGCAAAAGCAGGAATAATAGGGAATTGAGTTCTTTGAAATTTAAATGGAAGAAGAGTTCCAGAATAAGTCAAATGAATGCGTGGAATTAGAATGCGTACACCTCGCATGACACCAGTCAAAACTTCACAATCTATTGAATTTCGGTGCATAACTTTTACACGCATTCGTGTTCCATTTACTAATGCTTGACCTGTATTTAAATTACGTATGAGGAGAACAATGCAATTCACTTTCAAATTTAATTTATGAGGTGGCAAACCTCCTACACTCAATTTATTTAAAAATTCTATTGGAAAATTGTTCTGCTCACGAATGTCATCACAAACAACTTTATCAAAACTAAAATATGCTTTCTCCTCTCCTGGCATAATACTCATTTTAGAATTGATTTCATTGCAATCATTGTTTTTGGGGGCTAAAATGACGGAACTCAAAATGTCATCAGATAAAATTGTATCAGAAATATTTCCAAAAATGTCTTCAATAATATTGTCTGGATTGCCAATCAAATTATGAGGAATTTCAATGATATCTGAACCAAACTGTGGAAAACTTTGCATATCACCATTACCGAGTCTTCTAAGAAATTCTACAAATTCAATTTCATGAGGGAGAGCTCTCATGTTTTGATTTAATTTCAAAATTTTAAAGTTAATAAATTCTTGCCAAGATGTAATACAATTTTCAATTAAAATAGAACGTGAGCCATGCGGTATAACTGGAAGAATTTGGCGAAAGTCACCGCTCAGTAAAAGAGTTTTACCTGCAAACAGTTTATTTTTATTTTCTTCGTTTGGAGTCAAATCTCTTAACAAACGATCAATTAATTTTAAAGCATGAATAGAACACATTGAAATTTCATCTATAATAATGATTGATGCATTATTAATATATGTGCCATGTACACTGTTTGGAGTTATATTTGGCATTGAATTCTCTAATAATGGAATTGGTAATTTGAAAACATTATGCAAAGTTCGCCCCCCAATCAAAAGAGTTGATGCAATACCACTGAAGGCAGTTACAATACACGAAAGATTTAATGAATTAAATTTATGAATGATTGCCGTTTGAACAAAAGTTTTGCCACAACCTGCATGAGCTGTCAAGAAAAAAACATTACTTCCAGTATCATGGAATTGAGCTTCACGCAAAACAATATCAATCACACTACGTTGCTCATTATTTGCATTTTCATACATTCTATCGAAAACTATAGCTTCTTCTTCAATATCAAAATGACCTACATCGCCAATCTGTAAGTTATATTGTGGAATCGGAAGACCAAGATCACCACATGAAGTATTATGTGTAAGAAGAATTTCATTAATTTCAATCAAGGCTCGATTAATTGACACATCTTCATCGTAATTTCGTAAAAAGTCTTCAATCATACTATTTCTAAATTCAATCCATAAAGCTAAAGCATTCGGAGGAACATTCAAACCACAGATAAATGCAAATAATTGACGAAACTGTTTTGGTGATTGAATTTCTGAAGCTTCAAGTAAACATTCACGCCATTCATTATCATTTGTTGCAATACCTCGAGCTTCACATGCTGCAACAAAAGTAGGGTACTCAACACCTTCATACATACGTAGATCAGAAAAAGATTTTGGACCACGAACATGCAACAGAAGTAAACGCATATGAAACAATTCTATATCTTTTGGAGAAACCATATATAATTGAGCAACAACTTTATCAGCCCCACGTTGTCTTCTTTTCCACGATTTACTTTGATCATGCCAAACATAATGTAATGGTAATTCTGTATACAAAAACTCATTAGCTAAATTATCAATGGAATTCAAATGGAAAAATGCTAACAATTTTGTTCTTGATACATTTGCGACTGCACCAGCCACATTACCATTCCTGATATAAACATTTTGTCTATTAGGCAAATGACAATCAAGTCGAATAATTGTATGAGATTGAAAATGCATTGGAAATTCAAATATGCGCCAAGCAGCTTCAGTCGAACCAACATACCGTCCATTCAAAAAATCTTGAATTTCATTTCCCACAATCGCATCATCATTATTCACTGCATTCTCTCCATTCACTCTCAATTCAACATTGGCAGAATCATACCCTTTATACTTGTAAACATATTTCACACTTTTAACAGTCGTACATATTTCAACGTTAATATGACAATTGAATTTTGCAAGAAGATAAGGATTATATGGAACAACATATCTATTATCAAGAGATGCACCACGTACATCAACACTCATACCATTATCACGTCGACGATACAAAGGATAACCATTCACAGATTCTTTAGTATTTTCAGAAAAAGGTTTTGGAAAATTCTTACTACATTTACCATCTCTCATACAAACAGAATTGGGATTTAGAGCACCACATGGTCCATGCATCATATGACGTTTCACATATTCATGTAATTTAGGAAAAAGAATGGGATCAGGGATTTCAGTACATACAAATTTATTAATCATTTCATTTCCATCAATTCTATCTTCATCTGATAAATTTAACAAAATATGGGCATGCGGAAGACCACGTTTTTGAAATTCAATGGTATATATAAGTGCTTTGACAGAACCGAAAATCTTTTTTTTCATTAAAAAATCTATGAGCTCTTTAAGTTTCACTTTAAACACACGCACAACAATATCAGGACGAAAATTCGAAGACTCATAATTACTCAAATTATCAACAATTTCTGGCCATTGAGGATTACATGTCATTGTTATAAATAAAGAAGGTTTACCGAAATGTTGTACAATAGACATTGCATCCAAGTAATTTTGATACATGTTACGTGGTGAACCGGTGAAAGAAGATGGCAAAATTACTTTACGACCAACTACTTGCATATTATCATCGCCATTGCGATTTTGATGCAAGAAATCTGTTAAATTATTGTACAAATCAGCACGAAGAGCAGATTGATTTGAACGAATGTAATGAAGCCGTGTACCTTCGATACGAACATACATATCAACAATCCATTGAAGAAATAATTTTTGAGAACGATGCAAAAGACTAAAACCATCACGTATAGCAAGGCGATAAGATGCATATTGCAACATTGTAACTTTTGTACGTGACACATTAGCACGTGAAGTTGAAACTAAATTATGTGGAATATTAACGTGCCACCCAGTATCACCATTTGGAAACAACAAAGGATAAGCTAAAGGATCCAAAGAAGAATCAAGGACAGAAACAGAACGAATTTCATTTGCATTTTTTGAAAAAACAATCATATTTCTTTCAAAAGGTGGTTCACCATCATCATTTTTAAAAATAGCAGTCACATCAGTTTGAACAGCATCATTAAAACGACGAATATCACATTCTCTGTTAACTTTTATAACCATTGACACATCAGCAGTAACATTCTCAGGTCTTTCACAAAATTCATGCATTGATTTGAAAGAACGAACAAAAGGATTCACACGATCTAACTCAAAACCTATCTCACGCATAAGAAAAATTTCACATACATTGGTATTTCTATTCATTCTCATATTAGCAGCAGTATCAACATCATAAAAATATAATTGTGCATACATTGGAGGTCGACCATAAGCAGGAATTAAAGCACCAGTACGATGATAAAAAATATTATGAATTTTAAAATGATAAATACCACGTGCAGTAGAATCCGCTATATTACATTCAGAACTGATCATTGCAAATGCCGAATTATAGGAACGAATATTTGAAAGAAAACTTTTAGAACGTTTTTTTATAGCATTATCATTTGAATTCAATCCTTCGAAAATATTAGAGAAAAATGCATTTTCAGAAAGAGGAGATAAATTGACTTTGCCTTTATGGCAACACAAAGAAAACGCTTCATTATTATTTGAAGTAACTTCTCTTGCAAAATGTTTGGCATGACAAAAATGACAACTCATATCCAAAGCACCACAAACATACGAATCAAAGTTACCTGGAATCACATTCAAAGCACACTTGAACGAATCTCTCAAAATTACAAAGGGAATTTCATCATTCACCACATTCAATTCTAAATCATTCGCAACATTCATGACACCATTCATGACACCGTTCATGACACCATTCATATCATCAACATTCACTTCATCATTCACAACAACATCAGCTTCAGCATTCATTCCATCATTATTACCATTCATTTCATCATTCATAAAATCAACATTATTACGCATATTACGCATATAATCTCTTTTATTCCGACGACTCGATGTACCACTCACATCCAAACGACGTTTACGACGTAGTCTTGGCATCGAAATAAATAAATATATCAATATATCAAAAATATGAAATAACTCAAATATCAAAATATCTCAAAAATCTTTATATCAATAAAAAACAAAATAATCGAAAAATATCGAAAACCGTCCTTCTTGAAAGATAAAAGACGACTAAAATATAAAATAAATACGACGACTGAAATGAATATAAAATAAATATAAAAATTTTCGTTTTTGTTATTCGTTGTTCGGTTCGATAGCTAATATATAAAAAAGAAAAATTTTAAAGCATTGTTTTAAAGCAAAAAGAAAGATGTATGTAAACTTATAATGCATATGTATAGAAAAAGTTTTCCGTATATAATAACTTTTTTATTTATGATCCGATTTGTTTGAATCCGGATCCGACTATAGGTTACACTAATATCAGTTAGCTGTGAAAATTTCAAATGAATCCATCTGCGAATAAAAAAGCCTAATGCTCCACAAAGTTTTAATCTAGCGTATTAATATATAAAAAAATAAGAAGATAAGAAGATTATTATTATTAAAATTTTTATTGTTGTTTTGATGAGGTATTGAAGGAAGAATAGGAAAATCCTGTTGTTGAAATGAAAACGTTGGTTGATTTGAAGGTCGACTCAACTTATTTTTTAGATTCAGATGATTTTTTATTTGAATGTATTTTTCTCTTTCTGGACAAATTAAAGAGTTAGATGTATGATTTCCACTACAATTACAGCAAACATGTTTAGTAATATCGTTTTGTAAAGGACACTCCATATCATCAATATGTTCATCTCCACCACAGAAATTACATTTTGGCTTCATGTAGCATGCGTTCGCTCCATGACCATACATTTTACATTTATAACATTGGAGAGGACCTTTGCTGGTGGATCGACAAATTTCCCATCTGCACACTGTGTTATTAACAAATCTAATATTTTTTAATTGGTTTAGAGACATTGATCCCTTTTTGAAAGCAACAAAATAAAGGGCATCTTCACTGTTTCGACGATATTTTTTAGGAATAGTTTTCCAAACATTAACAGGACTCAGGCCACTATTCTCGAGGCTTTTCTTAACTTCATTTGTATCCATATCATGGAGCCCACATAGTACAAATTTAACAAAACGATTTTCCTCAAGCGTATATGAGAACATACCATTGTTATGTTCTTTTAATTTAGTAAAAATTTTGTTATAGTCTGATAGGCTATATGTAAGTATTTTTATGCCAATTGACATTATTTGTATATTATATTTTGAAATATTTAGTTCCTTCATAGTTTTATGAATCTCCGTTGAGGGAGATTTTGTAATTATTGGAGGAATTTTTTCTACAGGTTTTCTAGAACTTTCACCATACGGAGAACTAGTTTGCGATGTTTTTGCATATTTTGATAAATTAACGTTAGGCGGTAAACCTGCATACCTGTTTACTGTTGGGATGTCACTCATTTTAATGCCTTGACTCATCTGTTTAATGCTGCTGAGCGAGCTCCTAGGGAGGCTACGCATCTGGCGACTTATAGTTCTTTTATTTGTGAGCATCCACACACAATAATCACAAAACAATCAATTTATATTTCAATGTTTAACTTTAATTTGATTTGAATTTATAACTAACAACAAATCCAAACAAAAAATAAAACACAGTTAGAAATTTTAATATTGAAAAAATTTGATTATAACTTGATAATTTGATGTTTACTTCGCAAACACCGAATATCGAATCTTAATAATGTAATTATAAATAATTGTGTGTTTAATTAATGTTTGTTTATATTTTTAAAATGTTAGAATTAAAAAAGTTTTTAATCTGTTAATTATTAGTGAAAATAAGTTTATATTTCATGATTAGTTTAAAACCAACAAGTAGGTGTTCATTTTTATTTTATTTTTATTTTAATTTTAATTTTCCAATATTTTTCCATTTGTTTAAATCTGTCGTCTTAGCATTAAAATATTTTATATTGTTAATAACCTTAATAGTCTCGCTCTTGTCGCGCATGCCTAAAAGGAAAAAAATTGTTGTAGTCTAACACATTTAAATGATTAATATATATATTATCTTCTCTGTCTAATTTAAATCATTTCAAAATTTAACCGTTTTCTTTTAAACAACGAATTAATTTATTTGATAATTATTATAATGTATAGTTTATAATTTTCATTTTATTATTATGCCTTTGCTTTTTATACTTTTTCTCAATTTTCCTTTTAGAAACTATTTCATGTTTGTACATTTGATAATGAGCCACAAAAGGCTTGAAATATTATGATAACTAAAAAACATAAAAAAATTTTTTTTTTTATTAAAACATTGGTTTGAAGCTGCAGATAATAAATAATTAATTCATCAAAAATTATTAAACACAAACCAGATATAAAACCATCAATTTATACGTAAAGAAGTATGATAGAAAATAAAATAAAAAGAAAATAAATACATGCAAACGATCTCTTTAAATGTACAAAATATTTTTATATTCTGAAACTAAATTTGTTTGTTTTATGAACGAAGGATAAACTTTTTTTGTTTACTACATATTTACAAATAATAACCTACAATCAATTTTATTTGCACATTTTCTTTAGTTTTGATATTTTCTTTAGTTTAAAATAATTATCATTATAGATCATTTAGATTTATGATTTTTTTGTTGTCATAGTCTCGAATTTCGATTAGAATTCATTTTAATAAATGAGAGATTGTGTTACATTGCAACTAATTTTAAGAAAGAATCTTTATATTCAAATGTTTGAATTAAGACGTCCTATGTTTAGGATAAATTTTGATAAATGAAACGTTTGGTTTTGTTGGCGTTGATTAGGAAAGTTTTATGGTTTTCATTGTTATTGATAATGGAGAGATTGCTTGTTGCATTGTAACTATTTTTAATTAAGAATGTTTATATTAATATGATTTAGTTAGAACGCTTGGGTTTGTGTTCGGATTAAAAATTGATAAATGCAACGTTTGGTTTATGGCTTTGGCACGCGATATGTAGTGGCTTCGGTTTATGACCACTATAGTACCTGTTTTTTTTTTTTAAATCTATAACATTTGTACATGATAATGGAATTGAATGAAGTATAGACCCAAGCAACAAATCAAAGTTATATTACCGTTATTTTATAGTAATATAACTAAAGTTGTGAAACCTGTTTAAGTTATAAATTGGTTATATTTACGATGATAAAACTCAGTATAAACATTATAGCAACTGTAAATGCCCAGTTATTAAATAACTTACGTCATAAAATAACACAGCTTTAACCAAAATGTAATCGTTGAGAAAACAAATATTTAACATTGTGAATGTGTTATACTTACGTTGAAAAAAGGTAGTCTAAACACTAGAGGACATGTTAATAGCCTGTTATTAAATAGCATACGTTACAACATAACGCAGTTTCAACCTAAATGTGCATATAGAAGAAAAAACAATATTTTATTTCTTTTAATTTCTTTTATTTATTTATTGGTAGATTTAATTAATTTATAAATTAATTAGTTTTGTTTTATTAATTTATATTTGTTTTTAATTTAAATTGTTTCATTTTAGAGAAAATTTCCCTCTTTTATGATGCTTTTTGTAGATTTTTCATCCACAAATAAAATATAATATTTTAATTCTAATAAATCCATTTGAGATTTTTTTATTTATTTGAAGTTATTTTATAAAATTTTAGTTATATTATTGCATATATATTATATAAAACACAAAAATTACTTCCGTAAAATTAAATGATTCATAGATAAAACTTTTTTTCTATGCGAAAAGTCAATTCACTAGTGAAAAAGAATAACAAATTATAGTTGCTAAGGTTTTTCATATAATTTTACAAAGTATTTTAAACAACGTAACCATGAAAAAATAGAATATGAATATTGAATGTTTTGTTGTCGATTTCTAACTTTATAATTTATAGTAAATATCGATTATATATTACTATCATAGAAAAAATTGCATTTCCTACGCGAGATAAAAACGTTTTTCGTTCGTAAACATGTCTCACTCGACGCTGGGGCGTCTCGTGAACAAATGTTTACTCACGAAAAAAACAATTTTTTCATCTCTTGTAGGAAAATATACTATATTTTTCAAATTATATATATATATATATATATATATATATATATATATATATATATATATATATATATATATATATATATATATATATATATATATATTATATATAAATATATTACTAATTACATATACATAAACTGTTTAGGACTATGTTTTAACAAATACATAAGGCATTTTGGTACGGCATTTTAATTTTTGCCTAACTTTAAACTGAACATTTTTGCTGAACTGTTGGAATTTCTGCCTTCTGAACTTTTTGAATTTTTTATGTTATGGATGGCGTTTGCGTTGGAATCCCATTTTTAGAACGTTGACGTTTCTGATAATTAGCGATGCTGTAAAAGTTTAAAGAATTATTAGAATATTTTTAAATGAAATGCGATCTTTATATAAACCTACTTATTAGACAAACCCATGCGAGCTTTCACAAATATTAAGTGGTCCAATATGAATTTTATAAAATCGTGTTAGCAAATTTGTCAAAATTTACTCTAACAGCAGCAATAATGATGCTCACTATTCCCTTACAGTTTTTAAAGGCTTTTTTGTCATTTGTACCCTTCCAAGAGTATAGAATTAATACTTCATCGGAAAATAGGTACTTTGGTCACAAAGATCTGGCATTTTTTGTCCCGCCAGCGCCACATGACAGCGCCTTGTCTAGATAAGACATTTAACTGAAAATAAATTTTATTATATTTAAATTTAAAAAAAATGTTAATTAAATTTACCAATTCATTTTTATAAGCTTGGTCAGATGTATATTAGAAAGCTTTTGTTCCAAGATTAAGAAGTCGTCTAGATTATTTATAGGGAATCCTTCTAAATCAACTAGAGTTGAAGAAAGACCTTCTGACTTGTTTTTTGTTAAAATATTCTGCTTTTTTTCAAGCAGCACTTCAAGGGTCACTTGAAGTTCAGATCGCAAATGAGCACTCTTGTTCATCTCTTCTACAATTCGAGCCTCCAGTTTGTCTAGTTTTTTGTCCATAGCTATATTTACTGAAAAAAAAATATTCAATTAGATTTACTTATTTAATTTCTGACCTTCTGACGTGTTAACTCGTAGGATGGTGAATAGTTTATTCCGATCCTAAGTCACTTGTGTAGTCATTATTGATTGACATATAGTTAATATTGGAATTTTGATTTTCGTTGTGGAGCAAATAAACTCATGTAACTTTGTAAATCATTTGAAATTGTTCACAAAGTTACTAGAGTTTAATTGCTTACAAACTCTCAAACAAAAATTTTAATTAATGAGATTAACTAGCGAAATTTAACCATTTATTTTTAATGTAAAGAAATAAAGGGTAGTTCAACATCTTATCGTCTCTGATTCCATTGGTAGTAATTTTTACTACAATTAAAACACCAAGCTTCAGATAAATTACGTTCTTTATTATAAATATTTCGGTCCTTTTTGGGACCTACCTCAGTATATTTATCTTATTGTTTTATCCCGAACACTATTTTGATCTTAATGCTCAGAATTAAGTGTTAAGTTCAAAATAGTGTTCGGGATAATACATTAGGAGAAATATACTGAGGAAGGTCTCAAAAAGGACCGAAATATTTATAGTAAAGAAAGTAATTTATGATCTGAAGCTTGGTGTTTTATTTGTAGTAAAAATTACTACCAATAGAAACAGGGACGATAAGATAATTTTACTATCAGTTTCTATGAGATTCTTTGTACATACCAAAAGGTGTATACTTTGGACATCAACATTTATATAGTAGTTCAACATTTTCTATTGACTACGTGAATACATTTAATGATCAACAAAAAGAGTTCGTAATGTTGGTAAAGTATATAAATTTAAGAAATCAAGGCAGTTTTAAGAAGACTCTGTTTGAGTTTCATTACAGAAGTCAAATTTTTTATAGAAATTAATTGTTTTATTATATATTACGCCATATTATACGTCTTCAGTAACATAAAAAGTATGAAATTATATTTGATGTATCTGCTACCTAGTTATGTGTTTAGTAAACGCTAAATACTGACATGATCTTACAGCATCTAATATTTCCGTTGGGTCCAATAAAACTAATGTTTCTGGAACAAGTTTTTCATCTTCTAGAATGTTGAATGTGAGCTGGTAACTCGCTTGCAGATAATAAGCGATTAACATCAGTATTCTGCGAGCTTGCGTGTTCTGATGTGGTTACTGGATGCTTTCTTTTAATTAGCTGCGCTATTTGGAACTGTTTTCTTGAGTTGGAGTCAGTATAATCTGCTCTTATTTGCTCCTGTTTACGAGCTTCATCAAGAGTTGCTGTAAGAAAGGTATAAAAATATTTTTTAGCATAAATTATTAAAATTGATTATGACGGTTACAATGGTGTGTTGTATTGCACTCAATCAGTGGTATTTTTCATCCAAAAACATAGAACACCAAATTTTAACATGAAATTTTTCATAACGTGTTAGTTATATTGTATAAATAAATCATAAAAACGCTAATAGGGACAAATAATATATTCTTATAAGAGAAAATAAAAGTATGTATATCAAATAAAAAATATTTTCGATTAAAAAATTATATTATATGCATTCATTAAATTTATATAAAATTCTAAATAGTATTAATAAAAACATCTACCTATTGAATGTACCCAGGACTCTACAAGGAAAACTTAACCAATCATCCTTGGGCTCCATACAATTTTTGACAGCTTTGGTAAACATAGACCATTTTTTCGGCCATGCTAAAACGTTATTTTGCACCCAGCTTTCCGGAACAGCAACGCAGCATAATTCTTCGTCCTCGACGGTTTCAACTATGCAATACATTTGTAAATTTTGCTGAAAGCTATATGTGAAAATAATGTTTATAATTTATTAATATGATTTACTTTAATTAAATTGGGTATATAGCCTATTTAAATATGACAATTACATTAATTAATTTATTGAATGACGTTTCAGCAAAATTCCTTGACCATTTTCAAAAATCTTATTTAATGATACTCTTTGTCATCGTAAATTTTATGAATAAAGGTAAATAATTTTGTTCGCCGATGGCGATACAATGTTAAAAAATACCTTATGAGTTTCCATCTAATGTGTGAAGTAGTGCCTAATAAAACTAAATGCAGATAATCTAATGGAAATATTTGTATCATATGTACTGGTAGATCTTCTAGAGATGATGTTGAAGAGTGATGCTCATTATGACTTTTATGGCGAAAACTAGCATCTGTTCTTAATTCAGATTTGAATTGATTATAACTGACATGATAAACAGAATAAAAGTATTCTCCTTCTACTTTATTACATCTTTCGCATCCAAAATAAGAGTTATAACCTTTTATGCATTTCAAAAAGGCTCTACCAGGAGCATCACATTTCATAGCACGTATCTTTAAAAAAACAGTTTTTTCGTTTTTACCAATAACTATGCCATCGCTTATTAAAATTTGTATTTCATTAATGATTGACTTAAGAAACTCACATGCCGAAGATGGTTTTGAATGTCAATAATATACACCTATAACCAAGGGTGCAACTTTAATATTTTCAATACTGCCTAAAATGGGCCAAAACTGATCCTTTGATCTTTTGCTAATAGGGAGGCAATAGTCAATACTGAAATTCATTTCTAAGACATCAATTAAGATGACATCAAGACATCAATACAATTGAATTTTTATAAAACATTATCAAATGGTGACCAATGCCTAAATGCCTGTATTCACCTGAACAACACTTGCAGTTTTTAACAAAGACCGTGTATTTTTAAGTAGATTGAATGGAGATTTATGTACTCTGCGAAGTTTTAGAAGATCATTAATAAATTGTTGCGTTACATTGTGTTTAATACAACAATCTCGGTAGTCATCTTGAAAAGATCTTCTGTTTTCACTATCGTCTGAACTATCATTTTCTGACCCAAGCAAAAAAAATCATTTTCACAAAAAATATTATCAATTGTGTTCACTTCTAAAGGTGATTGTAACTGCGATGGCAGAGAACATAAACTGACATTAGTTTCATTTAAACTGGAAACGCAAGGATCTAAACCATTTCTATTAGAAAAAGGGTGACTTGTTTGGGAAGCAACGCTATCAACTAAGTTTATTTTAGGTTTTTCATTATTCTTTTTCACTCTTCTTTTAAAACTTCTTCTGCCATATAGTTTATTCTCTTCATTTTATTTTAAATTACGATTTTGCAATAGATTCCAAAACAACTTGTACCACCTCTTAAATTTTCATTAACTTTAAATCGTCTCAGCAGTGTCACCTATTGGGGATAAAACAAATATTTTAAACATAGGCATGATACATATGGACACATATAAATACATAAGCATAAAACGTATAGGCATAATGCAAAGGCATTCTTATATAATATTTCAGTTTAGTTTAGTTAGTTTAAGAATTCTTAAACTCATCAATGAAAGAAATTCTCATGCGCAACAGCTATAAACCTGGACAGTAACAGAATGAAAAATTGAGCTACAAAACAGTGAAACAATAATAACAGTGTTTCTGGACCTCAAACATGCTTTTGAATTTTTGAAACTATTGATAGAGACCCACTGTTGATGAAGCTATAGATAAATACGGGATACAAAACAAAGAACTGAAGTGGTTTGAAACATATTTGAGAAGTAGAACACAAAGAACAAAAATTAATTCTGTTTACTGCAACTCATGCAATGCAAATATTGGTTTGCCTCAAGAACCGAAAATACTGGCAGTAGTGTTGTTTACTATATATATATATATATATATATATATATATATATATATATATATATATATATATATATATATATATATATATATATATATATATATATATATATATATATATATATATATATATATATATATATATATATATATATTATATATATATATATATATATATATATATATATATATATATATATATATATATATATATATATATATGTATATATATATATATATATATATATATATATATATATATATATATATATATATATATATATATATATATATATATATATATATATATATATATACATATATATATATATATATATATATATATATATATATATATATATATATATATATATATATATATATATATATATATATATATATATATATATATATATATATATATATATATATATATATACATATATATAAATGAATAGTTAGATGTTCTCTCCACACATCTATATCGTTATTTGCTCAGTTGAAGAGGCGGTAAGCAAACTACAAAATGATCTTGATGATTTAATCAAATGATTAAAAATGAACAAACTAAGTTTGAATACAAGCAAAACAAAATACATGGTTTTTACAAAAGAGAATAATAATTCTTAAGCTATTAACATTGATGGGGAGGTGCTAGAGAGAGTAAATTCAATCAAGTACCTTGGTGTAATTATAGACCATGAATTAAAGTTTAATGAAAACCTAGACTATATCTGCAAACAAATTTCTAAAAAAATTGAATTATTACGAAGATTGAAAAGAAAACTGACATTAAACAGCGCTATAATGATCTATAATTCAACTATTCTGCTACATTTGACTACTGTGCAACGATTTCGATGTTCTATAATGACGGCATGAAGGATAGAATGCAGGAACTGCAAAACCCTATGCGAAATATAGTTCAGTTGTGATTACAAAACAAGTGTAATAGTCATGTTTGATTCATTAGGATGGATGAGTATACGACAGCGATTAATTTTCAGAATGCTTTTGTTCGTATTTCAACTAAAATACGGTGTGATGTCACAATACCTGATGAAATTCATAAGTTTTGTAAGTGATGATAAATATCCTCTGAGAAATGCGGGTGATTTTCGTACAATGAGCTTTAAAACCACCAGTGGTCAAAATACAATTATGTTAAAAGTCTTGCAACTATTCAACGAACGGACTGTATTAGGACTGCCTAATGAAATTAAAATTGAATCAAACTTTGATAAATTCAAAATATTAACAAATAATTATTTAAAATTGAATTTTTCGAAAATTCACAAATAGTGTGCTTAAGAAATTAATCATTTCCTAAATAAACAAATCTTGTAATATTAAAGCTATTTATAGCTAATAAAATTTGTCAATAAATAAATTAAATTGTACATTTTAATTATTTTGACGGTTAAAACTTAAAACACGTCTTATTACAATTTAAAAATATTTTAATTTTACATATTTTTTCATACGATTTCTGCGTAGTCAGCAAGCTCACGACTGTTTTATTTGATGATCACTACATATTTTATACTTCATGGGGCGCCTGCCCTTGACGAGTCCGACTACTTTTGTATCTGCTATTTTTACATGACGATTGCCAGGAGATCTTGTAAATTTACTACCACAATTTTGTTTTATTAATGGAAATTGGTTTTAGAAAACGAGGGTAACCTTGTCCGACAAAAATTTGTCTGCTATTGTCGATTTCGACAGTTGATATTTTGGCATGTTTGAGTTGTCGGACTCGACCATAGTAGAGAATTTACCATTACAAAAAAAAAACAGAAGTGCGTTCGAATAAAGAATTTCTAATGAAATCCATATTTGAGACAGCAAACCATCCATATTTGAGACAGCAAACCATCAAATAGTGATAACTGATAAGCTTTCAAGCCGTAGTAAAATAAACCAAATATGTATTTACCAAAAATGCATAGACTTAGCTGCTACAAATTTGTTTAAGATTTTTGTTTAAAATTGTATTTTACTAAAAAGACAACCATGATATAAGACTAACCTGAACTTCAAAAATATTCGTTTTAATCCTTATTCCTTAATTCAGCCTTTAATTTAATACAGTTCACAGTTTATAAATCACAAATATATTGTTAGATTTGAATAATTGTTAGATTTTTTTTAACCACTTAATTAATTTTTATTATAATTTTCACAATAAAAAAATATTTTTTCCACTAATGCTGGGGCCACACCTGCGTTATCGTCTATCATATATTATCGCTATAATTAAAGCATTAAGTTGCGCCGTAATTAGCGCGCTAATAAAATATCGCGCTAACATTATCGCATAACAATTTATCGCCATAAAATTCTGGCGCTAACAAATTATTGCGCTAAAACACTAGCGTGCTAATAAATTAATTTAGTTGTGGCTACACCTGTGTTGAAAATCGTGTGTTTTATAAAAGTTATTTTGAGATGGAAGTTGAAGCTGCTACTATGGTACATTATATGGCTGTCAATAATTATTTAATAAATTTATTATTTTATAATTTGAATAAACAAAAACCCAAGCTCAAAAGAAGATGGTGGATGATAAAAATGCATAGAAAACGAACACGGTAAATTTTATTTCAGTATTAATTAAATGTTTACATTCGGTTAACCATGAAATGAAGCCATAATCAAATTTTGAAACTAGTTAGCCATAACTGTAATTCACAGGAAAATAATAGAGGAATAGTAGATTCTTTTATGAGCTCAGAATGAAGGCAATTCTTCACGAGGATGAAGTTTCCCGAAACGAGCGTAGCGAGTGGAGGGAATTATCCGAGTGAAGAATTGCCATCATCCTAAGCGAATACAAGATGCTATTTTATCCACGACTGTAAAATAGTTCGTTTAATTTCCAGTTTTCATGCAAAAATTTGTATCGCCATATTGAAATAAATACATCAAAGATAGCGAAAAACAAAACAAGTTTGTTGTTTAATTTGTTAGGGGAATATTTAATAAACTATAGAACTGTTAAAGAATTTAATCAAATTCACTAGTTGTGGAATGAATACAATTACAATGGAAGACATCCGCATGGAAAGCATATATTCTTTAGTAGTCGTGGATAAAGAAATATATATTAATATTATATTATGGGTTTTAAAAACGCATGTGAGGTTTATTTAAAACAAATTTCATATAAAAAAAATCAGGTTTCTTTGCATCACCGATACCAAAGCATTGATTTATTAATAGTATATTGGGTGAAGTGAATAAAAAGTAGAATATTCTAAATACTTAAATTTTTAAGTATTTTCTGATAAATCAGTGAATAAAAGACGGGTTATAGAATATACTATAATCCAATGAAAATTTACCAAAATATTCTTGAAATCGAGTGAACCAAGAATATTCTAATTTTTGACATTACTGTACTTGATATTTTCAAGTTGCTATTTGTGCAACTTATTTATGAAAATAATTAATTTTAAAGATTATTAAAGTTATATAAATTAAGTTTTAGCAATATTTTGCGAATGAATTTTTGTCGGCTATTGATTTCAATTCAAACTCAAACAATTTTTCTGTTATTAACTGAAAGGTTTATTAAGCGAAGTTCAACAAAGATTTTGATCTAAAATTATATGCTCGCTTAAATAAAACCATAAAAAAACCACAAATAGTTGAAAGAAATTTAAGATTTTTGTGCGGTAGCATATTTTTGTAAATAAATAAATAAACTTAAATACAGTATTTAATTTATGATTTATAGTAGGGTTGCACCGATAAGCAATTATGCCGATTACGATTAATCGGCTTTCTTTATCGACCGATACCGATTAATCGGCTGCCGATTATTTGATGGAAATGAGTGTAACAAATCTTCATAAAGAATTCTTTAATTAGACTATTAATTAAAACGCGGGACTTTTATTCACAAGTCGGGATAATTCCACCAAAATCAGGACGCTTTGCAACATTAGTTTAAAATGGTATGCAAATGTCGCTTTTACTTTTTTATTTATAATTCGGCAATATTTAAATAAAAAAATTCTGTAACTGTTGAAAGTGCTTTTTTGCATTCTTCTGGCAAATGTTTTCCTTTCGTAAGTAAAACAATCTGCTGTCCTCAGCTTAGTTTTTACCAGATATCTAGGTCGGCTGTGGCAAATTTGGTGGATTCATGTATCTGGGTACGAATGTCTGGTACTGGGTCGTTGTCATTATTTGTATCTGGTACTGGGTCGTTGTCATTATTTCAAGCATGGTTACTCTGGTATGGAAATAGTAAAAACTTACGTATTTATATAACAGAAACCACGAATGGCAAACTTTGAGAATCGCACTGCCATTGCTAACCGAACAAGAAACTTTGCACCGAATTTTTGAACACAAATCAAAGTTTTCAAATCCGAAAGGAACTGTACTTCTTGAACGTATTCAACACTTTTTAGTCCAGACAAAATAGCCACATTCACCAGTATGTTTCATGTTTCTAAGCCAAACTAGTATTTTATTGCCATTTGAATTATATAGTACATTAGTACGATGGATCTAGTTTTGAACTCTTTATAAATTTATTTTCGGTCGCTTTCGATATTTTCTGGGTACTGCGCATTATTAACCCTTCAGATTGTTTAGCTCTCGGAACCTTGCTTTTACTCGTTTGGAGATATTTCTGATTGGTATGCAACTTGTTTTTGAGCATACATGAATTTTTCCATTATATCGGGTATCTCATAAACTATAAACCTTATGGCCTTGAAATTTAAGATGCGTAGAAAACTAACCTGTCCATATAAAATGGCGTGGTTATTAATAAATAAAGTTGTTTTCGTTTGTTTTGCAGGGATGCGATGTAAGGCTATAAAGAATAACATACATTTTTTACCGAGCCAACTTATGTGTATTAAATAAAAGGGCGATACATCAGTATTTTTACATACATTTTTGAAATTTACACCGCGCAGTTTTTGTATAATTTTGTACTACAAAGTTCGTAAATTAATGTCAAAAAAAGTGCAATTTTATATATATGTATGTATGAGTACATATTACATATATGTATGAGTCTCTATTTGTTTCGAAGTTGATGTATAAAACAATTTGAAAAAGTTTACAGAGGGAAGAAGTTTGGTAAAATTAAAAAAAACTCATATGTCTATGGCAGTAACTATAGATTTTATTTAAAAACAGCAGTATTTTAAATTAACTTTTTCAAAAGTTAGAACTCTCAAGTTATCAGAAAAAATGCAGAAATACATATTTTTAAAAAGTCCTCAATCTTATACTTTTTTTAATAAAAATTTCAACTATTGCTGATGGTGTTTTAGAATTTTGAACTTGTTGTGTTTAAAATGTAATAAACAGTAAAAACCCATGTGTTGATAATCGGCCGATTAATCGGACAAAAAAGCCGATACCGATTAATCGGCAAAATGCCCGATATGGCCGATTACCGATTGTCTACCGATTAATCGGTGCAACCCTAATTTATAGAAGATTGTTTCGTTTTTTTTTAAATTGAGGAAACAGGCGAAAATTTTAAAGAGAATGGTTCTTCCAATTCTTTACACCACAATTACCGCATTTTTTGAATTCCAAGTTACCGGTAATTTAGACACATAATTATAGAAAAAAACTGTTTTAAAACATTAACAAATATCTTCAAATTTAAATTCAAACCTGCAGAAATCGTATCTTTTTTCACACATTTTGATGTTATTTTCGACTTTGACATTTATAATTTTCAGCATATTCTACAATTTTCTAGCAAATACTAAAAAAGATTAGAATATTCTTATTCACTCGAAATAAGGAATGTGCTAACGCTTACTAGTTTATACTTTTAGTTTATTCTAGTTTTTATTCACTCTGCCCATTATGCTACAATCATGTAATGACGGTTATTAATACACGAGCATTAACCGGGATACGAAACGAGCCGTAGGCGAGTTTCGTATGGTATATGCGAGTGTATTAATAACCATTACATGAAAGTGGCATACGGTATTTTTTCTACACCCGGTAAATAACGAAGAACCAAAATTACAACGAAAATTTCAATTTTCAAATTTCAAATTTCAAAGTTCAATTTTTTTCCCATACGAAAATTTCAACAAACGTCAAATGCATAGCATGTTTGATTGAAAAACTATGGAATTCTTTCTATTAATTAAAAATCTGTATCGTAATAAAATCTGTATCGACATTATAAAAGGGATTTTGGTCATATAAGAGTATTTTTAAAGTACGGGTGTAGAAAAATATTTTTATTTAAAATCCTCAATAATCAAAAAAATTAAAACTTAAGAAATAAAATATTTTTATAAATCAAGCAACCTTATATATTTTATTTAAATTTTGTTTGTTTCGCCATAGTTAACAAATTTTTAAATCTTTAAAATTTTTTTTAAAACAAAACCTACTTAATTACGGAATACGGAAAGTTCTTCTTACTTTTTGAAGGATTTTATGTATTTATAAAAAGGTTTCAACGATAAGTTGCGCTCTCTGGAATTTTTTAGCGTTTTAGATTAATAATAATTTAATTAATTGACTTGCAAATTTAATTTTATTTACTTTCTTCCATAAATCAAAATGTTTGATTAAACAATTTACAGTAATTAAAGTTTGACATAAAAATTGTAAATAAACAATTTAATTTACGTTTACCGATGTAAAGTTGGTGATTATAGTACATAATTTTAATATAAATGCAGTGGCGTAGTTAACATTGGTGGCCGTTTAGTTAATAACAATCATAACTACACCACTTTTAAACAAAATTTGAAGGCTTTACATTAATGTAGCCAAGGATCTCTAATCGAATCACTTAATGAATTTGAAATTTACAAGGGATTTAAAACCTACAAAATATAATTTTAAATACTAAACTTTCATTTAATTCAAATATTATGTAAATATATAAAACTGAAAACAAACAGTATGAGTATGTATCTACCTATAAAAATTTGCAAAACCGCAGTAATTGCATAACTGCCATTTTATTCCACAGTATCTATTTTTGTGTCCATTGAAAAACGATCTATTCAAATTCATTCCTTGAGTTTCAAGATAAAGGAAAAAAAATTTTTTTGAGATCATTTGTTAATCTTGGACTTTTTTTTCACAAAAACTATAGCTAAACAGAATTCATCTCCACGACGACCTTGCGTTTAGAAATCTCTTATGTTCTATAAACCGAACCTAACATTTACACTTAGAAAAAATCGTGATAAAAAAACTGAATAATCAAAGAAAGTGAATTCCAATAGATTTCGATATAATATATACATATGAAAAAAACCATATACAATTTATTTATAACTCACTCTATGCCTGGATCTTCCGTCTGTTATGACTTCTCCTCCCAATTGAATCCCTTTCTTTCTGCGATCACTAATCAAAAAAATGCTCCTTGACCCAAACAGTTTCATTAATAATAATCTCCCGACAATTCTCCAATACTTTTTGTACTATATTTTCACACAATCAATAGTTGTCCTTGATATTTCCAACCAACCAAAAATGCTCCTTGGCCTAAACAAAAGCGTAATCTTTCACCAATCCAAAATGAAAATAGAAGAAAAGTAAACGATCTAAAGCCCTTTTATAATTTCTTCACAACCTTTTTTTTATTACAATTTTTTTTCACTGTTTAGATTTTTACAAAACAAATAATTAATATGTATTTTATCATCAAGCATATCCTTTTAGTTTTAGTAGACAAAATTAAACAAATGTGTTCTGTGCTGTTTGACAGTCAAAATTTTAGAGTTTTTAGTTTTTCAAAGACTAAACATGGAATGACCATGTGATAATCTTTTGACAACCATCATGAAAAAAATGTAAAAAGAAGAGTTACCAGATTTGAAGTTATTTTAATTGTCCTTTCGTTGTGTTTCGTTGTGTTTATGAGTTATTTTGGGAAATTTATCGTTGTTGAGTTTACTTGGAGATTCGATTTTAATTAAAGCTATGGGCGACATAACACATTTACAAACACGGTGATTTGATTGTTTATCAGTTTCCTTAGGTGCTTGCAATTAATGTGTTTGAAATGTAAAACATATATTATGTTATATTACATATAACTTTACTACGTTAAGCAAAAATTAACTTTTAAATTAATTAATTAATTAAATAATTAATTAATTAACTTTCAAAAATTTTAGAAAGTAGAATAGATTCTTTTTGAACCAATAACACATTTATAGAACACATTTATAAGTTATCAGTATCACAATTTATAATTTAAAATTATATGGATAACCTGGTTAAAATGCACTGAAAAAAAAATTGAAGTTCATGACAACCTCATCTCGAAGTTGGCAGTTGATTATTCATGCAAAGAAAAATTATTTGCAAACAATTTCACTGTGATTGGAACAATTACACGATAACATTTTCCTAACAACAGAATGAGGTTTATTTAAAATATAAAGTGTTATATCCAATATAACAGTAGTTGAATAAAGATAATAACTATTTCCCTGAAAAAAATTTTCTTTGGCCTTATATCATGAATTTTTCATTTTAAAGTTTAAGTATTTGAGATTAATTGAACTATATTTTATTTTCACATAAATATTTCGTGTGATTGTCTCAACTTCATCGATTTGTAATTGTAGAGTTGTTGAAGCAATTTCGTAATTTGATTCGCCATATGTGACCGCACGGTGAGGTTGAGACAATTGCATTTCGATTGGAAATAGGATATGTTTTTTTCGGTGATGGTTTCTAAGTGATTTATCGTTGAAAACATTGTGATGGTTTGTTTAAGTTTTTGCGTAACTCCCCCGCCCCCCACCCCCCCTATCTACGCTTCTGTATAAATATTCTACAAACATATTAGTGCGTTTTTGGGTCTGAATTCTTTGAACCTTGACCGATTAACTTGAAATTTGCTGAATAATTAAGGGATGACTCAAAAATTAAAGGTGACATAGCGATGATTTGCGCTTTTACCCTGGGGGAAAATGCCACCCCTTCCCGGGGGTGGAATTTTTTTCACTAAAAATAACCCCGAAAATAGATAAAGAGAAAATAGAAAATAGATAAAGAAGATATTTTAAGTGCAAATATTCTAAAACAATTTTTTTTATAGATCGATATTTTTCGAGTTATTCGCAATTGAAAACTTGCATTTTTCGTTCAAATAAGGATGTCTTTTGACGGTTTTTCACACATAACTGAAAAACTAACCATTCTATCAAAAAAGTTGATATTAACAAAAATCAAGCTGAAAAAGAGATTAGTTTTGTAGGAGTTTTGTAAGTACAAAACGAAGCCAGTTATAGCTCATTGAAGAGAATTATATTTTTTTAATAACTTGGTTCGAAGTATTCAACGTTAAGAAATGGAAAGCGTTGCATTTTTCGGAGAAATCTTCTAAAATATTTTTATGATGCTTAGCAATACCTTTCAGTTCAGCTTTGAAAAATTTAAAACGATTCGAACAAGGCACCGAAACGAAAGTTTCAAATTCATCCAAAACACGTAAAATAAGAAGTGGAGTTTTTATCTGAGAAACTTCCAACCGTACCTTTGAATTGAAAAATTACAATGCCTACCTTTTTTGCACTATCTTCAATTTAGGAGCATAGGGCGTCTACTAAGCTGGACCTCCTTACTCTGTTGGGAACAAACGCCTTTAGTTTTCACGATGTATTGCCATGTTTCGCTTCAGCTAGTAGAGTTTTATTTTACGTCATTGGCGGTCATCCAACTTTTCTTTAACCTTCTGGATTCCACATAGAGAGTGCCATATGTCGAGACATATGAGAAAGCATACGACCGCTAGAAACTAAACGATATTAAATCGTTTTTTATTTTGTTTTCCCGTCTCCGCTTAGCATATATAGTCGTTTGACACCAAAATTTTTCAGAAATTCCGAGATGACGCACATTGCAATAGTTAGATTTTTATATGAAATCTACCTAAAATCAAGGTATTGTTACATTCTAATCACTGGTCAGTGGTTGAATCTTTAACATACACGGAATTTGAAATAAGGTTAACTCGACGGGTGAACAAAATGCAAAATACTGTTAAAAGCAATAAAATTTAGTTTTCATTATTATTGTTTTTCCTATTCTTATAATTTTCATTACATAAATGTTATTTAATGCATTTAAACTAAACTCAAAATTATAAACAAAATACATAAACTATTTTCTTTAAAAACATCCTCCATAATTATCACGCTAACTTTTATTATCGGCATTCGAGCTATCGTCTAAATTAGCGCGTTAACCACTTATTACGCTAAAATTATCGGGTTAAAATTATGCCGCTAAAATTAACACAATAAAATTATAGCGCTAAAATTATGGCCATAAAATTATCGCGCTAACATATAAATGCGATAAATTGTGGCTACACTTGCGTTTATTTTCAATTATCGCGTTAATTATTGCGATAACACGCAGGTGTGGCCCCAGCATAATAAACTTTCCACTTATAATTATATTTAAAATCTTAATACCGGAGATGTTTATCGAACAAAATTTTCAAAGTAAAAACCCTTAAATTTTGCTATACAAAAAGGACACTCACCACAATTATTTATTTATTAAACTTGAATCTTTTTTAATTATTTTAGAAAATAATTTTGAGGGATGGTCGAGTTACAACTTATAAAAAATATGAATGATATATATTGTCACCAGAACAGGTAGATCACGTATTCTTTTAGATTTTAGATTTATTGAAACTAATTATAAAAATGTATGGCACCAGCTTAATAAAAAGTGCAGAACAACAATGACGACTTACTTGTTTTTGCTTCGTTTTTACATTTTAACCGTGTGGAATAAACTTTGGTTATAATATCGTTCTATTACTGTTTCAAAAGCGTTAGTAGATATTTTGTTATAATGTTACTTTACGAAAACATAAAATTATAACTAGAATGACGTAGATAAATATGATAATATAAATAGGTTTTATTCGAATGTTATACTAACTGGATTTTGTAACAAAAATTCAATGTTATTTTGAAATTTAGGATTCACATAGTATCATCGTTTTAAAGTAACACATATTTTTGTTTTTAGCATTCGGTTTACATGTTACCTTATTATAACATGTTTTAAAATAACTTATTCTGAACCGATTTATAATAAAAAACAGAAGTTATTTTATAACCTCGGTTATTTTTTGTTGCTTGGGGACAGGACAAATACCTGGTTAATTTTGGGGTGATATTAGGATAACTTGCGTGGGGCAGGCGTTGCAATTCCGTCAATGTTTTTCGTGTAGGACTAGCGTCCCACGCTTTTCTTTAACATATGTGTCAGATTTTCTCGATTTTGAATTTTTTTACAGAATTTTTTGGAAAATCTATTCGAGTTTTGGAATTATTTTTATTTTTGAATTTTTTACAGAGGTTAAAAACTTATTTGAGTTTTGGAATTATTGTTATATTTTGCTTTTTAGTAATTTTTTTTACAGTATGTATAACAATGAAGTAAAGAAAAGCGTTTCTTAAAATTTTTTTTTTTTCAAATATTTCAATTTTTTTGAATATTTTTTTTTAATTTTTTATTTATTTTTTTTTTTCTATTTTCAAAAGGAAAGACAATCAAATTTCAAGCAAGACAAGACATCATTGTTGTTAGTTAATTGTTGCAGGGAATATTCGATTGGCACAAAAGAGGTTGCGATCGCTTTTTTTGGTCACTGTGTGCTCAACGAATTCAGTAATCGAATATCGATTTCAGATTGCCCAAGTTTTTATTCAACCTAATTTCAAAAAGACGATGCAGAAGTCTGTGATTGCAGTTGATGTTCGCATTATAAAATTTTCTCCACTTCAAATAGAAAACCAGGAGATCTATATTAAATATATTTGTAAAATTGACACAATTGACACAAAAATCAAATTTATGAATTATCCCAACAAACACTGTGGTGGCACAATGTTAGCACAATGCGGCAACGGCAGGTTGTCACTTGGACGTCCAAGTGCATCCGCATATGGTTATCATAGTGCCATCATAGCATGACGGCACGGTGTGGCAGCAAAATGTTCGCATTATGCTCTTTATTTGCTGGCCATTGTGGTACCATGCGAAATGCATAATGTGCTCTTACCAAAATTGTATATAGTCTACATATATCTTTCACGAATAATAAAAAACAAAGCGAAACAAAATTTATTTAATGGTAAGAATAATAAACAAAGAATAAAAAAATGGAGAGTGAAAAATTAGTTTAACATTTTCTAAATGGCTGGTTGATTTTTTATGAGATAATATGACTTTCGTAATATTAAATTGATGAATTTTATTTTATTTTCATCTAAAATTATGAAAGAAATTGTTTTGTAAAGGTAGTGAAAAAATATACCAAAAATAAACGGGCACTTTGAATAATTAATTTAAGTGATTCAAAGAAATATTATATTTATTTAATATTTTTTGTTTGTCATTTTTCATGTCGGTTTGCTGATATTTAAATTTTTTTTTATAATATTAAGAAAATTGTGGAAAATGAATTTTATTTTTTATATGTAAGCCAAACATTTAATTTTTTTTAATTCTGATTTTTTTCATTTAAATTATACCGTTAAAAAAATGGACGCCTCATTGAGAAATATAATCACACTTCACACACATGCATTTTTATTAATATTTCGTGTTTGTTTTGTAATAAATTTCTAAACAGAGATAAAAAAAATACTTGTGCTTTAACAAAGAGTTTTATGTTTAATATGCATCGATGCTCAAAACTAAAAACAACGGCTTTATAAAAGTTTTTTTTCGAAAACTAAATCAAAGTCCTTAACCCAGGCTGAAGTTTTGATATCTCAGAGCTGTTAGATTTCAGCCCCTTCATATTTTACAACTTAAAAATACGACCGCAATCTTCATTTGTCGTAATGACGTTACCAAAAATAGTAGTCTAGGAAAGATTCATAATGTACCCAACAAACACTGTGGCGGCACAATGCTAGCTCAATGTGGTCAAGCGCGTCATGGCATGTTGTCATTTGAACGTCCAAGTCCATCCGCATATGGTTATCATCGTACCATGGCGTGACGGCACAATGTGGCGGAAAAATGTACCCATTATGCTTTTTTTGGCTTTGTGGCACCATGCGAAATGCATAACGTGCTTTTACCAACAGTATATAAATTCTGTATAATATATATGTAAACTCTGCAGATTATGGATGAAAAAAATTGTTTGGATCGAGCTTTCTGTCACCATGAGAGAGAGAGAGAGAGAAAACAAAAGGAAAAATTATCTCAAAGTGGCGCGGTTTTAATATTTTTAGTTAAAATTACTGCATTCAAAATGACAGCATTTTGCAGGTATAGTGTTTGTTACAATTTTCAAATTTTCTCTCACAACAGGCAGCATCATGAGCGCACTGTGACGCCAAGGCGTGCCAGCATGCGGTGGTAAATGTATGACGTTAGTAACGGTACGACTGGCAGCACAATGATCGCATAGTGACGGCCTAACGTGTTAGCAAGCCGTGACGAATCCATGGCACACGCAGTGTTTGTTAGAATGCACAATTAAGCATAGTCCGTTGGATGTGGAACATCAGTTTGATCATCAGCCGAAAGAGTTTACCTTGCTCATCTATAGTTATATGCCTATAGTTTCACAAAAGCCCGTAAATGTAGAATACATGTGGGATTGACCAGCGTTATGTACACTGTACAGTGCATATTGCAGAATTTGTTGGGGTTTTGGAAAGTTTTTTATGCAATATATTTTGTATATTTTTCTGCTCTAGATCAATTCCAAGCCATCCATTATTTTAGCTTTGTTGACATTAGTTGACATGTCAAAATTATTTTACTTTGAATATTTTCTCCATCTCAAAAAGCAAATTTGTATTAATGCGAGAACGTCTGATCTGATCATTGGTGAAATTTGGTGGAGTCTTTTAAGTGTAACATTCCAGTCAGGTTAATCGGAGTAATGTTAAGTGGAAATGAAAGTTGATCTACGTACCGTTGAAAAATTGGTCCACCTGGAAAAACCAACCGAAAATTTCTACTCATTTTGAAAACATAATACTGTTTTATGAAACGTAATTTATTTAACCGATTTTCTTCACCTCAAAATACAATATTTGCAAACATTTCTCTTTCTATCTCTCTGGCGATTGTGCGGCTCGGCTAGCGCCTCGATTTGCAAACTCCACATCCGTCCAAAATCTTTAGCTTTACGTCCTAACATAATAATGTACTATTATATATATATATATATATATATATATATATATATATATATATATATATATATATATATATATATATATATATATATATATATATATATATATATATATATATATATATATATATATATATATAGTTGTGGATTTTATGATGGTAGTAAAAATAAATAATAAATAAATAATAAATAAATAATAAATAAATAATAAATAAATAATAAATAAATAATAAATAATAAATAATAAATAAATAATAAATAATAAATAATAAATAAATAATAAATAATAAATAATAAATAATAAATAATAAATAATAAATAATAAATAATAAATAATAAATAATAAATAATAAATAATAAATAATAAATAAATAATAAATAATAAATAATAAATAAGAAATAGTAAATAAATAATAATAATAAATAAGAAATAATAATAATGAATAATAAATAATAATAATAGTAATAAATAATAATAATAATAAATAACAATAATAATAAATAATAATAATAATAAACAATAATAAATAATAATAAAAAATAATAATAATAATAAATAATACTAATAATAATAATAATAATAATAATCAATAATAATAATAATATAATAAAAATAATAAAATAAAATAATAATATAAAATAAATAAATAAAAATAAAACAAAAAATAAAAAATAAAAAATAAATAAAAGATAGAAAATAAAAAATAACAAAGTAAAAAAAAATTAAATCAATACATAGACACATGTCCAAATACATTTATAACAATAAATTTTGGAATTTATTCCAGCAAAAATATTAAAAAAGAATTTCTATGAAAAATCAATATTCTTGTCAAAATGAGATACCTTTACTTAATTGTGAATAAAAGCGAAACGCGTCGATTTCTATGATCCATATCTCATTTTGTGCACAGATTATGTGATGTTACGTTAAAGTAATAAGAACTGACACTTTTTACCGTTTTGAATTTTTCATGATATTTTAAGAAACAATTTTTTAATTTTTTACGCAAAAAATTATTTATTTGCTTCATAAATTTATTTATAACTGCGAAACAGTTGATTGTGTAAAGAAATAGAATATCAGTAGATTAAAGGAATTGTAATTCTTAATTTTTCTAAATTTGTTTCGGTAAAATCGAACTAGTCGTTCTCGAGAAAAGACCCCAAACGTGACAATTTCCCCTATATGATACCTACTAACTTCAAATCGATATATCTCTATTCCTAGACGTGACCCAGCGAAACGCCGGGACACATATAACTTTTTTTTTCGATATAACTTTTCCCGGTAGTCAGAACCCCAGCGGATCACTGACCCCTACCATTTGTTGCACAGTGAATTAACCATCTTCCATTATAATCAAATAAAAAATAATGTTTCAAGTCCAAGTCACTTTATATTTTGTATAAGAAAAATTATGAACTTTAAACTTTGATTGATTAATGCGATATAATGTTCCTTCTGCTCTTTATATATTGTTTTGTTCCATTTATCTTTTATAGTCATCCTATAATATTTTATAGCAACATAAATACAATACAAATAAATATCGTGAAAATCAATCTATTAATCGTTAGAGAAAATTAAAATGTCTTCCCCATGGTTATATTCTTATTTTTGTTTATAGGTATTAAGAGAAGATAAAGTAATTAAAGATAGATTGTTAAATGATTATAATATATTGATAGACTAGAGACAATGAGTAATGAAATGTAAACAATAATCAGTGATCACATATTGTATTTATTTGATTCGTTCAAATCACATTTAAATTCTTCAAATAGGTAAACCTCTTCAAATCCGGTAAAGTTTATTTCTTAACTTAAAATCTATCATCATTTCCCTCAAAAAATACAAAACAACGTAAAAGTACAACCAAAGAGAAAATTTTTACTATGTATTTCTAAGCATATTTTTGTTTAAGGAAAAAGCAAAAATCAGGATATATACAATACAATTGTTGGAATAAATTAGCATAAAAAAATAATAAAATAATAAAATAAATAGTTCATAACTTCTTCTAGGTCATTCCTAGAGTAGTTAAATGTATGAGATGGTATTATTGATTTTTATTGATTTTTATTGATTTCCAACATTTCTTCCGAACATACCTAACCCCTATCTGCAACCCTTGGTATGGTTCCCATACAAAAAACTCAAAATATGAATAAGAATTTTAAAAAATTATTCATAGCTCCACCGTGATGACCTTTAGAGGGGTCAAATGTATGAGTAGGTCCATTTAATTTTTTATTTCAAACACCTATCCTCTATCGAAGGGAGGGACTTCTGGACGTTCCCATACATAAGTGGTAAAATAAACTTTTTTGCATTTATTAATATTACTTTGATTGAATATTACATTTTTGCATTTATTAATATTACGTCCACTAATTAAAATCAAAAAAAGTTAACAACAAGCAGTGTTCCCAAGCGGTCACCCATCTAAGTACTAATCACGCCCAATGTTGGTTCGGTTCAACTTTGGTGAACTTTGGTGAAAATTCGGTCAACTTTGGTGAAACTACCACAACACAGTTATATGTCACGGTAATCACCTCTGAGGACCTCACTAACATATTCAATCGGTAGTGGCGACGGGCGGTGTGTACAAAGGGCAGGGACGTAATCAATGCGAGCTTATGACCCGCACTTACTGGGAATTCCAAGTTTAGGTGAACAGTTTCAGTCCACAATCCCAACCACGAAGGTGGTTCAGCGGTTTACCCAGTCTTTTAAGACCAGGAAGACACGTTGATACCTTCGTTGTAGCGCGCGTGCAGCCCAGGACATCTAAGGGCATTACTGACCTGTTATTGCTCAATCTCATTATTGCTAGACGCAATTTGTCCATTTAAGAAGCAAGTGTCCTGTTCAGACAAACCGCCAGGTATGGCTCCATCCATATGATAACTTAAACTTATTACAACAATACTCCGAAAAGTATAGAGAATTTTCATTTCAGGATTTTATATATATTTCATTTTAGGATTTTATATATATGGGCTGTAGTAATATAATTGAAACAAATGTGAGATCGATACTTATTATTATTTGTTATCTTGCAGAAAAGTGTTGCTCGATGGTTGAATTACTCTAAATGGCAAGCTGTTATATAAGCTAGATATTTTGGTTTGTTGAAAGATTTAAAAAGACAAACCATTTTATTTGATTATGGTTTATGAACTACGTGATCCGGCTCGAAGGACAATCCAACATAATGGATCACTATAAGTGATGCGTACATATCCCAAAGTTAATATTTTTTATGATTCTCACAATATATAGAATAAATTTAATAATCGAATCTTTCATTACTATAAAAAGAGTGCGTTATTTTTTAAATTAGGTGTTCTTACAAATGATACCCCACTCGCTTGGGTCAAAAAAAGTTTTTTTTACCCTCCTTACACCCATCCCCTAAACACACAGATATATAATTATTTGAGAGTTCGCTATAATTTTCGTTCAAAATATAGCAAACTGCCTGTCTCTATGAATTTTTTCAATTTTTTCTGTGCAACTGTCTGTATCACTGTCGAAACGTAGGGGGGGGGGATGGTTTGGAATCTGCACATTTTTTAGAATAACTTAAAAACTGTGCACCGCAAAATTCTAAAATAAATTGCAATGTTTCTGAAATTCGGTGCTCTTTCAAATGACACCTCACTCGCTTGGGTCAAAAAAGTTTTTTTTCACCCTTCCCCACCCCAATCCTTTAAAAGCACAAAAACATAATTATTTGAGAGTTCGCAATAATCTTCGTTCAGAGTTTATCAAATTTCCTGACTCTGTGAATTTTTTCAAATTTTTCTATTAATTAGGCTCAAAATGCAAGGGGGGGACCAACGTTTTGTGTCACTTTATTGATAATAATTCAAAAACTATGCATTGCAAAATTCTAAAAAAAATGGCAATATTTCTAAAATCAAGTGCTCTTTTAAATGACACCCCACATGACCTGGTTTTAAATGATGTTTTTACTCCTTAACATTCCCACCCTTTTAAGAAATATAGTTATGAGTATCTGCCACTTTTCTATATTTTTCATTAAAAACCTACTCATTTTTCTATCATTCCAAATATATTTCAAGATTTTCGATGATGAAGGGTCGCAGTTAATCGGGGCAATAAAACATCGAGAAAACGTCATTTTTCAAAATTATAAAAAAATTGTGAGGTGTAAAATTCCAAAATACATTTTTAAATAATGCTGAAATGAAGCCCTTTCATATGATGCCCTACTCGTCTCGATAAAAAAATGTATGTTCTCAAAGGCTTTACATCGTACCTCTTTAAAATAAACGAACACAACTTTATTTATTTTTTAACCCTCCATCTTGTGTGGATAGGTTAGTTTTATAAGCACCTCAAATTTTAAGTTCATCGGATTAATGGTTCGCGAGATAATCGAAATAATGTGAAAAACACGTTGTACTCTCACCAATAGTGTTCCGTATAAAAAACGGAACCCTAAGAACGTTTCACATTTGAGATAGCATGATTTATCGTTTCTTATGTTTAGGAGTTACGAACAATGGTTTTGGTTTTCACTTCCAGTTCTTCTCTGACTTCGAAGACAAATTGTATAAAAAAATCCATATTCGTGATGATATATACAAAATATTGGATAATCCAAATACATAAAAAATGGCTCTGCTACGATACCCTTCAGCGAATTTATTTGTTTTTCGGAACAGAGTCGTTGACCAATTTGTTTGCGCTTTTCTGCACTTAAGTGTACTTCTGCACTTTTGCTAAATTAATACAATGTGGACTCAAATACTTAAATATAATGAAGAGAAATTAATTTTATACTGAATTTTTTTAGGATGCAGATGTTGTTTTTTATGTGAATAATGCATTATATTGAGTTTATAAAAGATTTCTAAGTGAAGCTTAAGAAACGTATGAATATGTTTGCACGTTTGGTAACGGTTTGTTTTATTTTTTTAAACGATTTCATCAGTATTTTTCTATCACTATTCCAACCCTATATCTTAATATTTTATTTTAGAAGCACATTACCCATCAACGAGTTTTAAACAATTTGGTAATGAGTTTTCATTATGTGTAGGTATCATAACATCGTAAAACTCATTACTCAAACCCTAATCACATTTTTTTGTTCTTATTTTTTTATCCTTGCAACCCTTTTTAATGCAAACAAATTTCTTTATTTGTATAACAACAGCGTAATTTTGAAATGATAAATTTATTATTTGCATATAATTTGAGTAAAAAAAATTATGAATCATTTTTGTTCCACAAACATTAAATAACGTTTTTTTACGTTTTTCCAAGCGTAAAAAGATAAAAAATCACAAATTCCAGTTTGTTGTTAAATTTTAAATAACATTTGGATTAATAATATTTAATTTAAATAGCATCTCTGAATTTGTTTTCATTTGTAAAATGTTGACAGTAAAAAATATTTTTAAAAATCTAGTAAAAAAAATTTGAGGAGGGGTGACAATTGAAACAATGAAATATGTTGTCACGTGGACCAATTAAGTGTAGAATTCGGTTAACAAGACTGATTGTTAACTGTTTAATCGAGCTTGAGTTGGATATTAGGGCTTCTCATTTCTAGCTAATTTTACAATCCCGAGATAACGTGATACAATCACGAATATTTCCAAACCCAACGATTTTCGATTTCCTTAAAACTTCGGTAAACGTTAGTATATGTATTTTATTTTTTAACTAGTTTTGACATTGGGTGGCTCAAAATTAGTTAAGGAATGTAGTGCTAAGCAAAGTTTAAAGCTCGAACGGGTTTACCGATTTACTAAATTTTTTTTATTTGAACGGTCCTTATAGTGAGGCTTTATAAAAATGTTGCACTGACAAAAAATATTTATATTTTAGATAAGTTTTTTAATTTTAATTTTTCAAACATGACGATTTCAAATCTTTTATTTTTTTATATTTTAAAGATTTATTATAAGCACAAAACAATTATTTACCCAAGGCATTTGAATATATTTTAAGTTTGAAATTGTTTGTACTATGTGCCATTTACTACGTTTTTGTTTGTTTAAAGGAGACTTAATAAAACAATTAAACAGCAAAATGGTTTGCTTACATGAATTTTTACGGTTTTTAATTTTAAAAAAAAAATTGTTTTTCAAGTATGCCGAAATCCAGAAGTACCCTTTATTTATTTTTTGGTTTTTTAAAGATTTAGTCTTTTACCATAGAGTAGTATACAAGAGACGTAACGTATGACTGAAAAATATGTATGAGAAAATTTCTATTTGAGATGATTTCAAGTGAATAAGATATATATGTTTTAAATTGTATTTCTGTTTTTGGCCTGTTTTGTATCTATTTAATACAGATATTTATAATAAAAATAAAAAAAATAATTTTTTGTTTACTACATATTTACAAATAATGACCTTCAATCAATTATATTTGCACATTTTCTTTAGTTTTAATATTTTCTTTAGTTTAAAAAAATTATCATTATAGATCATTTAGATTTATGATTTTTTTGTTGTCATAGGCTCGAATTTTGATTAGAATTGATTTTAATAAATGAGAGATTGTATTACATTGCAACTAATTTTAAGAAAGAATCTTTATATTCAAATGTTTGAATTAAGACGTCCTATGTTTAGGATAAATTTTTATAAATGAGACGTTTGGTTTTGTTGGCGTTGATTAGGAAAGTTTTATGGTCTTCATTGTTATTGATAATGGAGAGATTGCTTGTTACATTGTAACTATTTTTAATTAAGAATGTTTATATTAATATGATTTAGTTAGAACGCTTGGGTTTGTGTTCCGATTAAATATTGATAAATGCAATGTTTGGTTTATGGCTTTGGTACGCGATATGTAGTGGCTTCGGTTTATGACCACTATAGTACCTGTTTTTTTTTAATCTATAACATTTGTACATGATAATCGAATTTAATGAAGTATTGGCAGGACAAAGACCTGGTTAACTTTGGGGTGATATTAGGATAGCTTGCGAGAGGCAGGCGTCGCAATTCCGTCAATGTTTCGCGTGTAGGACTAGCGTCTCACGCTTTTCTTTAACGAATGTGTCAGATTTTCTCGATTTTGAATTTTTACAGACGTTTTTGAAAAATCTATTCGAGTTTTGGAATTATTTTTATTTTTGAATTTTTTTACAGAGGTTTTTAGAAAATTTATTTGAGTTTTGGAATTATTGTTATTTTATGCTTTTTAGTAATTGTTTTTACAGTGTGCATAACAATGAAGTAAAGAAAAACGTTTCTTAGAAATTTTTTTTTTTTTCAAATATTTCAATTTTTTTTTGAATATTTTCTTTTAATTTTTTTTATATATTTTTTTTCTATTTTCAAAAGGAAAGACAATCAAATTTCAAGCAAGACAAGACATCATTGTTGTTAGTTAATTGTTGCAGGGAATATTCGATTGGCACAAAAGAGGTTGCGATCGCTTTTTTTTGGTCAGTGTGCGCTCAACGAATTCAGTAATCGAATATCAATTTCAGATTGCCCATGTTTTTATTCAACCTAATTTCAAAAAGACGATGCAGAAGTCTGTGATTGCAGTAAAATTTTGACATGAAATAACCTAAAATTTTCTCCACTTCAAAGAGAAAACCAGGAGATCTATATAAAATATATTTGTAAAATTGACACAATTGACACAAAAATCAAATTTATAAATTATCCCAACAAACGCTGTGGTGGCACAATGTTAGCACAATGCGGCAACGGCAGGTTGTCACTTGGATGTCCAAGTGCATCCGCATATGGTTATCATAGTGCCGTCATAGCGTGACGGCACGGTGTGGCAGCAATATGTTCGCATTATGCTCTTTATTTGGTGGCCATTGTGGTACCATGCGAAATGCATAATGTGCTCTTACCAAAATTGTATATAGTCTACATATATCTTTCACGAATAATAAAAAACAAAGCGAAACAAAATTTATTTAATGTTAAGAATAATAAACAAAGAATAAAAAAATGGAGAGTGAAAAAGTAGTTTAACATTTTTTAAATGGCTGGTTGATTTTTTATGAGATAATATGACTTTCGTAATATTAAATTGATGAATTTTATTTTATTTTCATCTAAAATTATGAAAGAAATTGTTTTGCAAAGGTAGTGACAAAATATACCAAGAACAAATGGGCGCTTTGAATAATTAATTTAAGTGATTCAAAGAAATATTATATTTATTTAATATTTTTTGTTTATCATTTTTCATGTCGGTTTGCAGATGTTTAAATTTCTTTTTTTATAATATTAAGAAAATTGTGGAAAATGAATATTATTTTTTATATGTTAGCCAAATATTTAATTTTTTTTAATTCTGATTTTTTTTCATTTAAATTATACCGTTAAAAAAATGGACGCCTCATTTACAAACATAATCACACTTCACACACATACATTTTTATTAATATTTCGTGTTTGTTTTGTAATAAATTTCTAAACAGAGATAAAAAAAATACTTGTACTTTAACAAAGAGTTTTATGTTTGATATGCATCGCTGCTCAAAACTAAAAACAACGGCATTATATAAGTTTTCTTTCGAAAACTAAATCAAAGTCCTTAACCCAGGCTGAAGTTTTGATATCTCAGAGCTGTTAGATTTCAGCACTTTCATATTTTTTAAAAATACGACCGCAATTTTCATTTGTCGTAATGACGTTACCAAAAATATTAGTCTAGGAAAGATTCATAATGTACCCAACAAACACTGTGGCGGCACAATGCTAGCTGAATGTGGTCAAGCGCGTCATGGCATGTTGTCATTTGAACGTCCAAGTGCATCCGCATATGGTTATCATCGTGCTATGGCGTGACGGCACAGTGTGGCGGAAAAATGTACCCATTATGCTTTTTTTGGCCTTGTGGCACCATGCGAAATGCATAACGTGCTTTTACCAACAGTATATAAATTCTATATAATATATATGTAAACTCTGCAGATTATGGATGAAAAAAATTGTTTGGATCGAGCTTTCTGTCACCATGAGAGAGAGAGAGAGAGAAAACGAAAGAAAAAATTATCTCAAAGTGGCGCGGTTTTAATATTTTTAGTTAAAATTACTGCATTCAAAATGACAGCATTTTGCAGGTATAGTGTTTGTTACAATCTTGCAAATTTTCTCTCACAGCAAGCAGCATCATGAGGGCACTGTGACGGCTAGGCGTGCCAGCATGCGGTGGTAAATGTATGACGTTAGTAACGGTACGAATGGCAGCACAATGATCGCATAGTAACGGCCTAACGTGTTAGCAAGCCGTGGAGAATCTATGGCGCACGCGGTGTTTGTTGGAATGAACATATAAAAAATTTAGCGCAGTCCGTTGGATGTGGAACACCAGTTTGATCATCAGTCGAAAGAGCTCATCCATAGTTATATGCATTTAGTTTCACAAAAGCCGGTAAATGTAGAATGAATGTGGGATTGACCAGTGTTATGTACAGTGCATATTGCAGAATTTGTTGGGGTTTTGGAAAGTTTTTTACGCAATATATTTTGTATATTTTTCTGCTCTGGATCTATTCCAAGCCATCCATTATTTTAGCTTTGTTGACATTAGTTGACATGTCAAAATCATTTTACTTTGAATATTTTCTCCATCTCTAAAAGCAAATTTGTATTAATGCGAGAACGTCTAATCTGATCATTGGTGAAATTTGGTGGAGTGTAAGTGTAACATACCAGTTAGGTTAATCGGAGTTATGTTAAGTGGAAATGAAAGTTGATCTTCATACCGTCGAAAAATTTGTCCACCTGGAAAAACCAACCGAAAATTTCTACTCATTTTTCTAATTTCTACTCACTTAATACTGTTTTATGAAACATAATTTATTTAACCGATTTTCTTCACCTCAAAATACAATATTTGCAAACATTTCTCTTTCTATCTCTCTGGCGATTGTGCTGCTCGGCTAGCGCCTCGATTTGCAAACTCCACTTCCGTCCAAAATCTTTAGCTTTACGTCCTAACATAATAATGTACTATTATATATATATATATATATATATATATATATATATATATATATATATATATATATATATATATATATATATATATATATATATATATATATATATATATATATATATATATATATATATATATATATATATATATATATATATAGTTGTGGATTTTATGATGGTAGTAAAAATTCGAAAATTTTCTAATTATTTTCCGAATTTTATATTTTTGGGTGGAGCGTGATTTTTCAGAGATAAAACACCCACACTCATCGACAAAATGGCATCCGTTATAAAATTTTTGTCTAAAATTCATGAAATTTGTCAAGTACGTATTGAGTAATGTCTGATTTTTAAAACTTATTAAACTTATAAACCATTTCAATAAAAATCATGTAAATAGTTCATGGGTCCACGCCGGTGTCATGTGATGATTACCACATATTTTATCATTCGAAAATGTTTGTTTTGCCATTTTCCTCAAATCAGCCGCTTTTTCGTTCGGCCAGCTCCGAAAAATGCCGATTGCCCGCGATCTTGTAAATTTGCTACTACATTTTTTTTAACTGTGGGGATTGGAAATTTGTTTTGGAACACGAGGGTAAGCTTTTCCGACCAAAATATGTCTGCTATTGTCGAGTCCGACAACTGACATTTTGGTATGTTTGGGTTGTCGGACTAGACAATCGCAGACAAATTTTTGTCGGACAAGGTTACCCTCGTGTTCTAAAACAAATTTCCTACCCTCACAGTAAAAAAAAAATTACAAGATCCCGGGAAATCGTCATTTTTCGGAGCTTGCCAAACGAAAAAGTGGCCGAATCGTGAAAAATGGCAGAACAAAAGTTTTCAGACTCGTCAAGAACGAATCGGCGTGTGCCCAGAGACTAAAAGGAATACTTATTAAAAACATTACAATATGCAACTGTAATAAAAAAAAAATTTTTGTTTCATATTGTTGCGTGCAAACTTCAGTTTCTTACATCAACACATTTTAAACATAGCCATAAACACATTTTTTGCCTCATTGTGACCAAATTTGTTACAAAATATTCTGTAAATTCTGCTTTTTCTGCCGCAATGGAGTTACTGATGCGTTACATATCTAATCTTGGAACACTTTTATTTGTTACATTAGCTCCATTACTACAAATTTGTGCTACCTGGGAATAGTTCACATAAGTAAAATGAAATTAAACAATTTAATTAACAGTGACATGTGTTAGCAAAAAAAGAGACGAGAATAACATATAGATGAAAAACGTGATCTACGCAGGTGAAAAAGTCGAAATTTGAACTTGACCATTTTTGATTTCCCTGAAACTTGGCATATAAGTAGTATGGACAAAATGAAAATACAACTTATTTTAAAATTTTTTTAAAGTGCATAGTTTGAGCATAGGGGGCCCCCCAACATGCATGAAAATTCTGCCAATCCGATGTAACTTTGAAATTAAATTGCTCAAGAACGACTATACCGATTTCATCAAACTTTTTTTTGTTTGATAGATGATTAGTCAGTCCTTTGAAAAAAAATTAATTAATTGTTTTTATAATTAATTTTTAAATAAAAATATTAAAAAAACTTTTTTAAAGATGGCGCTAGGGTCGACGATCAATTGGAATTTAATTAATTTGTTTCTGAAAACAGTTCTATCCTTACTCTAAAATATATCAAATTAACTCAGAGGCGTTAATTTTTGTTCTTGAGATATTTAATTTTAAAGATTTTTAGTACGACTGAAATTCGTATTTTTCTTCATTTTTTCAAACAACTTCCATTAACAAAAAATTTTAAAATCAATTAAATTTTAACTTTTTATTTTTAAATATAGCTCTAACCTTACTTTAAAATAAATCAAATTTACAACGAGGCGTTAATTCGTGTTCTTGAGATATTTAATTTTAAAGATTTTTAGTCCGATTAATATTCTAATTGTTTATTATTTTTTCGAACAATTTATATCATCAAAAAATTTTAACCACTGAAGTTTTTTTTTTTAAAAGCTAAAATTTAATTGATTTTAAAATTTTTTGTTAATGGAAGTTGTTTGAAAAAAGGAAGAAAAATTCGAATTTCAGTCGTACTAAAAATCTTTAAATTTAAATATCTCGAGAACACGAATTAACGCCTCTGAGTTAATTTGATATATTTTAGAGTAAGGATAGAACTATTTTCAGAAAAAAAATTAATTAAATTCCAATTGATCGTCGACCCTAGCGCCATCTTTAAAAAAGTTTTTTTAATATTTTTATTTAAAAATAATTATAAAAACAATTAATTAATTTTTTTTCAAAGGACTGACTAATCATCTATCAAACAAAAAAAAGTTTGATGAAATCGGTATAGTCGTTCTTGAGCAATTTAATTTCAAAGTTGCATCAGATTGGCAGAATTTTCATTTTTCATACATGTTGGGGTGCCTCAAACTATGCTCAAACTATGCACTTTAAAAAAATTTTAAAATAAGTTGTATTTTCATTTTGTCCATACTACTTATATGCCAAGTTTCAGGAAAATCAAAAATGGTCAAGTTTTCACAACTCTGTCTAGAACACGTATTTCATCTATATAATCTTTTTGTTTCACAGTTAAAGCTGTCATTTCGTTTAAGGTCCAATGGCATGGTATTAAAATACAAGCATGACATATATTTTGTTTGAAGATTATCTCTCTTTTATAATCAATCAAACTTTTTATCCACAATGAAAAATAACGTTTGATTGTTTATTCAGATTTTCATAATATGTACTGTGAATTTATAACAAAATAAATTCTGACATCAATAACACTGTGCGACAGCCAAAATCCGCTGGGGTTCTGACTACCGGGAAAAGTTATATCGGTCAAGAAAAAGTTATACGTATCCCGGCGTTTCGCTGGGTCACGTCTAGGAATCGAGATATATCGATTTGAAGTTAGTAAGTATCGTATGGGGAAATTGTCACGTTTGGAGGTCTTTTTTTGACATAACTCGAGAACGACTAGTCCGATTTTGCTGAAACGAATTTAGAAATGGAGAATTACAATTCCTTTAATCTACTGATATACTATACTGAAAAAGTAACGAAGAAATAAAAAAATAAAATAAATAAAAAATAAAATAAATAAAAATAAAATAAAATAAAATAAATAGATATATAAGATAAAAATAATAAAATAAAACGAAAAAATAATAAAAATAATAAAATAAAAATATAATAAAAATATAAAAATTTAAAATAAAAAAAATTTAATAATAAATAAATACTAAATAAATAATAAATAAATAGTAAATAAATAATAAATAAATAATAAATAAATAATAAATAAATAATAAATAAATAATAAATAAATAATAAATAAATAATAAATAAATAAGAAATAAATAATAAATAAATAATAAATAAATAATAAATAAATAATAAATAAATAATAAATAAATAATAAATAAATAATAAATAATAAATAATAAATAATAAATAAATAATAAATAAATAATAAATAAATAATAATAATAAATAAATAATAAATAAATAATAAATAAATAATAAATAAATAATAAATAAATAATAAATAAATAATAAATAAATAATAAATAAATAATAAATAAATAATAAATAAATAATAAATAAATAATAAATAAATAATAAATAAATAATAAATAAATAATAAATAAATAATAAATAAATAATAAATAAATAATAAATAAATAATAAATAAATAATAAATAAATAATAAATAAATAATAAATAAATAATAAATAAATAATAAATAAATAATAAATAAATAATAAATAAATAATAAATAAATAATAAATAAATAATAAATAAATAATAAATAAATAATAAATAAATAATAAATAAATAATAAATAAATAATAAATAATAAATAATAAATAATAAATAAATGATAATAATAAATAATAATAATAAATAATAAATAATATTAAATAATAATAATAGTAATAAATAAATAATAATAATAAATAACAATAATAATAAATAATAATAATAATAAACAATCCATAATATAATAGCCGTAAGTCTATCCTTCTATACGAGCGTAACGGGCAATCTTATCTATCCTTTAGTCTATAGTTCAAATATAGTTCAAATTGGTATATGGGTAGCGCGCTTGACTGATGATCTATAGATTGAAAGTTCGAAACCTGATTGTTGCGATTTTTTTTTTTTTTTTTTTAAATAACATTAAAATTATTGTTTTTTTACACACTTTTATTTTATTCATATTCATACATACATTTCGTTTTACGATAATGCAGTTTTTAAATTTTTATTTTAAATAACATTAAAATTGTTTTTTTTTATTCATAAATTCATTATTTTCTTTAAATAACATTAAAATTATTGTGCTTTTTTATTTTATTATTCATGAATGAATACATATAAATAAATAATTCATATATAAATAAAACTTAGCGGGTAGCGAAATCCGAAATTCGACGTCCACGCCGGGCTGCCTGGGTAATGCTGACAGAATTAGGTTGGTGTATTGGAGACAAGCAGATTAGAAACTGCTTAGTCAATGACGCTACATCACGGCGAATTGGCGCTCTACAACCAATGCGACTCAACCGTCTGTTCTCCATGCCAGGGGCGGCTTGGAGCGGGCGTCTGTCTTGAATCAAGCGGTTCGCTATATAAACGTGTAAAAAAGGTTGTTTCTGGTGACCTTAATATGCAGAACGGACCCATTCACGACAATTTTGGTTGGGCCTAAGGTTAACACCCTAACCCCGGAAAAAACTAATATGTTAAATTTGGTTATCAGATAGAGAAAAACAGACCCGGACACCAAAACAGAATTTTACCTGGACGTGAAAAAGGACCAGACTACCGAATCGGAACGTGGAACGTGCGCAGCCTGAGCGCTCCTGATGCTCTTTTAAGTCTAGAAACAGAGGCTGAGAGGTATAGGATGAATATTATTGCTCTACAAGAAATCAGACAGCCAATTATCGGAAAACAAGATTTGGATAGTCACTCTCTATACTGTAGTGGTCATCCTTCTCGAAGAGAATTTGGAACTGGCTTTCTTGTTGGTGCACCCATACAAGAAGCCGTGATGAAATTCATCCCGGTCAGTGAGAGGATCTGCTACCTACGTGTACGCGGTACATATAACAATATTTCTCTTATTGCCGTGCATGCACCAACTGAAGCTAAGACCGTCGACGAGAAGGATAATTTCTACATAGCACTGGAAGAGGTTATGAAACAAACACCAACACGCGACTTCATTATGGTTCTTGGTGACTTTAATGGACAGGTTGGAAGAGATATCTCTTATGGAAATGTGGTGGGTCCCAACAGCTTGCATTTGAATTCGAATGATAATGGTGAGAGAATGACTGAGTTTGCATCATCAAATAATTTGAGAATTGCAGGACGTTCTTTCGGCATCGATCGATTCACAAGCAGACTTGGGTCTCACCGAATGGAAATACTCGAAATCAAATTGATCACGTTCTAGTAACAACACGTTTCTTTTCGAGCGTTCTGGATATGCGATCCCTTAGAGGTGCATACATCGGAAGTGATCACTTCCTTGTATGTGCAACGATAAGGTTCCACTTCCCAAATCCAGGCATTCCAAAATGCAATCAACGGAAACGTTTTAACATCTCATCATTAAAGAATGCTGAAACAGAAGAGAGATATCAAATCCATATTGCCGAAACATTGGAAAAATCAGAAACCATTAATGGAGACGTCGATATGTCATGGTATTTGCTCAAAGATGCTGTTTCAAGCGCTGCTGAGGGAATACTTGGACGACCAGAGAACCACTCCCAGAAGCCATGGATGGATCAAGCATGCCTTGATGCTATTCAACACAAAAGATATTGCTATCTGAAGTGTCTACAAGGACGCAACACCAGGTCCACGAAGGAGAATTATAAACTGGCAAGACAAGCCGTTACAAAGCTATGTAGACGAACGAAGAGAGAATGGTGGAAGAGACAGTGTGAGGAGATTGAAAGCTTCAATAAGGAACATCAATCGCGTAACTTCTTTCAACAGGTTAAAACCTTAAAGAAGGGCCCTCAAACTAGATCGACTGCTATTCAAAACTTGGGCCGCTTATTTTGAGAATCTTCTCAACTTAAGTGACCAGCAACAAGTCGGGCGACGAGCAAAGCTTATTCGTGCGTCAAAGGTACATGTAGACGAACCAACCAAAGAGGAATTCGATGCGGCGCTGTCTAAATTAAAACGCAATAAAGCACCTGGTATCGACGATATAACATCCGAAATGATTGTACATGGTGGCGAAACTCTATCCTTAAGATTGTTTGAACTTGTTCAAATGATCTGGAGGACTGAAACCATGCCACAGGACTGTAACACAGCTATGCTGATACCAATCCATAAAAAAGGTAATCGCCTACAATGTGCAAACTACAGAGGAATCGCTCTCCTTTGCACAGCATATAAAATCTTTTCTTACATTTTGCTATCCAAAATCAATCCTTTTGCTGAACAACTGTTTGGAGAATATCAGTGTGGTTTCCGGCGGGGCCGAGGTACTACCGATGCACTTTTCTCGATAAGGATGATTTTGGAAAAGTGCCGAGAGTTCAACATACCTGTGCACCAACTTTTCATTCATTTCAGGCAGGCTTACGACTCTCTCGAACGAGAGACTCTATGGTCTACTCTGGTGTCGATGGGAATTCCTGGTAAACTGGTATCACTATGCAAAATGACAGTACAGAACTCTCAATGCTGTGTACGAGTAGAGAACGAAGTATCAAAGTTTTTTAAAGTCGACTCCGGTTTAAGACAAGGTGATGCTATCTCTCCTATACTGTTTAATTTAGCCTTGGAATATGTGTGCCGTCAAAAGAAACTACCGACTAATAACAATATCCTGTCAATAAACTCAGTACAGATGATTGCTTACGCTGATGATGTTGTCATCCTCGGCCGAAGTGAAGCTGTTATGAGTGAGACCTTCAAGTCGCTTGAGAGTGGTGCTAGAAAAATTGGTCTGCAAATTAACTTCAATAAAACCAAACATATGAATGTTTCAAGGGAGGCTAAGAAGTAAGATTTGATGTGCGGCGATGAACGAATTGAGGGAGTTGAATCTTTTAAATATTTGGGATCAATGCTTGACTCAAACAACAGCATACTTACAGATATAAAAGCTCGAATCGCTGCAGGTAATCGAACTTTCTACTCAATTAAACCTCTCCTTGGATCACCGTATGTATCAACTAACACCAAGCTCAAGTTATACAAGACATTGATTAGACCGGTTGTGATGTATGGGTCACAAACGTGGACCCTTACACAAAATGACGAATCGCATTTATCTGTATTTGAGCGTAAGATCCTACGCTACATTTTTGGTCCACTTAAGACAGACGATGGAGAGTATAGAACCAGGTATAATTTTGACATCAGAGACCTTCTTGAGGGTCCTGATATAATAGGTTGTATCCGTTCTAATAGGATTGCTTGGTTTGGGCATGTTCTACGAGCCGATTCACAGTCTGGAATGATTAGAAAAATGCACGTTAGTACCCCAGGGAGTGGTAGACCGCGAGGTAGACCACGACTACAATGGGAGACTGACGTAATAAACGACCTTAAAAAAATCGGCTGCCATGGTAATTATGTCGCTGTTGCGAATGACCGTAGTGAATATTCAAAGCTGATCAACCTGGCAACGCTCCTACATGGAGCATGAACGCCTTAAAAAAAAAAAAAAAAAAAAAAAAAAAAAAAAAAAACTTATATAAAATTTTGTTTTTGGATACTTAGAATTATCGATAAAGTAGTTCTTTAAAGTTAGTTAAAATGTTAAGTTGCCTTTTGCCATAATTTGTTCAAATTAAAATCATTAAAATCATTTCGATATTTACATTTCGATATTAAGAATAACAACAACTACTATAAATAACATTAAAATTATTGTTTTTTATACACTTTTATTTTATACATACATACATTTCGTTTTACGATAGTGCAATTTGATCGATAATGCAGTTTTATAGCATGTTATTGCACTGTCATTTCCCGTTTCGTTCAAATTATTATAATTTCGATATTAACAAGAAAATTAATTAGTTTTTTGACAGGCAGTGCTAAAAATCATATAATAGTGGTTTCCGATAATTATTTGCAATAATTTCATTCCTGTGAACTAAATTAAGGAAAAACAAAAACTGCTATTTGAGTATGTATATCTCTTGCAATATAATAGCTTTATCATAAAAGATCGTGTGACGTCATTTTGTTTAGTTATTTGAAGTTTTAATAAAAATTAGAATGCATTCAGGGATTTCATTTTAATTAAGTTACATAATACATATATTTATAATTTTTGTTGATGTTTTATTAATAAAACCTTTTTTATTTTGAATTAGTCACAAGATATGTAATATTTATTATGAAAAATAGATCGAATTTTTTTTAAAGGAATAATAACCTTTTTTTAAAGGAATAATTTTTACATTAAATAGTAAAGTTGGTAGATGGTTTTTATAATAAGTTTATTAAAAAAGAAAAGAGGAAACAAATTGATGAAAGTACATGATTAAAGTTCTATTTCCTCACTTTTTGACACAACATTTCGTAAAATACTAGCGCTATTATGGCAGGACCAGAACCAGAAAATTGTTCTATAGTACAGCGAACATAACAGCATAGAAAAATATAGATTTTTAACAATTTTTAAAAACAATGTAGGTTGAAAACATTTGATATTTTTATACAAAAAACAGTTTAGGTTATAATATACATTTTCAAACATTTAATAATTTAAACCGATTTAATAAAATGAACTTTAAGAAACTCAGTACGAAATTTCGTTGTCATTGTCGATGTAGGGGGTTGTGAGAAAGGTTCGGAGCTCAACGCGAACCCTATATTTAATTTTTATTGCTTTGGTTTACTTTTTTTATAGAACATAAAAATTATTCCCTTTTCATAAAAATTCCATTTACGGCATTTAAATTTTTCGATAATGTAGTTTTTCAAAATTATTGCTCTAATTGTCTTTTAGCCGTTTCGTTCAAATTTATATCGTTGCGATATTAATAAGAAAATTAATTATTTATATGACAGATAGTGCTAAATATCATAGAATATTTTTCGGGGTTCGGAGCCCGCGGGATACCCCCTAGTAATAAATAATAATAATAATAAATAAAACTAATAATAATAATAATAATAATAATCAATAATAATAATAATATAATAAAAATAATAAAATAAAATAATAATATAAAATAAATAAATAAAAATAAAACAAAAAATAAAAAATAAATAAAAAATAGAAAATAAAAAATAACATTTTTACTTTGTTATTTTTTATTTTCTATTTTTTATTTATTTTTTATTTTTTGTTTTATTTTTGTTTTAAAATTAAATCAATACACATAGACACATGCCCAAATACATTTAAAACAATAAATTTTGGAATTTATTCCAGCAAAAATATTAAAAAAAAAATTTCTATGAAAAATCAATATTCTTGTCAAAATGAGATACCTTTACTTAATTAAGAATAAAAGCGAAACGCGTTCATCGATTTCTTTGATCCATATCTCATTTTGTGCACAGATTATGTGATGTTACGTTAAAGTAATAAGAACTGACCGTTTTTACCGTTTTGAATTTTTCATGATTTTTTTAGATACAATTTTTTTATTTTTACGCAAAAAATTATTTTTTTTCTTCATAAATTTATTTATAACTGCGAAACTGTTGATTGTGTAAAGAAATAGTATATCAGTAGATTAAAGGAATTCGTAGTAGGTAATTCTTAATTTTTCTAAATTTGTTTCAGTAAAATCGGACTAGTCGTTCTCGAGAAAAGACCCCAAACGTGACAATTTCCCCTTTATGATACCTACTAACTTCAAATCGATATATCTCTATTCCTAGACGTGACCCAGCGAAACGCCGGGACACATATAACTTTTTTTTTCGATATAACTTTTCCCGGTAGTCAGAACCCCAACGGATCACTGACCCCTACCATTTGTTGCACAGTGAATTAACCATCTTCCATTATAATCAAATAAAAAATAATGTTTCAAGTCCAAGTCACTTTATATTTTGTATAAGAAAAATTATGAACTTTAAACTTTGATTGATTAATGCGATATAATATTCCTTCTGCTCTTTATATATTGTTTTGTTCCATTTATCTTTTATAGTCATCCTATAATATTTTATAGCAACATAAATACAATACAAATAAATATCGTGAAAATCAATCTATTAATCGTTAGAGAAAATTAAAATGTCTTCCCCATGGTTATATTCTTATTTTTGTTTATAGGTATTAAAAGAAGATAAAGTAATTAAAGATAGATTGTTGAATGATTATATATTGATAGACTAGAGACAATGAGTAATTAAATGTAAACAATAATCAGTGATCACATATTGTATTTATTTGATTCGTTCACATCACATTTAAATTCTTCAAATAGGTAAACCTCTTCAAATCCGGTAAAGTTTATTTCTTAACTTAAAATCTATCATCATTTCCCTCAAAAAGTACAAAACAACGTAAAAGTACAACCAAAGAGAAAATTTTTACTATTTCTAAGCAAATTTTTGTTAAGGGAAAAAGCAAAAATCAGGATATATACAATACAATTGTTGGAATAAATTAGCATAAAAAAATACTTTCCACCTTAAAATTTTTCTTTAAAAATCATCAATTCGATTTCTTTATCCTTGATTTGTTTTTCATGTGTCATTTCGTTTTCGAGGACATAAATTAAACGGTAATTGCAAAAAATCAAATCTAAATAATTTGAATTAAAAACGATGACATCGACGTAAAAATAATAAATAATTGAATAAATTATATTTTATTTTCTATGGCTGAATAGATAGGAAATGGGTGTAAGTATGATTTTGAATTTGAATGGATATGGAAAGCATTTAAAAGCTTGAGGTTTGGGAAAAATATACTTTAAATACGTGGAGTGTTGAAGATGTAGGAAATCAGCTTGACGTATGTTTCCAAATATTCGTTTGAATAATGTAGGGGAGTTCTAAATAAAAATGTAATACATATAAATCCAAGTTATTTTAAGAGCAGAAATATTGCTTAAAATATTTAACAATATCCAATATCTATTTTTAAAGTTTAGATGAAATAAAAATATAAATTTAATTATCAATGTTTACAATCTCATTTTTAAAAGCAAAACAAAAATTATGCATATCGCTTAAGTACTGCTGGGATTTTCGGTTCGTTAAGCTAGTGACTTCAAAAATTATATTGCCACACCCATAGTTCTACCATAGTAACAGAAATTGAGATTGTAGTCAAGAAAAGGTGGAAAACATATACTACTTATATTCATAAACCCTATAGATAATGATGAGTCATTGGTACTTTGAAATCAGTACAATCAGTTATATGTTATGGGTGAATTTAACGAGCGTCTATGTAAGGTTCAACCGTTTTCTATATAAAAGTACTAAAATGATTTTCTAGGAACCTCAAAATTCAACATGACAACTAAAATTAAAATCTGTATCGGGACTGTGAGCTTTTAAAGACTAATTGATCTCAGAAAACTAAACAGATACAAACTTTATTACAAGCCAAGCAGATAATTAGTTGCAACACAAAAGCTGATATGGATACGTTATAGTCGTACATTAATTTCTAACAAGAATTGTTTGTGAGAGGGAGGTGTGTAGTATAAATGTATCCGATGATAAATAGTTACAATAAGCAATACCTAGTAGCCGTTTTCTCAAAGGATTACTTTATAAAGTCGCAATCATTTCATTATACGCATACGAAAGCATACGAAAATTAAACATACGATACTAACTTTGATGAATCGTAAACGACTTAGACACTTTAAAAAACTTTTTTATTTTTTTCCAAATATTTTCGGTTTCGTTGCAACCTTCCTCAGGGAAATATTTATTTCTATTACTTTTTGGAATTTATCACCGAACGAGGGGAAATCCGTTTAGAAAATTTTTGCCATTTTTCATTTCTAATTATTTCAAATTTTATATGAAAATTTTTTGCCTTGGTTTTATTTTAATTTAACCCAATGAAATTATTTAAAATGTAATGACATCATTCAATTTCACCAATAACATTAGAATTATACTAATAACAAATAGTTATACGTCTGGCCTACTAGGATATTATAAATTATCAGCCTAATTTTGAAATAATTAACTGACATCCCAGTAGCCAATGTATAATTCATAAAAATATATAAAGAAATGAAAAATGGTAAAAAATTATCACCGCCCTTAGGAAATTACAACGGATAATTTTTAATATCCCAGTAGTCCAGACGTATAACCATTTGTTATTAGTATAATATAAATGTTATTGGTGGAATTGAATGATGTCATTACATTTTAGAAAATTTCATTGGGTTAAATTTAAATAAAACTAAAACAAAAAATTTTCAGTATTCTTAGTTGTAAAATATTTCTTGAGGCGGCAGTTTTTGTTTAGTTTTTCAAACAATTTTGTGAGAAATAAAATAGTTATTTAAGTATTAAGGGCAGTAAGAGTGTTTTACCGACTGAGGATATATGTCGAGATCTCTAATATATCCGAAATCGGTAATACTCTTAATGCCTAAAATGCTATTATATATTTTGCACGATCAATTAAAATTATTTAAATAATAAAATTCATTTTTAAGTTTTAATGTTTTAAAGAAAATTTCTTAAAATCTCATTTCAAAAAGTAATCTCTGCGTTTCATCCTAATTCTACTCTCTAAAAATGAAATAGTGGATTTTGACTGATTCACAGTACATATACACTGTTTAACACAGTTTCAAGTATACCACTTGAAATCAGTGAATATTTACTGTTCTAATCAGTGAAATAAATAAATTCGTAATATTAAATATTTTATTACTAAATGAATCAGTGATCAATTCACTGAATGATTTGCCAATATCACTATTTTTACAGTGAAAAAATTTTCACTAATTTAATCAGTGGAAATTCCACTAATTCAAGTTTAGAGAGTATAGGTTTTTTTTTTGCAAAACTAACTTTCATAGAATACTTTTTCAAAATAAATTGCTTTTAAATCTGTTAATTGCAATATTTTTAAAAGAATATTATTTAAAAACGAAGCTAGTAAATTGCACTACATAATTATTTAAATAAAAATCGTTGTTATTCACACCGTGGGGTCTCCCTTACCGGTAAGTCATTACTTAGCGCGTGCATGATCGGTAAGTAATTACTTACCGACCTGTGATTTGTAAACGAAACTTACTATGTTTATTTACGAATCAGTAAACATGCAAAATCGCCTGATCGTGCAAAATAGTATATTACATATCTAGAGTTGTAAATAGCATTTTACATGCGAGGGAAAATTTTGCGCACGAGACGCGTAGCGTCTAGTGCAGTATTTTCACGAGCATGAAAAATGCTTTACAACTCGAGATTTGTTGTATACTTTTTCTACGACTTTGTTTTAATTCCCAAACGCATATAATTACTTGAAAAAATGAACAAATACTACGACTTTAAAATAAAAATAAATAAATTAAATGCAAATAGTTTACAAATTGTGGTAGGCTTTGCATTATTCTGTGTCAAAATGAATTGAAATATTTAATTTTTAAAAATCAAATTTTTCTTTTTATTAAAAGCGTGCGGTAATATATATATGAAAATGCATTACCGCGCGCTTTTTTTTTGCTTACCGCACGCTATCTGAAATAATCAATTTACATGTCATGGATAGTGTGATGTAATTTATAATTTACTGTGATAGGAGTAGAAAATAGTATATTACATATCTAGAGTTGTAAATAGCATTTTACATGCGAGGGAAAATTTTGCGCACGAGACGCGTAGCGTCGAGTGCAGTATCTTCACGAGCATGGAAAATGCTTTACAACTCGAGATTTGTTATATACTTTTTCTACGACTTTGTTTTAATGCCCAAACGCATATAATTACTTGAAAAAAAGAACTACTAATTATAAATTAAATGCAAATAGTTTACAAATTGTGGTAGGCTTTGCATTATTCTGTGTCAAAACGAATTGAAATATTTAATTTTTAAGAATCAAATTTTTCTTTAAATAAAAATTTTTCTTTTCATTAAAAGCGTGCGGTAATATTTATATGAAAATCCATTACCGCACGCCTTTTTTTACTTACCGCACGCTATTTGAAATAATCAATTTACATGTCATGGATACTGTGATGTAATTTATAATTTACTGTGATAGGAGTAGAAAAAGTATATTGTATAACTGGTGCGAGTGCATTTTCCAAACACGAATGTAGTTTGCAGCGTTTGCGCGGTTGTAAAAACAGATTGTGCTAGCTATACATAATAGTTTTTTTATTCGCCTATGTATTAAAGTATTACTTTATTACTGTGATTTGCGACCTTAAAGTATCACTTTTTAACCATATATGTTGTTGTCATAGCTACGTCCAAAAGAGTAAAAAACATTTGTATTTGTTTAAATTCTATAGAAAATAGAAATTCAAAATTTCATTATCCAATTAAAATAGTTGTTATCATTTGTTGTCATAGTTATACATTAGTTTGGAAAAGATAACAAATATTCTGTCAAAGGTTACTTGTTCCACATATTTTTATTTCATAATTTATGCAAATTTATAATTTTAATTTTGAATAAACATTTTTTTTTAAATATTTTGCCTGCGGCGAATAAAAAATAGTATATGATACATAATGTGGGTGCAAACCTCAGCTAGCGCCTCGATTTGCAAACTCCACATAAGTCCAAAATCTTTAGCTTTACATCCTAGCATCATAATGTACTATTCACTATTGTAGGAAATGCAGAAAATTTCATGAATATGTAACTGATTATATAATATATTTAACAACGTTATAAACAAATTTAAGAAATATAAATCTTAACTAGAGCACACCATTGTCATTGCAAATTTTGTATTCAAAATTATTACTAATATACAAGATTCTAATTTGCTGGTAAATAAAATGTTGACTATGTTGATTGAACAAGTTTAGTATAACTTAGAATGAATGAGAACACAGTCTTATTAATATATTTTAAAACAGATCTTACGATAAAGATGACGTGCTCTAGTTTAGATTTAAATTGTTTTTATAAATATTTTGATGTGTAATTATTAGTTTTTCGCGTGGAATAAATATTTTCACAGGAAAAATATACTATTTGGAAGAATAAATAATATTTTTTAGGTGTATGCGTGATAATTGCTGATAAATTGGTGTATGCGTGATAAATGCTTCATAAATTCCGATGCTACCTTACCAACATCCCCAATCCAATACGTTATCAGTTTGTCACAAAGGATAAATCTAGTGTTTTAAAAGAAGGTATCTTTTATTCCCAGTTTTGGAGCAATTTTGATGAAACTTTAGCACATACTTTGGACTACTTCTCAGGATTTCGGTTTTTGAGTACCGGTTTTTTTTATGCCTTCAATTTTTTTTTAATCAATATTTAAATTCAATTTATTTTTTAAACCGGTTGATATTGTTTTTCTAGCTACGATATCTTATATAGATTTTCCGCTCAAAGAGAATTAAAGCCTATAAGTTAGCCTTTTCAAAGTATCGACTATTCCAGACAAATTTCAAACAAAAGATTAATACTCTATGTTATCTTTTTCATAAGCATGATATAAAATATTGCGCATATTCTTTCCAAAATTAAATTCCACAGCATATTCTATTCATAAAGAACCACATCAAAATAAGATGATTTAATGAGGAATTTGAGGTTGTAAGTTCAATGTAGTGTTACACAAAGATGAGGTTTCACAATTATTGTTGAATAAATTAAAATTTTCATAAAATAACTTAACATTTACTACATGTATTAAAAACCGTAATAAAACCAATATGATATAAAACTATTTTATTCTGAATTAAAATGTCGACCACAAAACTTTATGAAACATCGTTCTTCCTGTAAATACTATATGTACCAACTCTAATTTTATGATAAGACAAGAGTATCATCCCATTTTTTTGTAATTAATTGAAAATTTGTATTTATACTCATGTATATTTAAGTAACTGAATTAATCGTTTCATCTGACTAAAATATTGAAAAAATGTTTACTCAAGAATCAAAAGGAATATGGAATTTATTAGAGAAAATGATTAAATATTTAATAACCGTAACTTTTTGACTCATGTAAAAGCACGTAAAACCAAATCGGTTATTTACGACATGTGAATAAAACATTTTCCCTTCGAATTGTTCTTTATCATTCGTCGTAATATGTTCCAACCCCAACTTCCCAAAAATCTCACCGTTCAAAACCTCATTTCAGATTATCCATAATTCGTGTTTCATATTAATTTCTAATTTACAATCTCCAGTGGAACAATAATTCAAAGCAATAAATAAAAGAAATAATAACATAACGAAAAGATATAAAAACTAAAGAAAATAAAAATTAATAAACGAAAGAAAATTGTCTGGCGTTTTTAAACAAGTAAGAAAAACCGATTAATCTTTCTTGTTCTTATATAATAAAGTTGAAGTGGCAATTCGATTTAATATTGAATTATTTTTTAATTTCATTCAATGAGTGGATAATATACATAAACAGAATATTTGAATAGTATTCTTTCAAATTGTATGAGAATAAAAAGAATTCGATTATGGACTAAAACCATACTTCAACTTGAAGATAACATTCACTTTTTTACTAGCAGCTAGCAGTATAACTATAAATTTTCCATAGTGAAATAATAATAGACATATGGTGCGGCGTTCCTATTGTGTAACCATAACCTGCCAAACACAAATTTTTGCTATGCGGTAACATAACTTAAATTTTACTAAGGATGCTTTCCAAACGACGACTTATTTGTGGAACGTAACTTATTCTAAACTTATTCGAATAAGTATGGTGGCGAGGTGATTTATTATGTATCTTTTTTTTCATAAAAATCTAATCTGATTATATAAATATACTTTTTATTTTATGTAGTTAATATCTGTCACTAATTTGAACAAACGTTTTTATAAATCAGATTTAAACTGACATAATTATAGACATTATTGTCTTGAATGATTTTTTTGACATTTTCAATATGGCGCCATATAAGTAATAAGTATCAAATAAGTCGTCGTTTGGAAAGTACCCCAAATTACCTTAATTTGGAAACATAACCTGAATCTTGACCATTTCCATGTTTCTGTTATATCTGTTTTATTATAAGCTGAAAGGTAAACAGAACGTGTTCTTTAAGCTGGAAACTTGAGAATTTAATTTAACATAAGAAAACCAGGGGTTCTGATTGTGTTATAGGATTGTTCTTACTACATGAAAGGCTTTCTGCGCTTTCTGGTCCACGACTTAGACTGGTTATAGCCAGTAGCGGATTCAGGTTTGAGGACGCCCTAGGCCCGATACAATATGGCGCCCTTTTTCTTTTGTAACAGTATATATATATATATATATATATATATATATATATATATATATATATATATATATATATATATATACATATATATATATATATATATATATATATATATATATATATATATATATATATATATATATATATATATATATATATATATATATATATATATATATATATATATATATATATATATATATATATATATATATATATATATGCCAATTTTGATCATAAATATATAATCAATTTATATTTAATATCTCTTCGACTTTTAATATTATTCAAATATTTTAATAACTGAAGTGTTTATAGTCGAAAATGTTGTTTTTTTAAAAATTATTTAAAACAAGTTTTATTTATTTCTATAAATCCTATATTTCGACTGCTAATTACAGTCATCTTCAGGGATTAAAAAACAAATAAAAGTTATAAAAATAACTTCAAAAAACCATCAAAAATGAATACAAAAATGAACTTGAAGCAAAAATTTAAAATATTAACAAATTATATAAACCAAATATATATAGATATAGATTAGATATAGATATAGATATAGATTAGATATATATATATATATATATATATATATATATATATATATATATATATATATATATATATATATATATATATATATATATATATATATATATATATATATATATATATATATATATATATATATATATATATATATATATATATAGATCTATATCTATAGATATAGTTTTATATATTTATATATGTATATATATATATATATATATATATATATATATATATATATATATATATATATATATATATATATATATATATATATATATATATATATATATATATTTATATACCTTACCCTATACCCTACTACCCATTTAATTTCTCTTTGGTTGAAATATGGAGAGGATATACATGTAAATAAACACAGATTCTTTTTTTAAAAAATTGGAAGCAATTATGGTTTAGATATTCAGTATGATTTTAAAATGCTACTTAAAAACAAATTTACTTTGGCAAATGCTTTATATAAGAAATATTTTCTCCTCTGTTGTAGGAAAGAACGTATTTTCCCTGAACATTGTCGTATTAAAAACAAATACAATATTAATTTACAAGTTTTTATGAAGCTTGAACAACGATTTATGAAAGCTTTGATAAGCCAAGAAATTATTGAAAATTTTCAATTTATTAGATATTTAGAAATTGAAATATCCAATTTATCTCAACGGATATGCAATTTACCTTTACCTGAATGGATCATCAATAGATTTTTTCAATGATGTGAAATGTCGTTTACTATAATGTTTAATAAATTAAAACTTACTCATATTCAGAAAATAATGAAATTATCAAATCGGTCTTCTTCTATGGTTCGTATGCCTATAATTAATCAAATTAATGCTACTATGGATTCTTCTCTTATACCTGTTTTTAGTGATGACAACAATATTAACCAAGATAATAATTTAACCGAGTTAGATGATATAAGAGAAAAATGGTTTCTAAATTTTACTGATACAGATATTCCGAATAATGTTAAAAATATTTTAATTTATGGAGAAAAATTTTGTCCACCTATTGAAATTAGAAGTATACCGTGATTATGAATCCCAAGCTCAAATTCGTAACCGTTTAGTCAATATTTTAACAAACTTTAAAAATAAGTGCAACCACAAAAAACTCCTTAGTGTAGATGATACTCAAATTTTGAGAAATATTAACGAAACAAAGAAATTTTTAAAAGATCATCCAAATATTTTAGTGACGAGAGCTGATAAGGGTAATGTTACTGTTTTGCTAAAAAATAATGAATATTTTGAAAAAATGAAAAACCTATTAGATGATGTTAATACACACAAATTGATTGATAAAATTTCTAAGCCAAAGTTATAAAAGGATATGAATGATATGATTATGGTTTGGGGAAAAGAAAATAGGATAACTAAGAACCTAGATAAAAAATTAAGATGTTACAATAGTGTGAATGCAAGAATGTATGTTAATTAAAGTGCATAAAATTAATCGTCCACTTCGGCCTATTGTTAATTGCTTAGGTACTGTTACTTATTCATTATCAAAATTTTTATCTGATGCGTTAAATAAAATAGTCGGAAAAACATCAACTTTTATAAAAAATGCAGAAGATTTTAAAGAAAAAATTCAAAACATCATTTTACCGCCAGGATATACACGAATTTCTTTGGATGTGGTTTCTTTGTTTACTAATATTAGTAAGGAAGCTGTGATTGCTATTGTGAGTAAAAAGTGGATGACTATCAAAAAAGAAAATAATTTAAAGTTAAATAAAGTTCACTTTTTTCAAGCTTTATTTATGGTCTTGGATAATTGTGAATTTTTGTATGATGGAAAATGTTATAAACAAATTTTTGGATGTCCTATGGGATCGCCGATTAGTCCTGCTGCTGCTAATTTAGTAATAGAATCTTTGGAATTTGACATCTTAAGCAAGTGTGATATTAAACCTCCTTTCTTTTTTCGCTATGTTGATGACATTTTTACGGCAGTTCCTACTGATAAAATAAGTGATTTCCTTAAGAGTTTTAATGAATATGATCAGCATATTAAGTTCACAATGGAAGTTGAATTTAAAAATAAGTTGCCGTTTTTAGATTTGATTGTTATTCATAACGATGTGGCTCACTTAGTACGGATTGGTATCACAAAGAAACTTGGTCGGGGAGATACTTCAATTTTTTTTCATGGCTACCACAAAACTATAAAAAAAATACTGTTTTTCTTTTGGCTGAAAAAATTATACGTTTGTCAGATAAGAAATTTCATCCAAAAAATTTTAAATTATTAACTGAAACATTATTTTTTAATGGTTATCCATTAAATATGATAAAGCATGGTATAAAAAATGCAATATTTAAACACACATCTCTAGCACAAAATAAACAAGTTTCAACTAATGTTTCTAATAATGAAGAAGTAATTATGAAGAATGTTGTATCTATTCCATATGTTAAGGATGTATTTGAACAAATTAAAAATTTATTAAAACATTACGATATAAATACTGTTGGTAAGCCATCATCAAGTTTAAACAAACAAATTTTTTCAAAACTTCAAGACAAAATTCCAAAATCTTCTTTAAATAATGTTATTTATCAAACAAATTGAAATTGTCCGGCAACGTATACTGGTCGCACTACTCAATGTTTAGAAAAAAGAATTTACCAACATGTTAAAGATTCGAAAGGAAATAAAGAAGATAGTAGTGCTTTATCAATTCATCTTAAAGCTGCTAACCATTCTATTTCTTTGGATGATGAAAAATATTAGAGAAGGAATGAAATTTTTGAAAACTGAATATTCTCGAAATGCTGCATATCAAACAGAGCAAAAATTCTATTAATAAACAAAAGGATTCATTTTATATTCAAAATTATTACAACTCAATTTTGAATATTGATATTTAGTATTTGTTTTTGATTTTTGATTATTTTGCAGGGTTTCGAACCCGAACCGAACCCGAACCCTGAACCCGCTCCGGAGCAAGATTTTTTTTAAATTATGTGAACCCGAACCCGAACCTGAACCCAATCAAAAACGCGGTTCAGGTTCAATTTTTAATATAGGAAATTTAGGAAGTATGCGTAAGAAATTTCATATTTTGCAGATATTTTTTTTGGTTTCAAACAAGATTATTTTGGTTATTATTTGTTTCAGTAGAGAATAGTGAATAGTGAGAATTAAATGAAAATTTGTTTCCAAAATAAATATGTGTAATAAATAATGTAACATAAAAAAATAAAAATAAAAAAATCCCATATAATGTAAAAACATTTCCATAATATGGAGTCTAATGACAGTGGAAAAATTCAACTTAAGCAAAAATAAATAAGTGATGAAGAAGTTTCAAC